>CM039679.1:252605722-252655722 GCA_022537955.1 Schmidtea mediterranea | reverse complement strand
CTAGGCAGACACCGAAGGGTGGTTTGTGACTAAGTAACACGTCGACGTCCTGCCAACTTAACGGCCGGAATCGAATATTACTTTGCCATTCTCCACGATTAATACATCAATATATAAAATTAAATTTAGGGGGACCTGTCGCAGATACTAAAAAGTATCTCGGCCATCCACGATAATGAAAACAATTAAAGTGCATAAAAATATATTTAACATAACAATACAATAAACAAAAATTACCTACTGCTAAAGTGCGAATTTCAAAATTTAAAAATGAGATAAAAATTTTTAAAGGTTAATAATTGTGACAATGGCTATTGTATTTATACTGTTTTCGTGCGTGTGTGCGACCAATCAGCTAATTTCGAATCTTTTTGGCCATTTTTTCTGGTTTTTTGATGGCTTTTATTTAATTTTATATTTTTCTCTTTGTTATTTATTTTTCTTAATTTTTTAATATTAATTTTTTTAAATTTGCATTTTTATTTTTTGCTGATTCTTATTCTGGTCGCCTCCTCCGCCTGTGTATTTTCTAAACCTTATTTTGTAAGGTTTTGGCGGTTTTGTATTTTCACTTTATTTTTCCATGTATTTTTTGTGCAAAATTTATTAATTATTTGTTTTAATTAATTATGTTATTTTTTATTTTGTTTTATTTAATGTTTTTATTATATTTTTAATTTTTGTTTGCGGTGCGTGCTTGTGTTACAAATAGCCATTCTCACAATTTTTCGACATGACTTTTTCCTAGTCATTTTGTTTTGTTTTAATGATGGCTTATAGCCCAACACCTGTATCATTAATTATATTTTTTATTAAGGTGTTGGGCCAGAACGTAAACGGCCTTGGAAAATGTTTAAATGGATCAGAAACACACACGCAAAAATAACACGCAATTTAAATAAACCCACTGAAACATCAATTAAACCATATAAAATCTGAGAAATAAGAGAATTAAATATAAAATAATAAACATAAAAATAAATTAAAATATTAACAAAATGCACCAAGATCCGCACGATACCTACACAAATACAACAAGAAAAACACAACAAATTCGACGAAATTGAAAAAATCAATTAAAGTTCATTAAAGTGAAAGTTAAATTGAAAAATTTGAATTAGCAATAATTCAATAAAAATTCTAAATAAAAAATTATAAAAATAAATCAAAAAATATCAAAATTAAAGAATAGAATTTGCTAGAAAATAACAAGGTCGAATTTTGTTTTACTACATCAAATTTCACACACTAGAAAATTAGGTATAAATACTGATTCATTTTCACATTTAACTTAACCAAAAACCATTTTTGAAAATTGTGAACCATTTTTAGAACCATTTTCGAAAATTGTCTAAACTATTTTCAGATTGATTAAAAACCATTTTTGAGAACCAGTTTAAATCTATTGTGAAATTGTTCAATTCTATTTAGAAACTTTACTTTCAGAATTTTTTAGGTGAGGATCATTGATATTGGAACCCTCTTTCCACGTCACGCTCTTTGCATCTCTATAGAGCTCTGCTCGGACGTCGGCGTGGGGAGAGAGGTATTTTGGTTTTATTGTATGATACATGAATTTATGCTATTTTATGAATTGGAATGGTAACCTGTTATTTTTGTTTTATAATTAATAAATATTATTTACATAAATTATTTTATATATTTATCCTATAAATTAAAAATGTCGAAATTTTTCCGGCCCACAGCCGACATATAACGCAAGAAAATAAAATCTACATAGTGCAAATGCATGTAAGTGCGTGGAAGATCGCCAATGATATGTACCCGTGAAGACTCAGTGTGCGCAACGCAGCGGTCGTAACGTCAATATTTATCCCTATAGCTGAAAAGAGAAATAAGGAAGAAGTCTCTGGCTGCTTCCTCGTTTCTCAATTCTGTAAAATCGACCTAAAATTATATTACATACGGCTTAAAATCATCACACCGAGTAGTCCAGTGGGCACTCAGTAAATATAATATAAACACAAATTGCGCTTAAGGTCTATTAAAGGGAAAGGGTACGGGAATAAATTAAATCGAAGTCGTTGATATAAATAAATTAGAAGTAAATTGCTAACGGTATGCTAAAATAATCAAAATAGAAAAATCTCTTAAAAAATAGTTATTGAATCAATTAAATCATTTAATGGGTACGGAGTAAAATTAAGCATTGCATTAGTCAAAAATTAAATTAATTGATTGATAAAATTAAAGTAAATAAATTAACCCAATAAATCTTCAAGTAAAGGTAAATATAGCTTTGGTTAAAATTAATGAAACAATTTAAAGGATAAATTAGACTATCATTTAAAATACTTTATTCGAGGGATTGTAATTGACATAAATCGTTGAAGTAAATTAAAGGTATTTGTAAGCTAAAAGTAGTAAAATGTACTGATTCGGTAAATAAGGTTCTCGGTAAATTAATATAAATTCATGGAGCAAAAGTAAGTTAAATAAAATAGATTAATAGTAAATTCACTCGTGGATAAATTCAGTGGCTAACCTAGGGTAATTCGTCCATCAAAGTAAAAGTAATTCGTCACTTTAAACCACAGTTCTAGCTAATTGAAACCAAATTAACTCATCGCTTGAAATTTGTGTAATTACTAATGAAAATTAAATAATCCTCGAGTTGAACATTTTCTTTTAGATAATTTATTAAGGTAATTTTTAACTAGGTCATTCAAATTTGAAATACGATGATTATAGGATGAAAATGGGTAATTTATGAACTAAAAATCTTTAAGATAAAGTTAGGCAAATCTGTAACTAAAAAATTGAACAGCAGTTTATTGACACAAAAATACTGTTATAGGAGTTACAAAACTTTGCAGCATTATTAAGTTCAATCGACATCGATATGAATAGCTTAAGTCGCTGTGAGAAAGAACCAAATCATTTTCACGATAATATCTGTTTACCTACTGAAGACACAGAAACTCCACGACTGTCTCCCTATAAGATTTAACCCAACGTCTAAAATGTGTTATATGAATCGAATAAAATCATACCGAAATCGGCTTACTAATCTGAACCAGTTTATCTTCCATAACATGAAAGCCTTGAAAATTGATAATATCGGAGTGATAATTAATAAAATCCAATGGCGCTAATAGACGTACCACCAACATGTCGATAAAGTTAAAATTCCGATAGAGCGAAGTAATAACACATTCCAAAAAAGTTAGAACATAAATCGAGTAAATGCAACCAAGATTCCAACGCGTTAAAAAACTATTAAAAATGTCGTGATCTAGTAGTGTATCTAATCGACCAAACAGCGGAAATATGCCGGATACTGAATTATGACGGAAATTGCACCAACGACGCTAAATAGTAAACATCCGGACTAAGTTCATACCAAGTCTAAAGACCACCGACGATCAGTCACGTCCCCATCTGACCGGACATCCGGTCAATCATTATTAACAACGTACAAAAATTGACCAACGGAAATGCGCCACTATCGATCTGAAACATCCTTTTTTCGTAAATAAATAAATTCAAGCATGATATTATAAATCCGTAATAAATAATCACCCTCATAATTCAGTTCCAATTAAAACCTAAACCTCTACCTAATTATAATCACCCCTATTCATAGTATTCCCGCCTCAGATATTGATTTCCAAACTACTAGGTTACTTCACCCTCTCGAATCTTCCAATTAACGATTTTTCGGAATGATCCCTAACCATCACGAATCCCGATAGACGCTAATAACTATTCCGCCATGATGCTTCTACAATTAACGACCATCAACCCATGTAGCCCGGTGGAATAAAGTTCATTTCAAACTTTACGTACCAAATGATTTATCCTTAACATCGTTGCAGGTCATGTCACGCGATCAAACTACCACCCAAATAACTACCGCAAAGTACTCGAGAAAAACACCACAGGCCGCAGGCGCCATGGCCGAACTCCGATCACAATGGCCTTACCCTATTCCTCGGAAGGCACTGGACCAGAATAACAACCCTTACGAACCTGAAAGACAACAGTACCCAGCTGTCGAGATCTTTTCCAACGCACAGGACCTCCTCACCCAGTGGGAGCGGGTGCAGGAGCGGGTGGATTTGCAAGTAGTCAAGGCAAGGATGTATCTTGCAAACGTGATGGAGGACATCCTTGCCGGGCGAATCGCAGTCGCCTATCCACACCGCCCAGTTCGAGACACCAGGCGACCATACACGGTAGAAGCCCTCAAGCGAAGTCTAGAGCGGTATGGCCCAGACAACTGAAAGAACAGAAACAACTTGATGTAATGATTGATGATTAATAGTTAAAATTTGTGCGTTTTCTTTTCTCTCATATAACTGGAATTAACTTTTGATTTGTTTGATAAAATTAAAGATTACTCAACTAGACCAATCATAAATGGAAGTTGCATTAACCCATTTAATTACAGTGATGTCCTCTCTAAGGATCCTACAGACCGAACTAGACCGCGCGAGGCAGATGAATGCAGAGTTACTCAGTCAGGTCCTGCAATTAACTCGCGAGGTGCAGCAGGTCAAGGCGACCTGTTTAGACCCTAAACGGTTGAAGATACTCTATCAACGACTCACCGCAGCCCAAAAGGGCTGGGCCGAAGAACGCCAGCTCAATCGGAGTCTGCGCACACAAGTCAGGGGTTTAGAGGTTGCCCTAGCAGCCTGTCGGGAAGGGGAAGCGGTAACGTATCCGCTCATCTTCGCCCCTTCCCAACTGCCAAGTCAACGCGTCGCTGATAGTGCCGCACCAAGCTCAAAGGCGACAGCCATTCAACCGACCATCCGCCGGCCGGGACGCAAGGAACGGGCCCGACGCCGAGCCGCACAAGCGTCAAGTCGATCAACTTAACTTATCATTGATATGCATGTCCTTTGTTCGTTAAATAAATCAGCTCTCATGTATTCAGTCATAGTGGGGTAGACTCGAAATCATCTACACTAATCAGTCTAAATTTAATTCGCATTCCACGCATGGGACCGAGCAAAGCGAGCATAAGTCTTCTACCGACAGCTCGTGAACCCGAGGATTGTCCGAGCAACTATAGTACTAGCCAATGGTACTCAATTTTTGCGGGCAATCCACCACTTGAACACATTACCAACGTTGCTTAGCAACGGGTGCCAAGTGGCGATCAGCATCATTTTGTATGGCGTTACTAGGGTCACCGGGAAGTCAAGCAAGATTTGAAACCCTGTAACCCACCAAAAGTAATAATTAATCAATTTCACATAGTAAGTATCTAAAGAACTTACTATGGGAAAAGAAAACAATATAAATTAAAAATCAATCGAAGAATCGAAAATATTAAATAGAAATTTAACCAGATAATATAGAAGATACAATTCAAAACTAAAATAAGAAGTTGATCAAGGTTCCTTTACTACCAACGAACTATCCCTTACTAATAAAAGCAATTATCAAAATCCGGATTTATTAATTTCTACGAGTTATCACTTATCAAGAGAGAAACTATCGAAATAGAAATTCTTTCATTACTAATCAAAAGAAAACAACGAGATATCCTAAGATCCAATTCTCCATTGTTTTACAATTAACCAGGGGCTTTTGTGACTAATAGTTTGAGTTCTAATTGAATTTATTAAAGTGTTTATTTTTATATTTTAATATATTATTGTTGGGCCAGAACACAAACGGCCTTGAAAAATGTTTAAATGAATCGGTAACACACATGCAAATATAACATGCAGTTTAAATTCAAACCTATGCAAACATCAATTAAACCTAGCAAAATATGAGAGAAAAGCAATCACATATAAAATAATAAACATAAAAATAAATTAAAATAATAACAAAATGCACAAGATCCGCACGATACAAATACAAACATAACACGAAAACCCAACAAATTCGCCGAAATTTGATAATTTAACAAAAATGAAAATTTCATGAAAATTAAATTTAAATCAAAGAATTTGAATTAGAAATAATTCAATAAAAATTTCAAATAAAAAAATTATCAAAATAAATAAGAAAATAATAAAAATTAAGATTAGAATACACTAGAAAACATCAAGGTCGAATTTTGTTTTACTCAATCAAAAAGAACACGCGAGGTTAGGGACAGAAAATAGGTATATATACCGATGCATTTTCACATAAAATTTAACCAATTTCAAATTAGTTATATTATATTACTTTATAATATATTAATAAATATTTATAACACATAAAATCAGTTTGTTTTTCAAAAATTAATTATTTTATTTGTCGAAATTTTTCCGGCCCACAGCCAAGACCCATTACAAGTTAGTAAAATCAACATACTATTCAGATTCGTGTAAGTGCGTGGAATATCGCCGATGATCTGTGCCTGTGAAGACCCGGCGTGCGGAACGCAGGGATTGGAACGTCAATATTATTCCATATAGAAGAAAGGAGAAATAAGGAAGGGGTCTTTTGGCTACTTCCTCGTTTCTAATTTTCTTTAAATTCGACCTAAATTATTCTACACACGGCTCAAAATCATCACACCGAGTAGTCCAGTGGGGCACTCATTAAATATAATATGAACATAAAATGCGTTTAAGGCTAATTAAAGGAAGGTAACGGGGAATAATAAAATGAAATCGTTGTTAACAATTCAAATT
Organism: Schmidtea mediterranea; assembly: GCA_022537955.1. NCBI lineage: Eukaryota > Metazoa > Platyhelminthes > Tricladida > Dugesiidae > Schmidtea > Schmidtea mediterranea. The sequence goes on along the minus strand of CM039679.1, from coordinate 252,649,114 downwards.
AAATACGAATAAAATTCTAAAAACCTAAAAGGTAATAGCAAGTTATTGAGAACCCACAGTAATAAATGATCCGTAAATAAGTCATAAACTTAAATAATAACCACCCCAACTTAATGTACCTAAAGAGAATAAAGAGAGAAAAATTTAAACCTAATGCCTACGATAGGTCTACGACCCCCTTTTTTGACATCAACTTCACGAGTTACAATTCCCAATCCGAATAAAATGAAAAGATTACCAATGAAATATAAACGAATACGTCCTAATTAATAAAAATAATTTACTTAAAACAAAACCACTACCAAATGAAACAAATAAGAGGAAATTATATTTAGAGAATTCACAGGCTTAACTGAATAATTCTACTGGAGCGGGTTTCGTATTGTCATCCCAGATTCAGAGGACTTTAGGAATAAAATCATATCGCAGAACAAGCATTCCGTACTAGTCAGCGAATATCGACGTCTCCTGCAAGCTTAGAGAAAGATTCTTCCAACAACTACCCAGTAGACTATCCACCTAATATTCTGATAACTAATTGATAGGACTCCGACATAGTGAAATCTACACGGCTAGGTAGTAAGAACATTTTAAATGAACGAAAAGTTACCTCAAGAAGCTCCAAAGACTTTTATTATCGTGTTGAAATTACCCGAGTTAATAATAAATTCCAAAAGTATATCGACTTGTCTTGATGAAAGAGTTACTAATGAATTCCAAAAAATTTATTAGTGAATTGCCTTGTTGAAATTTTCCGCGTTAATAATAAACTCCAAAAGGTCATTGAATTGTCTAAAAATCGATAAATAAATTTAATAGAATTTCCACTCTTACCTCGCATGCCATATTAACAATCCGAAATACTAAATAAATAACGGATGTTATACACCAATCGGATATTACCACATGCATGAAGGGCAGGAAATATAACCAAGTACACGTCTAACAGGCATGTTTGTGTTATAAACAAACATAGACATCGAGAGTACCATTTTATTTTTTTAAAAGTTATAGTAATGGCAAACCAGATTAACACTAACGAAGGAGTGCCGGCGAGCCGACCATTCAACCCCGTCGAATTTTTGGAGTTTAATTCAAATAGAACAGGTAGATTTTTTTTTGTGATAATTCTCAATTCTCAAATAACTAATGGTATACTAGTTTTTCATGACTTAAATAAAATTTTATTTACAATTGCGTAACGCTATATAACCAACACCATAACTTAATATTTTTTTTTGGTTTATAGATCCCTTATGGATTTTAGTGAATCAATTGTGCCTCTTTACCTTTTGATTTTGGATCCAAGAAAAGCCTATTCAACTGGCAATTTAATCATATTTTATTAACCTTCATTGTAAGATTTTTTCTCTGTAAACAATTTAACCGAGGTAATCTGAGTGTAGAATTTGGTAAATAAATCTATTTTAGACGTATTTCTTAGCTCGAATTGCGGGAAAGTTATATTAATTTCTACAAAAATCTAATTCTCAAATTGAGAATCTCGGGGAAGCGATAGATTTTGGTTTCTAGTCGACCCACTTATTTTATGAATCTAAATTTGATTAATTTTGATTAGCCATTAGCGCAAAGTTATCCACTGGATCATAGGGTTTTCCCTTGTTTCGATAAGAGACTTGGATAGTTTTAGGTCCCTCAGTATGGTTTCATAGAGGATTAAATTCGAATTTCGTATTTATTTATAATTTTTTTTTGAAGATGAAAATATATACAGCGTTGCTAATGACTTTGCATTCAGAAAAACCTAGTTCGAGGAGTTACGTTTCAACTCACATTGCGGATCGGTGGAGATGGGCATGGGAACGTTTCCGACAGGAAAAATGCCCCGAGTTCCCTCAACCGGAGCCTCAACTGACCGATTTCACAGAAGATGCCCACGACCAATGGCTGGCCGATCAACCAGGGGAAGAATGGAGCCCGGTCTGGGAGATCCACGAGCAGGCTCGTATTCTTCTCAAGCAGCTCGAAAGCCACCAACGCCAGGTGGACGTGCAAGTGGCCCGAGCTTGCCAATACCTGGCGAATGTTGAGGAGGACCTACTGGCGGGTCGGATCGCCAGCAACTATCGGCACCCGCAGCGAGGCACTGTCGCACGAGCCACCCGACCAACAGCTACCCGGATTCGAGATGTCAGGCGGCCAGTAACGACCATCTCTGGTTATTCGCCGGAAGAGTGGGTGGAAAAGGGTTTTCCCTCCTCCTAATCCACCTCTTCCTAATAAACTATTTTAGGACTTAAATTTTTAGTAAATGTTTATGATAAATAAATTGGGTGTCCTCTTGATAACTGTTTTATTTTTATTGAAATGCAAAAAATCTCCTTATTTGTTTAAATATAACTTGTACAAATATAATCCTTTTACAAATATCAAGCCTTTAAATATTTATATTATTAGAAATGGAGCCTATCCAACTCTTACAGAAGGAATTGACTCGTGCCCAACAATCTAACAAAGCCCTATACGAGCAGATAATACAGCTCACGAAAGAGATCCAACAAGTGAAGTCCACCTGGGTGGATCCAGTGAAGCTTAAACCCCTCCATCACCGGCTCACTGCCGCTTAAAAGGGTTGGGCCGATGAACGGCAATTAAATCAAAACCTCCGGACGCAGATAAAGGGGTTGGAAGTTGCCTTGTCCGCCAGTCGAGAGGGAGAGGCAGTAACCTACCCTCTTGTCTTCACCCCGTCCCAATTGGCTTATCGAAACTCAACAAACAATCCAACGCCCGTTGTGACTCCTTCTACAACATCCTCAAGCAGTTACAGGCCGGGGCGCAAAGAACGCGCCAGACGCAGAGCCGCTCGCCTGGCAAATAAACTTAATTAATTTATCTTGTTTCGTTTGTAAATTTAATTAGATTATAAATATTGTTCCATTGTTTAAAATTGATATTTTAAGATTCGAAGAATATTAAAACCCCTACAGAAATTTCATGAGTATTCATGCTTCGTCAGATAAACGTCATTCCATCTCTAGACACACCACTACCGCAGCTAACACTCACCAACATGATTCTGATCTCGAAACTTCTCACACACAGGGGACATTACAAAGCGAGCATATGTCTTCCATCGACGGCTCGTTGAACCCGAGGGTTGTCCGAGCAATTACAGCATTAGTAATAGCGCTCACATTTTGCGGACAATCCGCCCACTCGAACACATTTCCAACGTTGCCTAGCAACGGGTGCCGAGTGGTAGTTAGAAAATATTTATATGGCGTTACCGGGGTAACAATAGGAAGATTCAAACAAATAGCGAAACCCAGTAACCCACCATTATTGCAAATTTACTCACATAAATAACATTCATTCCAGACCGTCTCGACACATTTTTTTACCGGAGACTCGGCTGGGCTCTTATAAGTTCTGCAAATATCATTTTGTACAATAGATAAAACAATAAATAATATATCCTTAAAATCCTCACGTCATTCCTTAATAAAGTAAATAACAATCATTATCAAAATAAAAAAAAATCAGTTTTGACAATAATAAGATCCAAATGCAACAATTATTGGAATAAAGAGAATAAGTTGCTAACATTAACCGTTTCCTATCTGAAACTGAAGAAAAATGAAAATCCCTGATGATAATTGATGATAACACACGTGATAAGCATTCCAGATACCCTAGGTACGCCTAGTTACGCATTCAAGCCAAGCAGCCAACAAGCCTTTAAAATATCTTAGTGGGGAAAAATAAATCTGTGTAACAATGAAAAAACGTGTAATTAGTGAGAGGCCTCGGTTCTTTATGATACCATTTAAACACTACTCTGATTATTTTTTATTTTTCCAAATTTTTTTATTTTTCATCTTTTTTTATCTTTTATCTTTTTTTATGGGGTGGTTGATCTGGATTTGAGATTAAAAAACTTGAATAAAAATCATCAACAAAATTCAAAAATTAACAAGAATTTTTAATTCATCGAAGTTGAATGCCATGTACACCAAGGTAATTTCTGAGAATAAAAAAATTAAGAGAACAAGTAAGACAAGAAAACTTTTGTATTAAAAATTTACACTAAAAATTAACAACATGAAAAGTCCTCAATATTATTGTAAATCTTGTGATAAATACATGTCCAAATATTTTAAATCAAAAAATATAAAAACTAAAATACATAAACTTCAATTAGGCGGAGACCTAAAAAACACTAAGTTCTAAATAATCTGATTTTCTACGGTCTAAATATCCTCTAGAACATTATCTTCCTTCGTTTCAGTATATTGGGCTAGGATCGCCTTTAAATATAAGACTTGATGAAAACGATAATCCAAAATCAGGAGAAGAATCAATAAATGAGTTGATGAAACGGCTTGAAAACATGATATTGCTTATCGCCAAGAAGATATTCTTTCAAGACAAAAAGCTGAAATCGATTTGATTCAAGACCTTAATTAAATTCAGGATCGAACTTTATAACAAAAACAGCAATGAAAACAAAGGTTATGTTGTGGGGTGAAATCAAAAATAATGAGATATTGGTGGATGAGGTATACCAAGAATATCAAAACATTAAAAAATATTTAAAAGTAAAAGTCTTCAACAAAGATGATATTTGATCAGCAAATTTGATTAAAACCGTAAATCTTAAAAATAATAAAAACTATAGATAAATTCTAACAACCATTAATTTGTATAATCGATATTCTTAGGCTATTAAATAAACAAGATGCTTTTGAACAATTATTTGAATTAAACCAAAATAGAATTCCTAATAAATTATATGTTGATTATGGTAAAGAATTTTACAACAAAACATTTCAAGACTTTTTACAAGAAAATGATATTATCACGTATTCAACTAAATAGAACACTTTAAATTTAATGTATAAAAAATTCAAGGAACGAGAAAATAGAATTTAGTTTGATATTCAAGATGATTTAGTTTATTTTTACAACAATAAAATAATTCATAGAATGATAAAAACATCTCCAAAAGAACCAAGTAATGATCCTTATTTGATTTAAGAAATTACATTAGAAAATAATAATGCTAACGACAATCTAGTTAAAAAACAAAAATTTAATATTAGTGACCGAGAAAAAATATTTTAATGGAAAAGTAAATTTGAAAAAGTGCAACACATTCATGGAGTAAAGAAATATTTGTGATAAAAATACACATGCTACAAAACCTCACTTGGAAGATATATGATTTGAATGGAGAAGAAAGATTAGGAAAATTCTATTAAAGAGAATTACAAAAAACTAGTTTTAAAACTAGTAACATATTTTCAAAAATGAAATTACAACGGAGTATACCATATTTTAATGTTTTGATTAGAGCACCAGTCTTGAAAAGATAAAGTATTTTTACAATTAGTCCATTCGTTGGTTGTTGATGACTTGATTGAAATCATTGTTAACGTTGTACGTGGCAATGTTGAGATAAGCAAAGCGATAAAACTTATATTAAACAACCACAAGAAATCACTTTTATCCATAGTAAATACAAAAAATAAACGATTGATGCAAAAGATTATATTTAAACAACGTAGAGGTTTTATAGTACATTGCTACCAATTGCATTATGTTTATTAGGTAATATTTTAATAAATTAGTTTTATTTGTTGGTAATATTTTGATAAATAATAATAATAATAATAATAATAATAATAATAATAATAATAATAATAAGATTTTAATAAATTGCAATACTCATCAAGATATGTGCAATATAAGCGCATGAATCACAAAGGTCAAAGGTCACTCACACCCATGCTCGAATTTGATTGGCTACACACATGATTTTATCGGTATAAAAGTGAGATGAAATGTAATTTCATTAATTATTTTAAAAATGAATAACAAGAAGATAAATACTAAAGAAAATAAGAAAGAAGATGTTCAACCAATGCAAATGTATCATAACTATAAGATGTATTTTTTGATGAATGAAATCCCATATGAATTCTCAAATGCAGTGAAATTGATAAAGTCTTAATATCCAAGTTTCAATGCATAATTATCAAAAGAAGACGTTGCAGTAAATAAAATGTTAATGAAAATCAATACGAATCTAAGTTGCAATGAAAATATATTCATCAATAATCGAAATTCCTATTTTCATGATTCGCTTGAAGAAATTGAATATTAAGATGGGGAAAGTCGGTTTGTCAATATTTCAATACAGAGAAATAAAATAGATGAAAAAGATGTGATATCACCAATTTGAAAATTAGTCAATGCTTGGCTTTCTCTAAGACTTTAATATATGAATAAATATATTATTTTTAACAAGTCTTTTGTTTTAAAGTTTTATGTAAAGTTTTTGAATATTCAAGTTATCGTACTAATAGTAGTAGTACCATTAGAACAAGCGTCAATAATTTCGACTTAAGGGTTCAATAATTCTAGATAAATGTTAAAATTGGCTGAATGTTAAAAGTAGCATAAGCTACATAATAATCGATTAAAACAAAATTTGATATTATATAACTGTTCAATACATCAAGAGGAACATTTATATGTAAAGTTATTATGCAATAGTATGCAACGGCGACGTAACCTCAACAGGATTTTTAAAAACTACGTAATCATCGACTCAAACAAAAATTAGGAAAAAAGTAGGGGGGCCCTTCGGAAAATTTTTCAAAATGCAAGGGGGGCCCTTACCGTTTTCCAAAGATTGACGATATTACATTGGATCTGCAGTGCAATTTTCGACAATTTTTAGCATCTGTGACAAATTTCATGATAATCAACTTTTTCATTTTTTGATTGCATATCAATTCCTTATTTTGAATGATAAGAAAATTCCATTAGGTGGTTTCTTGTTGACAATTTTCGGCATCTTTACCAAATCAACTTTTCCGTTTCTAGGCTGCACATCAACTTCTTATTTTGAACTATAAGAAAATTCCATTCCCAAACTGTTTTTGTTTTTGTTTTCCTCCTTTATATTTGTATTAATTAATTAAGAATGACTTTCTCGTATTTCTCTTCTCAATTTTAATTTCTTGTTCTCAATATTTCTTATCAGAGTTCCGGAGCGACATATTCTCCAATTTATACGTTTTCGCCAAATTATTTCGTTTGTTTCAGTGTTTAATTTATTTTGTTATTTAAGTATTCTCAAAAGTTTTGTAATTCGGCATGTAAATCATGTCCGACTAATGTTTTTCCAATCGCCAATTTTTGAATTCCTTGCATTTCTGTATATCGATCTAATTGAATTCTAGATGCAGCTTCAATGATTCCTTGGCAGAATGAAACGTAGTGCTAGATTCTTACTCTCGGAGTAATATAAACATCATTCAATATTTTCTCTTCATAATTGATGATTGCAATTGATAATGGAACCATTTCCAGATCTTCAGACGTGTCATATTCAGCATCTATGAATAACAACCTACTCCGTATTTTCTCTAATATCAAAATTTCAATTCTGCTATTTATCACATGCATTCTGTGTTCATTTCCGATTTTAAACTCTACCTCCTCCATTAATTTTAATCCGCATTGTCTTTAGACTTTAAACCAAATATTTTCATTCTTTTATGAAAAATATAATTTCATTATAAAATAATCATGCAATAATCAATATATCTCACTTGACAAATGTTTCCTCGTACCTAATCCAAGAAGGTATTAGCATCTCGGGGTGGTTATAATGTTTGTTTGTTCAAATGAGCTTTGAGAATGTTGTCATAGGCACAATAAAAATGATAATGGTTAAAAATAATAAAAACAATAATGATAATGAATGATGTCCTAGCATTTCCGGTCTGTAATGTGGTTTGGTTGAACACTGCATCAGAATAACTAGTTCGAGATATAGTTTTGTTATACATAATTAAATAGGATTAATTATTGTCTGTATGTTTTCTTCATACTTGGACTGACGAATATGAATGATTGACTATCATTGGGAAATTGAATCTTTTGTTTGGTTGATTCACTGAAACTCAAATGGCTTTGTTTTCAACGAATGTTATATGTCAATTGCTAGTCTGATTTCCATATCGATAATATTTAATTTTAATATGCAACATTTTGATTATCGATGCTGATCTTGGTTGATAGAAGCTCAGAGTTTGGCAGATTTGTTTGGGTTTTCAGTAGATCTTTGAATTGGTCAATCACGGCCATAATATACTTCTTTCCACAAAACGTTAAGTAGACCACAAAAATCAATGAAAACACTTGCAAAAGGTTCATTCTACGATAATCTATGAACTAATTCACACGATTTTGACGTTAAGATTATTCTTTTCTGACAAATTTCCCATGCATTAATCACAATTTTAGTGATTTCATCTACTAAAGTAATAGTTCGTTAACCCCCAACAACTACGGAGGTTTTTTACGGAGGTTTTCTTAAATTAAGCGTAGGACTAATTTTCTCAGGATCAGTTTTAACCTCTTCTCTATTTGTTGGGGTATTAAATATTCGTCGATAAATAGGTCTCTCGATCCGACTCCTCGTGTTTAATAATCAATAAGACAAAAATCCCAACAAAGACCTCTTTATTGACAAATATTCACCACGATATACAATAATTTATTTATCGTACGCACTCTAAGGGTTTTACGATGTAAGTTCAACTGCAATCAGATTAACTTTATTGATTTACTACTATTCACTCGTTTCCTTCGACTCGTTATATTCGCGCTCCGACCAACTGGCAACTTATTTTGTTGTCAGTTGCTTTTATAGTTTTTGGATTCCAATAAATATGGATTACTGCTGGAAAACAATTTTCCATTTCGGACAATTTATTGCCCGTTTTACTAATGCCGGGAAACACATTAAGCTGACGTTCAGCTCGGTGGACCTTGATTAATGGGTTTGTCGGTAAATAATTTAATTAATTAATTAATTTGTTTTTGGGCTTCCGATCCTTCAATATACCTTATCTCAGTCTAATAGTATTTTATTCGTCTTCGCAGTCACATTTGCCACCGGTTACCACTTTCCCCCCTCGAAAAATATTGATTTTTGCTTTTTTCAAAATTTTAATTAATTTTAATTATTTTTGATAATTTTAAATTTTATTATTTTTATTCATGTTTTGTTATAACCCAAACATATTTATCACGTGTCCCAGAAATTTTAATTCTGTTACTAAAAATTTACATTTATCGAAATTGATTTTTAACCCTGAATCGCTAATTCTTTTAAATAATTTTTCAATGCGATTCTTATGTTCGTCAATCGTCTTGGAAAAATATAAAATGTCATCTAAATATACAAGTGCCTCCTTCCACATCATATCTCCAACTATAATATATATTAATTTTTGAAATGTTGATGGAGCTGCTGCTATTCGAAATGGCATTCTAATAAAACAATACTGTCCATAATTTGTTGAAAAACCTGTTTTTCTTTTGATTCTTCTTCAAGTTCAATTTGATAGTACGTATCCTAAATCGATTGAACTAAAATACATAGATCTATATAATGAGTCTAATATTTCATCAACATTAGGAATATGAAATACCAGCCTAATAGTGCAATTTAGTAATCTAAAGTCTAAACACATTCGAATATCATTTTGTATTTTTCGCAAACAGGCAAACCATTGAATTTCAAAGGGATTAACATTTGCTTATAATTCAATTATCTCCAAGTTTTCTATTAGTTCTTTAAGTTTATTCTCGTAATGTATGGTTTGTCTTCTTGGTTTAATCATTACTAGATTACAATTTGTTTGTATTTTATGTTTTAAAATATCTGTTAGGCCTATGACCCATTTATTCAATATAAATATATTTGAAAAGCTTTTATTATTTCTATTAACCCATGTGACGGTGAAATACCTTTCATTTAATCAATTTTTATTAATTATTTTATTTCCAAAATTCCCTTCTAAGCTTAGTAAACATTTATTATTTCTAATGTTACCAACATTATTATATTTATGCAATTCCATTAATTTGATATTAATTTCGTTTAATATATCAATGCCTAAAATAATTTCTGGGTAAATTTCATTTGCATTGTAAAAATTTGCAATTATAATCAATGTTTTGTATTTAATTTTAAAATTCGCTCCCATTAGCACAGCTTATCTTTTTATAATTTCCACTCTTGATATTAGTTTTTTATTAGTTCAGCTACTTTTTTTTCCAAAAACACTATTTTAGCCCATGCATTTAATAAGCAATTAAATTGTATATTATTCATTTTAATCTTAATAAATGGCCTACCATCCTCATTATTATAATTAATTAAGTTTAAATAATTATCATTAAAATATTTAAAATTATTTTTAAATTCATTCCTATCATTATTTTTATTTATTGCAAAAGTTTCATCATTCTTTATGTTTATACATTCCAGATCATCAATATTGAAATATGTAAATTCATTAAAATTATTACATATGAAGAAGACAGGTTTTATATTTTCAATCCAATAACTTCCAAGAAATATGAAATGACTCAAGATCTTAAAATATGTATTGAAGAAAATCTAATTGTGGATATTCCTACTGTAAAAATCTTTGTGGAATTAATGTCTAATGCTATGAGTTCACAACTTGAGTATTTTAAAGTATTGAAATTTATATCTCTATTTATAGATATTCCTATTCCTAGAGAAAGAAAATGCTTCCGCCTCTTGAGCATCAAGTTTTAAAAAGAAGGATCTGGAATAAATCTAATTACATTATTTGAATTCCTAACAAAATTATTATCTGCTAAAAAAGCAGAACATAATAATACATGGAATCAAGTTAATTCTATTTTAATAAACTTTTAGATTTGAAATTAATAATTCAAGAAAATATAATAAAATCCTCAATAAATATTATTAAAAAATTCATAAATAAAGGACATCATTTAATTTCGATAAACATATTAATTTTAATCATGATATTAGAAAAAGAGATATTCTTGAAGTCTTTCCATCAATTGCGAGTGCTCAAGCTGTTAATAATGTAGGGAAAAAATATTTCAATATAAATCAATCTTCAAATCCTATAGATATTTGTAATACGGAAATATATTATAAAGTAAAAATTTCAGGATATAAAGTTGCTGATGCTGAAGCTGATCTATTCACAGTGGAACATACTTGGTTCTTGAATCTCTTTAATGATATTGCTATAAAAATAGGTCCTTCAGAAGCTGAAAAAATGTTATTGTGTTATTTTAGTTGAGAAACAAGTTCAAATCCAATTGAAGGTGATAAGATGATTAATGATTCTTAATAAAAATGGAACAACAATTTGAAAAACTAGCAAATATTTCATAGACAAAATATTTGACATATTTAAGATTTAATCCCATCACCTCAGATTTTACAACATCATTTCCTGTTCTTTTTGAATTAAATTTAGAATATAATTATGAAATGGGATTGATTTGGTTTTCCGTCTACAATATTATTTTTAATATATCATCAGAAATAATGAATTTGAAGTTAAAGGACCGGATAAATTTATTGTTTTACTGAAAATTCCTCCTGGAGCATACGAGCTTGATGTTTCATTTACACCAATGACGAAATTAATAAAAAGACACTCAAAATCCAAGATAAAGATGAAAATCCAATTAAATTCAAAGTTGATTTACCTACAGCTAAAGTTTCTATAAAAATCAAAGAGGGATATTCTTTTATATTCATAGGTAAATTAAATGATTTTCTAGGAATTACAAATCTAGAATATTCCAAAAGTTGTTCTGGTGAAAAGAATATACATATCATGAACATTATATCTATAAATCTCATTTGTTATTTAATTGAAGGAACGTATCAAGATGGGAAACAAGATAATTGCGTATATAGTTTACCTTATGGAACTAATCCTCATGGGTATAGAATTATTCAAAAAGGTTTTTTTACCTATTTATGTTCCAATAATAAAAACTAAAACCATTTCCAATATTAATTTCAGAATTGTTGATCAAAATAATAATACTCTTGATTTCAATAATGAAACTATTTCATTCTGTTTACATTTACGTCAAGTATAAAATGGATGATTTTTTAAAGAAATGGAGAAATGAAACAACTAAGACTTTTTATTTACGTGATATTTTACATTATTATAAGATAAGGGATTGTAAAGTAATTATGCGTGATGAAATCAAGAATTACATCGACAAAAATAATATTATTTTCAATTTACAAACTACTATCAGGAAGTCATTGGATTTTATGCTCTAAGAAACATCATGTGTATTTTGATTCATATGAAATCATTTCTGTAATAAAATGTCTCAATATTTTGGTGATAATCAATGCATATATAATACTCAACAAGTCCAAGATCCTCGAACTAGTATTTGTGGACAATTATGTATTTATGTTGTAAATTCATTAGAAAAATATTCTTTTGAAAAAATTCTTTGCTTAATAAATGGTTATTGTTAATATAGCTGGAGAAACATTAACACTAAATGCATCTCAAATTTTAGAAAAAGTCGAAGCTAATTTCCTTAATGAATCAAGAGATCGAATGAGAGGAGATATTGATATGAATGGACATAAGATTCTTAACGTCCAGAAATCCGAAGAAGTTGATAAATTAGAAAGTGAACTAAAAAAATTAAAAGATGAAATTGAAAAAACAAATAAATGCTATACATTAATTCAGAAGAATATGAATGATGTAATAAATAATTATTTGACTGATGTTAATAAACAAATAAAAAATGTTAGTGATGAATTAAATTCAACTAACGAAAAAATGGAGAAATTTAAAAATATGACTATAGAAAAAATTAAACCCGTAATTAGAGATGATTCCATTTCAACTTTATAAAAATATCAAGAAATCAAAGAAATATTAGGTAATAATTGTTTTCTAATTGAAAATAAATAGGTTTTTTATATTGATATAATAACACCTTTTATAGTAGTAAAATATGTTATTGTGTTTGTTTATAGTTTTTTATGATAATAATATTGTAATTTGGATAAGTTATCCTGGAAACATTGAATTTTCGATTTCAAAAACAACAGGTAGTAGCACCTGTCGTAAGTTAGAGCCAGGAGAAGATAGAATGGTTTATGCTAAGGTTTATGATTTTTTTAAGGCGAAAATAAGTGATAATATTTTACGTGTTGTAAGATTATTTTTAGAAATATATAATATTATTAATATTGAAAAAATAATAATAGATGCTAAAAAATGTCTGGTAAATAAAAAAGTAAGTAATAATGGTTATTGTTAATATCTCAAGTTTTCGAAAAACACATTGGATTTCTTTCTTGAATGAATCAGGAGATATTGACATGAATACATAAAATAATTCAATTAGAGATGATTCCTTTCCAACGTTATTAGGTGTCGATTGTTTTGTAATTAAAAAGATGACAATTCCTGATGGAAAAAAGTATTAATGGTACTTTGAGTTTTAGCGGTTTCAACTGCAGTTTTATCTGGCATTGGAACAGTTGTAATAGTTGGAGGTGTTGCAATAACGATAGGATGTGTTTTAGGTGGATCTAATGCTTTATATATATTTTTTTTATCTGAAACTTTTTCAATAGTATTCACAGCACGAAAGAAAAAATTTATCGTGAAGTATGTCAAGAATTATCGATGGAAATAAATAAACTTTATTTATATCAACAAAAAGCATTAGCAGATGGAATTTTAACAACGAATGAAATAGAAGAATCAAATGAAATAATCCAAGAAATAAATCGTAATATTGATAAAATAAAATTATTGAATAATAAACAAGATGAAAAAAAAATAAAAAAAAGAATTAATTAAAGAATTAAAAGAAGAATATAAATAACAAATCAAAAGTATTTCTTAGATTTCTCAAATTTATTTATTAAAAATAGATGTCAAATTTACTAGAATTATTTGTTTAATGTGTGCAGAAGATGCTGGAAATATGATTAAAAAACAAAATATCAAAAATATATCCAATTCCTTAGGATTAAAGATAAAGATAGTAAATTGACGCAAAAAGAAATAAGTGAGAAAATAGGAATAACTATCTCTGGTTTTCTAAAAATACTTACCGAACAGAAACTAAAAAAATTATTAAGAAACAGAGTCAACCTAAAGAAGTTTTAAAACCTCTTTTAGATTATGTTGAAGAACTTTATTGCTCGAAATGTTCTAAACATTTCAAATCATCTAGAACATTAAATAACCACAAATGTAAAGATTTATTTGCATTTGGTTATGCTCCTCATAATAATAAAAATTATGCTCCAACTCCTCAAAAATATGCTTCTCAAAATGATCAAAATACTCAAAATACTCAAAATTATCCAAAATATGATTTGGTTCAAAATTATCTAAATGATCAAAATTAAAATTCAGGGCAAAATTATAATTCGGAACAATATTATAATTCAGTCTTAAATTATAATTATGATCAAAAATCGGAAATTATTGAAGATTTTGTTTCCGAGACCAATAAAAAGAGTAATAAAAAGAAATCCCTATCATTAGCGATACAATTAGGTAAAGAAGTGCTGAAATAATTTTAATTTTTTTAGTTAAATACTTTATTTTAGATATTAAATCCAATATCATATAATAAGCCTTTTCATAGTTTTGAGTTTTAAGTGATTCCATTTTAAATATAAAAAAAGAAAAAAACATTACTAAAATTTATTTCTTAAAAATTAAAGTCAAAAATCTTAGAAATGATTAATAATAAATTCTGTGAATATTGTAATAATTGGTATAAAGCTAGTTATTACAATTTCCTTTTACTAACTAAAACCCATAAAAAAAATCTCGAGTTGGGAACTAAATTTGTTCCATTACAATAAGAAAAACAACAAGAATAAAAAAAAATTTTATATTCAAGTTTCAATTTCTAACCCAAGAATTTTGTATGAATAAAACAGGGACGAGATTTATTTCATCTCAACCAACTCGAGATTTAAAAAGAAAACCGAAGTTATATAATAAAATATGTAATAAATATTTTACATATTGTAAAAATGCACCAATAAAGATATATATCGGCGTGACTGTGTTGTATAGAAAAGCTTGTCCGATTCAATTCAAAGTTGTGAAAAAACCTAAAATAAATAAGAAAAAATCACAGCTTAGAATTAGAAGAGGGGATTTAATTACCCTAAAAGCCCTCAAAAGAATGGAAAAAAGTTAAGGATGCAGAAAAAAATAAGGATTGAAAGAATAAAAAGAGAACAGGAAGAAGAAAAAGAAATCGAAAATAATTATGAAACAATCAAAATGTATTTCACATTCCCAGTTTCAGTGGTTGTGAAAAAAGATCAAATTTCTTCTGAAACTTTATCAATAACTGACCATTTAACAAATAGAATATATAATAAACAGTTACAGGGAAGTCGTTGGATATTTGATAGAATAACAAATAGTAGTTTGACTATTTGTCAATTTAGATCACCACTTGGTGGTACATATAAAAGCTTCTATTCAGATCTAACGTCATCTTGAATATTCAAAATATGAATGACAATACATATTTCTTATATTCTATATTGGCATATTTACAACTGAACATCCATGTAATCCAGGGAAATACAAAAAATATGAAGGGGAATTAAACCTAGATGGTGTTAATTTCCCTATAGATTTGAATGGGATAAAAAAATTCGCTAAACAAAATATTGATAGAGTAAAAATAAATGTATTTAGTATAAATAATCAGAAGAAACATGGTATAATTTACAGAGACCATTTAGATCATAAAGAATGTAATTTATTATTGTACACAGACCATTATGTTTTATGCAAAAATGTTGGAGTGTTTTTAAGAAACAGTAAGATAGATGTATGTTTCCCTTGTTTGAATTGCTTCACGTAATTTACAGTTGAAAACGCGTTGAAAATTCACCAACAATTTTGTGTCAATAATGAAGAAGGGATTGCATTTTTCTCTCATGACCCATATCATGAATTTAAAAACTTTAATTTACAAAACAAAGTTCCTTTCGTTGTTATTCTGATTTTGAAGCTTTGAATAAGTTTGAGGAATACAATGATATAAAAAGGGAACAAATAGGATTTTGCTTTAGTATTTATTTAAAAAGCAATTATCCTAATTTAGTGGAAGATCATCATATAGTCTATAAAGGAGAAAATGCAGCATCCAAGTTTTCTGAAACTATAAATAATTTAGCTGAAGAATTAAAGATAAAATTAAAAACAAATTTCCCGATAAATATTTATGAATCTCAACAAAAGGAATATGATAGTTGTAGGATGTGCTTCTATTGTAATATAGAATTAGTGAATGATAAAGTAATGGATCATGACCATTAATTGGAAAAAGAAAATTATAGAGGTGCGTCCCATGCTGTATGTAATTTAAAAGCAACAAATAACTTTGTTCCGACTTATTTTCACAATGGAACTGGCTATGACAATCACTTGATTTTCCCCCACTCGTTCGTAATATCACGAAAATCCTACCAAGTACTGACGAGAAATATATCTCATTTAGTGTTGGGTGTATAAGGTTATTAGACTCGTATAAAATGATGCCTTTGTCACTTGATTATTTAGCATCTCTTTTAAAACCTGAACATCTTAAAATCTTTAATAAATTCTATCCACAATTTCCTAAGATTCGGAAAGGAATATATCCTTATGAATATATAAGTGGAAAGATTTATGAAGATGTAAAACAGAAATTATCTGAACCTAAATTACCAGAAACTCTCAATTTTATAATCATTTATCAATGAATGAGTTGAGTGGAAAAGATTACTTGTATGCACAAGAATCTTGGCATTTATTAAAATGTAAGAATATGGAAGAGTATACAATCCATTATTTAAACATGGACGTTTTCCAATTAGCTGATGTTTTAGAGAATTTTAGAAATGTTTGTCTTGAAAACTTTGGGATTGATCCATGTTATTGTTACTCCTTATCTGGATTACCTTTGGTTAGTGGAATGATATTCACCCAAGTTAAATAAAAACATTTCAAGAAGAAACATATGACCAACTTTTGTTGATTGAAGAAGGAGTAAGAAGGGGGTTTTCAGGAGTACTTTCGGATCGATTAGTAGAAGTGGATGAAAATAAAGGTAATTCACTATACTACTTCGGTGCCAACTCCTTGTATCCAACCGCAATGGTTGACGAACTCCCAACAGGGGAAATGAGATTTTGCAAAGATAATAAACATGTTAAAACAATATTAAATCATTGCTATATCTTATTTCAAATAGTTCGGTTTCTAAGTTGATATTACTTTCTCTTAAATTTTCGATTTCAATTCCTAAGAGTACAATGTCATCTCTTAGATATCTATTGGATGCTATAGCATTACTGTAAAGACCATTTAGTCTCAAATATTGAATAAAATAAAATAAATTAATGTTATCAAGACACAAATTTCTTCGCAATTTTATAAAATAGTTTTCATTTTTAAATCAATAAAATTAATTTTATTTCATATATTTGACAGAAAAGTCCCATTTTTTTTAATAATAAAAATGAAAAAACTTATTTTAATAAATATTTAAATTATAAGTAATAATTGTATTCCGTAAAAATTTAATAAAATATTATAATTTCATAATTTTTGGTTTATTAAAATGATGAAGTATTTAGAAAATATATAGTTAAATATTGTTGTAAATTTTGATCAACAAATCTCATGTTAAATAAATCTTTAAATAAAATAGAAATTTACATTTAAAATCATTGTTTTTTATCATTTTAACTATTTTACTAAAAATTTTTAACAACACTTTCAATTAAAACTACTACAACAATCCATGTACATAACACTACCACCAAATTATTTACAAAACTTTAAAAACACAAGTGTTCATAGAATATTTTAAATATTAATAAAATTTGTGTAATTTATTTATCAAAAGCATAATTTATACTTTTTTTCTATCTAACCTGACAATGAAAAATACCTACAAAAATATTTCGTATAACGTGTGCAAGAGTATTATATTGTGGATCTCAAATACCCTAAAGAACTGAAAAGATACATGAAAAAAAAGATACTGAAAAGAAACATGAAAGGACACAACAATTCCCATTTTGCCCAAGGAAATTTAAAGTGATGGAATCATCACTTTCTCAATGGCAGAAGGAAAATAATCATCATGGGTATAAATCCACTGAGAAATTAATTCAGTCCCAAGATGATTTAAAGGAGTATATCATTGAAGGACGATGCCTAGATTGGTATTTGGAGTAAGGAATGATATTAGAAAAGGTCCATAAAAATATCATGTACAATAAGTCATATTGGCTTAAACCATACATTGAATTTAATATAAATAAACGGACCGCAGAAAAACAACAAAGAAACAAATTCGGAGATGTCTTTTATAAACTGCTGAATAATGTATTTTACTGGAAAATTCTCGAAAATGTAAGAAATAGACATTCAATAGAAATTGTAGCAACTCAAGAAAAAATAAAACATATCGCAGTAAAAGCTGGTTATAAGAGAATGAAAATCTTCTCTGAAGAATGTGCTGCGGTACATTTTTAAAAATATACTATAAAGTTTGACAAGTTCAACTATATAGGATTTGTAATCCTAGAACTGTCAAAACTAGTAATGTATAAATTTATATATGACGTTTTATACAAAACATATAAAAATAATTATAAAATACATTTCGGGTATACCGATTCAATAATCCTTGAATTGTTAAATAATGAAAAAATAGAGAAGATCAATGATTATACCCATAAAACTAAGCTTGGATATTTTAAAAATGAAATGGGATCGAACAAAAAGATCCGGGGTTTTTGTGGGCTTAAATCAAAAATGTACTTTTTGAACATTAAAGATTTAAGTATAAATAACTCTATACTTCATAAAAGAGTAAAGGATTATATAAAAACCGCATTGAGGAACATTGGATACGAAGAAGGAAAACATGTTTGCTGGGTTCTTCAATGAATTCGATGGGCTCATGGTTGATTCGATCAAAGAATCATAAAATAAATCTTGATTATTTTAAACGTAAAGGGTTAAATAGATATGGTGATAAAAGATATATTTTATCAGACGGTATCACAAACTTTCCACGTAATAACCATCGAATAAAATATATTGAAGAAATAAAAAAGAAGCATCAAGAATATTCTGATGTAGAATTACCTAAAATGGATATAGAAATATTAAAATCATTAGTTTAGTTTTTATTTAGAGGATGTAAAAAACCCTCGAGTACATCTCGAGCATGTCTTTCCTCATTTTATTCAACTAACATCTCAAGCACAAAAATAATCCATCGAGCATAATTACCATTTATAACATAATAAGTTTATTCATGTCTTTCCTCATTAATTTTAGGGATGAAAAATTCTTAGACATATAAAAAATTCTTAGGGATGAAAATTTCGGGTACAAAAAAAATACCTCGAGCACATCTATAACGCGATTACTTACTATAACGCGGTTACTTTATATAGCACGATTTCTATCTAAAACACGAATTTTATTTCAAGAAATAGCCATAAAAAATCTATCGAGCATATTTCATCAGATTTCCTCAAGAAATCGAATATTTTTATTCAGCATTTTATAAGTAGTATAAAAATTGCAAACCACACGGTTTCTGAGCCCACCCTCACTAATAACACCAACCAATATATTCTCAGCAACTAACATATTCTCATTTCCACTATTTTCAATTTATTTCAATTTATTTCAACTTATTTCAACTGTTTTTAATTTATTTTAATTTATAACAGTGGGTTTATATCTACCATACAATTACTAAAGTTTTACTGACAGATATAAGCATTATGTGTGCATGTATGTATCACATGTATGTGTGTATAACGTGCCTATGTGTGTATGTGCGGGTGATGGGGCGTATGATGTGTGTGGTCTGATGCTTTGGTCTGCAATTTTTATACTAATGTTGTGTATATATTTAATCGTATTTAATTAATTAATAAATTAATAATTGGCATCATTACTAAAATAAATTAAAATTTTTTTTGAAAATAATAATAATTAAAATTTTGTGTTACAAAAAAGCTAAAAGTAAAATAAAAAATTATTATATTGAAATTTAATTACTATATTATTATAAAAAGAATTAATAATTTAAATTTATTTAGTGTAAAATTTATTTCAGTTTTATCTTTGAAATATTATTCAAATACAATTACTTTTACAATTTATTTCATTTTAAATTTATTTTACTAAAAATTTTATCTTAGAAGAAGTTTTAAATTAATTTTGCATTAAAAAAAATTTACATTTGACTAATCTTTTATTATTAGTGTATACTTTATAAAATTTATTCTTTTAATTTTAAATTTATTCAGCATAAATTTCTATTAAAAACAATGTACTTGAATTTTTAAAATTTCAATAATTATATAATATAATTTAAATTTATAATTTACTTAAAAAATTACATTTAAATTTAAAAGAAAAGAAATATTTAGATATAAAATAAACTGATGAGTAGGTAGTTAGTGGCTCACTGGGACCACATATAAAATCCCCAGGTCGAAAATAATTTGAATTTATAAAAATTGAAGAAGATCCCAGTTTATTAAACAACAGGAAAAGTTAACAAGTAGATTTCGAAGACTCATTATAGTGACAGTATGATTTTTTGAAACTTATTATTGTGATTGTTGTGAGGAAGATGCATGATAGGACAATTAATTATTGTCTACGACGAGAACATACAACAGAGCAAAAATGAAGATTGTCCAAAAGATGTTATTCAGTTTAAATATCAATAATAAAACATTTTACAACATAAGGAAATTCAAAATTATAAACCGCCAGTTAAGGACGAATAAAACAAGACCAATTTTAAAGAAAATAGTAATTTTTTTGTTCTAAAAGGCACCTTTTGTCAATATTGCTGAATTTTGACTGTTACTAGCATTTATTTCTTGTTATTTCTTAATAATCATATATTTTCACTTTACATAATAAATTACTTCACAAATATTTGATTTGCAAATTTATTAATTCAAACAAAATTTAACAGATCATTTCAAATAAATAAATAATATCAATCTTTGTTTAAATGAATCAAATGTATTCATAAATTAGCAAGCGACATTTATATCAAGCGAATTGAATTCATTATTAATAAATGATTAGAGCTATTATAATTATCGGCCTATTGTTTTGTAAATTTCCTTTTACCGTAAATAAAATAAATTATTATTTAATTGGTCATTTCTCAGGTCAAATCTCCTGTCTGCGATGGGGTTCGTCAAGGGATACAGGACTGCTACAATCTCCGATATTACTATCTCTGACATCCAGCAACGCAGCGATTGATGTATATTCTGGCCGCCAGATCATC
Source organism: Schmidtea mediterranea (assembly GCA_022537955.1). NCBI lineage: Eukaryota > Metazoa > Platyhelminthes > Tricladida > Dugesiidae > Schmidtea > Schmidtea mediterranea. Next base: position 252,627,889 of record CM039679.1, on the reverse strand, counting down.
ATTTATAAGGACTTAGCCAGACACAGCAACATATTCATAATATATTGCTTAGTATCGGGATATGGTCCCAATAGAGACTTGGTATACAGGTTCTGCAAAGTAAATCACTGCATCTCACCATCAGAATATTTACACGTTTCATTATTTTCAGGAAGATTCATGTCCAAACGAATGGAAAGAGGCAGAACAGTTTTCAGATATTACGATGTTCAACTACAAAATATCAAGAGCACCAAACCCAGCCGGCAAATTGGGATTGAAATTAATGCTGAAGTTCCCCGGCAGTGGAGTCGATTCATCAGGAAATTTCCATTGTGAAGTTCAGGACAAAGTTGGTAACTTCATGGTGAGATCTAATGATATTCAAATCAGGGACATTTACTTTTGGTCGCAAAGTATTCAATGTTGCACTGTGACTAATTGTGATTGTTTATTAGGTATTGTACTCAACAATGAAAACACTAAAACAATATATCAGACTAATCTAACGAGAGACAAGATGCCCGCCACATTCAAATGTGCACAGAATGGCTTGACCTATAATCCAAGTGAACCAGCTTGGTATCAACAATTAAAAATGAGTCCTGTCGAATGGAGCATCTGTCCAGTGAAGGTTAATTATGAAGCATTGAAAGCGATTGAGAAGCAAACATTTGACAAATGCGTTCAATATACAACTCAAATCTTTTCTGGAGATAATATTATAAAGCCGAAAAGCCTTTCTGACATGAGTCAATGGACTGGCTATGTGGATAATGACGGGAATCTACAAATATATGATATCGCATTTGAACAAAGTCCGCCTGCAGTCACCTATGCCCTCATGTGCTACATCAAATGGAAAGATTCCGCAAATCCAATTAACACCTACATTCAATCATATAATTTAAATGACATTGCCTCTGGTGTCTATTTCTATGGAACACCTTCAACTTACACAATCCCATTAAAGGCCATTAGTCCGTTAGAGCAGAAAATCACTCTTTATCTAAAAACGGTTTGTAAAACTAGATTTTTATTAATATTATTTGTTAAATTTTGAACTTATCCTGGTAACACCAACTACATCGTTTGATATCTGCACTTGTTCCAATACCATATGTAGTTCAACATAATTTATAACTTTCAATACCAATTCACCTGATCAGATTTTTAACGAAAAACTACCATCTAGGACCTTCATTCTGAAAAAATCAAAGTCGTGCTCAGGGGTTTAAACTTTCAAAAGAACGTATCACCCTTCATGTGTGCAGCAATTTATCAGAGAGCCTGATGATAAAACCAATGATAATAAATCGTTCTTCAACTCCCCGTGTAATGAAAAATATTAATGAGACTCAATTGTCTGTATTCTGGCGATCTAATAAGAAAGCTTGGATGACTCAAGATTTATTAAAGGATTAGTTTTTATAATTGTTTTATCCCGGCAGTGGAAACCTGTACGATGGAAAAAAATTGTATTTCAAAGTTTTATTGGTTCTTGATAACGCTAGTTGCTACTACATAGAAACATAGGCTAAATTTGGGTAAAGAATTAGAACTTCATTTCATTCAAACTGATCGTTCAACGGTGCGCAGCGCAAAGTTTAAAAGAGAGTTAAGAAATTAGCTCCCTATAGAGAGGTTTTAGTGGAGTTAGAAAAAAAAGTTACAATTGAAAACCAATGTGAAGATGAACCAAATGAGGAAGACATTTTGCCCATTAAAAGAAGACGAGTTAGGTGACTCATATCTGACAGCGAGGATGAGTGTAGAAAGATTAAATAATTTACAAAAGCCTTTCTTGTTTTTGTTGGATCATTTATTGGTCTCCATATAACGCGGTACGAATGATGTGATTTGTACTAATTCTGAGTTTCTTCTAACGTGGTTTCCATACAACGCGGTACGCACTCACCGCGTTATAGGAGGGTTCACTATACTTCGTTTTAATCTCCATTCGCTAATGATTTTTTCCTGAGCTTAAGGTTAAAAAATTTCAATTATTACATTTCACTACTTCACATAGTTATTAAATTTTGAAATGAAAATTATTAACAAAATGCTTTATTATTATATAAACTGAACGATCCACAATCCATAGAAAAATCACTTTCAAAACATATATTAGTTATTTTTAAACAAACACACCCAGTGCCATGTCAATTAAAAATGACTGGCAGCATTTTGCTGCTACAACTAGTACAATATTTGTAAATTATCTCTTGATCCTTTTAAAGCACTGTTTCTAAACATGTTGCGCACGTCCCACAAGGGGGCAATTTGAATTTTTAGGGCGAAATTTGAGAAGAAAATATCTTAGAAAATATCTTTATGTAATAATCAAAAAGCGCAAGGTTCGCATTACATTTTAATTTCTACTCTTGTTTTTTAAAATTAAAATTTAAAAATTTTGTTTAGCGATTAGTAAAACCTTAAAATTTCATTTGTTAAAATAATTAACTATATATGTAACCAATTACTAATTCTACATGGTATACTTTTTATTTAATTACTAAAAACCTCTTTATTTTTTATTAAATAATTATAAGGGGCAAAAGATTTTAAAAGTATTTTTGGGGACAACCAAAGAAAAGGTTGAGAAACACTGTTATACAGTGCCTAGAAACTCATTTTTAAAACATTTTTCTACTTCAGGTCAATTTGGCTAAGAGAGATTTTATTTTAAACTTACTTGTTAGGTCAAGGTGTCTGTAACAGCATGTTCAAAAATTCGTTCGTGTCACTGAAAGTATTACTTACACTTTTCAAGAAACTAAAAAACCACAAATATTTTAAAAGAAATCGGACGGTAAAATTGAAATTTCAAAAATCAAGAAGTTCGTAAGAATTAACAATTTAATATTCAACATTATTAAGGCTATTATTTTTTTTATTGTTATTTATTTTTATTATTACGTATTTTATTTATAAATATTAATATATTTGGATGTTTGTAGTATGTTGAAATTGAATGATGACATTGTTCAGAATAATATTTATATCCAATTAAATTATTAGCATATTTTATTTCGAAAATATTTTTGGTACGAATTATGAACAAAATAAAATTTTCTTCTAACATGACAACCACGATTTTTGCTGCAATTCGACCACCTGAAACATTGGGAGTTGACGATGACGTGGAGAGATTAATTGAAGAAACAAACAAATCTTTTGAGTTTACTCAAATGTCAGAAGATCACAGAAGAATATTTATCAATGCTTTTTTATAATGGGGGCAACTTGGAAATTTTACTCAACATGTGGAGAATTACACTATATTAAGAGAATACAAAATGATTTTTTCAAACCATCAAATTTGTCAAATGATCTCAATACTACTTTATCTTATCAAAGAAAAAGTGATTTGATTGCGAAATATTTCAAGAAAATTCAAAAAATTAACAAAACCTGACAGAAATTTATGTGAAAGAATTATGGGGTTGAAAATTATGAAACAAATAAAGATTTGAAAACATTGGAAAAAAGAGATAGAATAATCAAATTTGCTGAAATAAAAAATAAAATCGAAAATGAAAATATTGCTGCAATCCAGCATGTGCAGAACAACTATTCAAAAGCTAAATGAAGGGCAAGAATGGAATCAACAGAAGCTATAGTTATGTAAGGTGGATGGAAAAAACGAACAAAACCAGAATATAAATTACAACAATCTCCAAATCGATAAAAAACAAATGAAAACAACAAAAGAAAGTATAGAGAAAAGTAACAATGGATATCAAGAAGTTTAATAGAATGAATTCATTTTCAAATTCTTAACTCGTCCGAGGAGATTGACAGCAGAAACTTTGGCCACCTACGATCAAAATATCCAATTGTTAAAAACAATCGCTGGAAAAAGAATGAAATTTTTCTAACATCGATGTTATGAAGCTCATCAATGGAGGTTTCAGAATTCCGTATATATCGTTGTTTTCAGAGAGAAATACGAACGATTTACAAAAGGATAAATTTTTAAAAATTGAGATTTATAAAACAGAATTTAAAATTTTTACATAATATATTTTTTAAATATAAAAGATCGTTTAAAAAAATTTGTTTTAATAAATCGATATAGTTTTAAGTTCGAATCTACCTGACGATAAAGTATATATTGGATTAGCTTTTTCTTTATTTTTTTATTATTATTTATTTAATAATTATTTAATAATCAAAACTTTTTTCAACAATATAATAATTACTTTGCATCAAGGGCTTATTTTGTAATTCACTTATCTGATATTTTAATTTATTCTGCTACCAAAGAATTACCGTTTTATATTATTGTTGATGAATCAATCATTAACTTAAATTCAATAATTTTTGAAGCTTTAATTAATTTGAATTTAATAAAATTCATTTCATCCTCTTCGAGATCTATTTTACAATCACTACATCATTATCACTTTCGCTAGCAATTTCAAATTTCATACTATTTTCCATCATAAAAAACATAAACACTACCAACTTCTTAATCCGTTTAAACACACTATAAAAAATTACAAATTAGTCCATTTTAATATTGAAATTCTTTTTTTAACAAAAAATTTCTTATCGAAATTAACCAATTATTATTATTATTATTATTATTATTATTATTATTATTATTATTATTATTATTATAATTATTATTATAATTATTATTATAATTATTATTATTATTATTATTATTATATTATTATTATTATTATTATTATTATTATTATTATTATTATTATTATTATTATTATTATAGAAGATCAAAGACAATTACAAAAATAGAATCTTTTCACTCATTGCCTTATATCAAGCATCATCATTCGCAAAGTCGTATTGGAAAAACAATGGACAACAATTGAATATGGGTAACAATATCGAATATGATAAATTTTCCGTGAAATTTATTGGGGATATCACCGATGATATGGCTGGCACCTATACTCTAGATGTGACGGACGGGGCAGACAAACTGACATTTACATTCATCGTCACTGTGCGGGGGCCCCCAACATTAGTTAATCCAAGCTGCATGCCTATGGTCCAATACGTGATGGAATTCGAGTCGACATCTTTCAACTGCACTTACAAAAACCAACCGCAGTCACTGGTAATTATTTCAATTTTTATTAGTTTTGTTATGTTTCCCTTGCATATCTTCAACAGTCCAACTATATAGAAAGGACATCAGCTAAGATTTAAGTAACTAGGTAAGTTTTGTCTTAATTAAAGAATCATTGATAAGTGGAGGGTGGTATCCGTGCGTATACGAATTGGTTTATGATTAGATAGTGAATGGCAGATTTTTTATTACAACTTTAATAAATCATCCAGAATCCTATAATTTTAATATTAACGAAATCATTACAAGCAGTATACAATAAGCCCACTGCCATACTACCCTTCAAGGTCTAGAAAATTTAATGTAATATTACGTAACCTATCAAGATCCGGTGAATGAAGAAGCGTGTGAAGAGTCCCATAATCCGCTCGTTCAGTTTCTGCTGAGTTAATGTTGGGAAATGTGTGCAAACGTTCAAAGAATCGGTCTCTTTCTGTTGATCAATGCCACATTCAAACGCTGTAATTTCTGATGCTTCTCGTTGAGTTGTCAATATTAATTTTCTGCAGTTATCGTTTCGCATGGATTCAGAAAGTTATAGTGGATTAGTCTAGCCACTGATTACCAGGCCTTATTATCTTTTAATGCAGTGAAGGTTTCAAACAATATTTTGGAGCCTCATCTCGGTTGAACGTTTTAGTCAAAAGTCACCTATTGTCATACATGTTCCATTCCTCATTTCAAGTCACAATGAACTTATCGAACTTTTAAACCTTTTCCAGTTTCCTTAAATGTTAAGCAACTGTTGAATGGCTTAGATTCAGTTTCTCAGAAATTTATCTGGTAGTTTTGCAATTGTCAGCTTCAATTATCGCCCTCCGTTCTTCTTAATCTTCGAGTCTAGTATTGTATTTACAGAATTTTCCAAACCAACGACATTTTGTATGCTCTGAAGTGGTTTTTTTATCCAGAGATTCTATGATATCTTGAGTTGCTTTCACGGCATTACTGCAGAGTTTAAATTCATGAAACAAAATAATCCTCAATTCTTGTCTTTAAAAACATTTATAATTAGACTAACTCATCAAAATAATAATTATTATTACTAAATAGATAGCAGAACAAATAATCTTGAAAACAACATATAAAGGTTGGGTAGAAAATACCGTCTTTATTTGGAAACAGATTTTTAGATTTTCAAAAGCATTAATATAAAAAACATTCAAAACACACGTGCTCATACCATTTATCCAATGACATGTGCATTATAGTGATAAACTATTATTGAAACTGCCCACAGACATCTCGATGACATTGAAACGTTCGAGAAGGAAAGTTTCCTGTCACCAAATACTGACGAAACTATGATCAATAAAGTATGGAAACGTATCGCTGCGAAAATGAATTTCAAAGAAAGACAATGAGGACATTGAAAGAATGAATTCAAATCAAAAAATTCTAGAGTTAGAACACAAAAAATAAGAAACACTTTTATCTAAAAATTTTATTCATCAGTGAGACGCTCGACTTCAAGATCCGACAAGAACTCAATTGCACTGGCACACAACACAAAAACAGAAAAAATTTGCACAATGGAAAATTTACAAACAACAAAGAAATTACGCTTCCAAAAAAAATGTTGTCTATTGCATTATTACAATATATACCAAAAATATACATAGGAAGTACACTCAGGAATTTACACCAAAGTGATAAAGAATATCTAGATCCTACTAGAAAATGCTCATTGTACAGACATCTCCAAAAATGTCAATTAAAAAAAGAAAGAAAAAGTATTTCAATTTAAATCTTTCATATAAGGATAAAAGCTTTTATATAAAGATTAAAAAATAATATATAAGACGAACAAAAAATAAATTTTAAATGAAAATTAGAACAATATAATTTAATTACTTTGCAGCAAAGGCTTTTTTTATTATTCACTTATTATATTCTTTATTTTTGAATATATATTTATACTTGATCTATTTTCAGTTCAAATTCCTAAAATTCTAAATTCTTTAAATATATAATTTAACTTATTTCATTTCTTCAAAGAAGATTTTTAAAATATTAAAAATCCTTTAAACCAATCCGAAAAAAAGAAATTTAATTTTAAAATATCAAAAAGCATACTAAAAATAAATAAAGCATATACTAGTCGAAAAATGTTTTCCCTCATTTAATATATAATTTGCAGCAAGGGACTAACTTAATTATTCACTTAAAATATTAAAAAATGCTGCTAAAACGAAATCATAGTCAAATTTAGTAGAAAATTTTATTTATAAAGAAATCAGAGGTGAAAAACAAAAAAGTCCTAATAATAATAATAATAATAATAATATTTTTACAAAATTTGACTATAAATTAGATTTATTTAAGGTATTCACGAATTTTAATATAATAATAATAATAATAATAAATATAATAATAATAATAATAATAATAATAATAATAATAATAATAATAATAATAATATTAATAATAATAATAATAATAATAATAATAATAATAATAATAATAATAATATTAATAATAATAATAATAATAACAATAATAATAATAATAATAATAATAATAATAATAATAATAATAATAATAATAATAATAATAATAATAATAATAATAATAATAGGCATTGAAAATAAACAGTGAAGATATCAAACTCGGCCAATCATTAGATATGTCAACTGTTAGTCTCAAAAAGTCATATGCGTATTTAAGTGATTTGAATTTTACAATTCAATCTGTCCCCCAGCTTCCATCGGATACGGTTACCATAACTTATTCGGCCTATAATTTAAGGAAAACTCTAGGCCAGACCCAATATCAAGATCATACAGTTATGTTCTTTGCGAGAAATGAGTTCGGCCTCAACCTGAAAACCAGTTCAATCTATGTCATTCCGAGATTAAATAATCTAATAGATTCATCCCCGGAATCGTATAATTGTACTAATGATTGTACCAGTCTGGTTTCTCATAAATTCCAATGTCAAGTACAAGTGGACAAATATGCTAATAGAGAGCTGCTGATTGATCATTATTGGACAGTAAGTGGTCACCGACTGGAACCGAACGCTATCCACCAATTCGCGCCATATTTCACCCTCAATCCAGATACGGTAATTATGTTCAATTTTGTATATGTTCCTTATGTCGCTTATGACAACAAACTAAATAAATTATTGTTATTGTATTTGAAAACCAAATGTCATCGACAAAGTCCATGAAAATTGTAAGTGAATAACTAAATTGAAACCAAACTGCCACCTGATTCTCACAGTTTCAACGATTTTTCGCTTTGAATAAACTTCTTTAAAATATATATGAAAGTGACTTCTGTGATAAACGAAGGGTTCTTTTCCAAATCTGGGAAAGAGAGAAGCATAAGAATGATCTCCAGCTTCTTTGAGGCCTAACCAGGTACTCTCATTGAAAAAATGCGTAATTTTAGTGTGGCCAATAACTAATATATAAGGTAATTCAGCCCTTATTCCTAGAAAGGTTGCAGTGAATAACAACATAAATTCTTAGTGCTGACTGAAGAGATAATGACGGATAAATCTCGACATAATTCCAAGCCCAGGTACATTTCTCAATGAACTAAAACAGCCCGCACCATCTCATTGTACCCTGTAACGCTCTACATTCCACAAATTCTCAATATGATATTTAAATGTTTGCAACACAGTTACCTAATGAAATGACTTCCTCGTTTCACAGGCCATATTGTCGGTTTGGTTAGGTGCTGAAGAATATCAAAACCGGAATACTTGAATACTTCGGAAGCAAATTTGAAGTTATTAAATATTTATTAAAGGTAGTCCCAAACATTTGTGTATAAGTTGGACATTTTGGCTTCAGTATTTAATGAAGATTTACATCAAGTTTTACCTCCATGAAATGATTGTTGGGGGATTCACCAGGAAGTAAAGATAATTAAATTATTTTTTACTTTTTCATTTGAAATATATACTTTGCCATTCTCTATGTGACCTACTTTATTTGATCTAGACTTACTTAGTTTTAATGTGAACTATTTATGTTTAGATTTGACCTAATTGTTTTAAACCTTAAAGAGAGGAACTATAAATGAAATTAACCTTAAAATTGATCTACTTTTCCTGGTTGCAATGGGAGCTGTTATGGTAATTGGTGTTAACAGAAAAATTTTGATTTAGATTTTTTTAATATATTAATTACTTTTTGCACACGTTTTTAATTAATTGTATTTTTAAAATCATTTTCTGCATTCCTTTGCACAATTCCAAAAGTATTTTGAAAACTGATGATATTTTGGAAAATATGTTACAATTTGATGCTGTAAAGAATAAATCGTGACATTTTTCCAGCTACGTGGTGCTCCCAATAAGTCCTTTCAATATGTAGAAAAGAAATATTATTTTGTCATGCACACAAATTTTTATTGTAGCTATATTATTATAGGTTTAATTTGTGTAGTTTTTTAAATTATCATTACAGTTTTTAATGACATTTGCGAGATTTTTAAATTTACTGCAAATCATGATTGATGCAGTGGAATATCGCTGCGTTATAAAGTTTCTGGTATTACGCCATATTCCCAATGACCAACGCTGGCAAAAGTGTGTGAATGTAAATGTGTTGAGGTCTCGATTTTAGTGAGTCTCAACTTGCACTGGTTACTTATATAAATCAGAAGACAAAGTCAAATATATGTATATACTTTATTTATCAATAAAAATTTACCAAATATACACTCTCAGATTCAAATTCTTTCAGATAGATATAATTTATTTATAAACAATTAACAATTGAAAATTGAGTGCGTGTTGTGTAATTGTTAGAATGTGTGTCGGTGCGTGTTATGTGAATGCGTGCAAAAATTGTGTGGAACTTTATCTGTTCGAATTTAAGATCTTAAAAAGATTTCCTTTTTAAGACCACTTCTTTTGGTAAAAATTTTAAGGGCGAATTAACTGAAAAATACTTCAGTATTTATACTAAAATATTTTCGTCAATTTAAATTATTTATTTATTTAAAATTCGGGTATTTTGTATTAAATTGATTTTTTATTTATTTTATTTAAAACGAATTGATTTTTTAAGACGTTCAATATTTATTTAATAAGCCGAAAATTATTTAAAATATTTTTCACTTTATTTGTTTCCCTTTATTTGTTTTGTGTTCACCAGATTTTTTTATTTATTTTATTTAAAACAAATTGATTTTTTAAGACGTTCAATATTTATTTAATAAGCCGAAAATTATTTAAAATATTTTTCACTTTATTTGTTTCCCTTTTATTTGTTTTGTGTTCACCAATAACCAAAAATTATTTAAAATTAAATATCAATAAACCAAAAAAATGAATAAAATAATTTATAATAATACTTAATTTTATATACATTAACATTACCAAAGATAAAAAAAATAATAATAAAATAGATTATCAATGTTTAAGCCCAAATCACTGCTAAAAATACAAGCGCGATAATTGTTTAAAATTCAAATACAAATATGATAATCGTTCAAATTAAAATATTCACATCGGATTGTTAATAATTGTCATAATAATTATTTGATACACAAGGAATAGATTTGGTTGTTCGAATATTGATTTGATTGTTCTGTTGGGCTTCTATATATTGGGGGTTGACCTTGATTTGCAATTCTATGTCTTTAGGATTTATTTTTTTATGCTCGTTCCTCTGCATATATGTTTACTCTGAACTTGCTAGGCCCTGCTTTATAATATTTATTCAGGATAAATGTGGTGATGGGTCTACCCTCATCATCCAACATTCCTCGCTGGGCCGTTAAGATAATGTCCGCATTATCTTTCTCTGTTCGTACCATCTCCACTTCTACGTCTTGAATCATCATCTTCGTTCTCTTGAACCCTTTTCCTAATGCCAGGTTCAGAACGTCTCCTTCGTTGATTCTCCTTCCGAAGTGGTGGCATAAATCCTTTTCTGTAATTTTTTCTTTTTCTCTCTCTATGACGAAGTATGGCTCTTCTATTTCAATATCGGGTTCTGAGCCTAATTCCTCTGAGTCTTCTGTATCCATAGTATCTGTCTCGTTTGTTTCTTCTTCGCATGACAAATACTCGTCGTCTGAATCCATATCGCATTCCATTTGTTTGGATGTTGTTGGCTCTTGCGGTTCCAGTTTAACTGTTTCCGTAAGTTTTTGTTTCTTGTTCTCTTTTATAAAGATGACTTCATCATCGCTATCCCGCAATTCGTCTTCGAATGTTCTTCGGGTGCCATCTCTAATGAATTTTAATTCGATTTGGGAGGGTTCGATATACATGTCTTCTTCATTGTCATCCTGGATCTGTGATAGTATTTGTTCCTTGTCATCATTATCCGAGTTCCATTTGATGACTTCTTCCCATTGTTTTTCTACAATTCCATATATCGCTTTTAATATTATTGTTGTCGATGCTGTGGAGAAGGGTTCGGGTTTTTTAAGGAGGTCATTGATTATTTTATCTTTGTACCACTTCTTGTGATGGCTTATAATGTGGTACGCCAGGTTTGATAGCTTGATTTTGTGTGGGGCGACATTCTTCACAAATGAGCTCATAAAGTTATCTTCCGACATTTCTCGCACCCCCATTATGTTGTCTAGATCTAAGGTAAGTGCTTTCAATTTGCTCATAATATCGAATCCTATTATTATCTTTCCACATAATATTTTTTGAATGTCGATTAGGGCTTGATATTCGTCTTCATTTCCCACGATATTTTCTCTGTTGGCCATTGTTTTTTCGGGATAATAATGCATGATCTTTGTTCTTGGTGTGATTTTTTTATTGTATATGGCTATTCCTTTAGCGTTTCTGATGTTGACGTCTATTGGTCTCATGTTATCATTTGAATCGCACACCAGCTTTATGTCCACAAACATAATCAGATTTTGTTTCTCGGTGGCCGATAGTTCCTTGTGGGTGAATGATTTTTTTCCTCTGATAATTTCACCGTGCATTTGCAGTTTCGACGGTATTGTTGGTAATAATCGAAATGGGTTTGGGATTGTTGGAACGTACAGTACTTCTATTGCGATGACGCAAGGTAGATTGTTCATCTGTACTGTTAATTCATTGAAGTCATTTGGGACGCTTCTGTCGGTTTTTATTGTTTTGATAACCGCTGTGCACATACTTGTCGTTATGAGGGGTATCTTTTGTTGACATATTGAGACTTCTGTTCTCGTCATATGGAATAATATCCGACGTGGAACTTTTTCCCCTCTTTTTGCTGCTTCATCTGCGTTCGGGAATCTGTCGTATGCACCAATGAGCTCATGCAGTTTAACTCTTCGAGCCTCATTAAACTTTATTAGGTGTAATTCCCTTTCTTCTAGTTCCACTTTCATTTCGTTGGGGATACATACTTGGTTTGGGAAGCTGCGGACAGTAATAGGGGTTCCATCTGAACATATCTTATTTTGCAAGTTCTTATAAAAGCTGCCATAATGTTTGTTTAACAGACAATAGTATTGCACTTTTTGGGATCTGGATTGCATTGTCAACTGGGATTGATTAGATTGATTGTTTTGTTTGAATTGCTTTGCTTGGTGATATTGGTTGAGTTTGGATTGTATGTTTGGATTGGTTCTCTTTCTAAAAATAAAATATAAATATACATATTTGGTGCGCATTTGAGGTTTTTCCTTATACGCTTTTTTATATAAATATATAAATTTTATTAATATTATTGACCATACTATTTTATATTGTTGATTATTGATTTTATTAAACGAGAGTAGACATTGTATATTGACCTGGTACATATTTATCCAAGTGAAAATGCCCTGGTATACTTCTGACCAGTCGGTGCCGATACCGCTGCCTTTTCCACTTGTACTTTTTGTAGATTTGTACACTACTAACTATTGCTAATATCGCTATTGCTAAAATACTGGCTGATATTACATAAAAAGGCCATAGTGGTTTTAGTGTCTGTTTTTGAAATGCTTGTAGTTCGTTCCAACTTTTTATTACAATGGGTTTTCCCGTAGGTAATTTAATTAGCTTTTCTTTAAGTTGGATTGGTATTCTATAGGTTTTCGTTATTACTTCATCTATTATGGTTTGAGTTATTGTTTTCGGGGTTGTTATATTCATGTTTGGGCTTGAATTAGTTTGTATTATTACCGGTGTTGTATTTATGATTACTTTCTTTGTCATTTTGCGTTTTTTTGTCTGTGTGGTTTTTACCCTTTTACATTGTATTTGTGATGTATCGTAGTCTGTATTCCATTGGGCGCATAGAGCGTATTGAGTGTTGGGTTCTAAGTTAATAAATTTAGCGTTGTCTCCCCTTTCGAACTCATTAGTGGTTTTTTTCTCTCTTTTTTCCATAAATTTTGGTTTGATATTTGTTGATTTTAGGTATAAATCTCTTATCGGCTTTTTATTTAGATTGAATACGTTAATTTCATGAGGTAAAATATTTATTAAAATGTCTCTATCTCCCATAAATTCGGTTTTGTACTTTTCTTTAACATTAGTTGTATTAATTATTCCTATGATTTTTAAGAAGATTGCTGACATCATTAACCCTTTCTGGGATCGTAAATTATATTTATGTGTGGGTCCCTCTACTATTTCTGATTCCGCTAATTTGCATCTGTTTACATGTACTACTATGGGATCCTCATTTTTATGTTTTTGTATATGTAAGTTTTCGTTGATTACTTTAACTACTTTATATGGACCTTTAAATGGTCTTGCTAATTTTGTCGTTTTGTTCACAAGATTTTTTACAATTTCTTCGGTATCATCATTTTCCATCGTTTCACTTTCACTTGTTTTTAATGTTTCATCATACATTATTTTCCAACCTCCTTTCAATTTTATCCATGGCATTACATCCGCCTTTAATTTCTGATATATTAGTTTGGCTACTTCCTTTACTTGCTCCTTTGGGTTTGATCTTAAGAGCTTTTTATATCTCGTAATTAGATATGCCATTGCCGTAATTACTTTATCTCTATTTATACCAGTTGTGAAGAGAATCCGTAGAACCACCTCCTCATTTACATCCTCTACACTCAATTCTCTGACCTCTTTTTCCATTAATCTGATTTTTTGTATCATATTTTCGATTAACGCTGATGGTTTTGTTTCCGGATATAGTTTTGAGTTCATTGCTTTTAAAAGTTCAATTATCATGATTAAATCGTTATTATCGTCTGCTACCTTTGGATTTTCATGTCTCTTTTTACTTGCTATTTCTCTCAAACGCTCTGCAGTTTTTCGATCATCTGATTTCTCTGCTATTTCTGACTTCCGAGGTCGTCCTCTACCTCGCTTCATTGTTTCAGCATCTTGCATTATTGCCTGTTTGGAGATCTTTTCTATTGTCTCTTGCAAATTACCATATTTATTATCCAGTGGTTGAAAAATTATTTCTTTTTCAAGTGGTGACTTTGCACTCCCTTCGGATGGTTGATCCCACATTTTAAACAACATATCATAATCATTTTCCTCATTCAGTTCGACCGAAGGTGTTGCTAATCTTGAGCTAGTTTCTCTATTTATTACTGCCGATATAGTATTCTCATCTATTGTATTCACTCCATAGTCAATTAGATATTCGCCATCTTTCAACTCAATATCGTTAAAATATAATTTTATTTCATCGTTTGGCTCTATTTTTCGAGGCCATTTATCTCTTGCCAATTGTCGTATTTTGTTTACCATTGTACACACATGGACCTCTGTTTTCGATAATACCATTTGAAGAAAGTATTCGTCTTTAGTATCTAATGTTATTTTTAAAGGTTCATAAAATTTCGGACTTTTTCTTACAAATTCTCCATAACTTTTGATCATCTCTTTTAACTCTATCTCTAATTCAAATACTCGTGTTTCTCTCTGTCTCATTACCATTAATGGGATTAAACTGGTTAAATATTCAGGATCAATTCTGCTTATTTGAACTTTATTTATCACTCTCAATGTTTCATTGTCATCATAAGGTCGTTTTTTCAAAACTGCTTTTAATTCCTCTTTCATTTTTATTTGTCTTTCAGTTTCCTCATTATCAATATCAACTTCATTTATAAAACACTCATACTCATTAAGTGACACCTCCGACTTTCTCTCCATGAGTCGGTTATATTGAATTTTAAACTCTTTCAATTCCTCTCTCAAAGTATTTATTTCATTATTCGTATTAGTAATTTCTACTCCATTTATTTGTTTCACTTCTGGTTCACTTTTAAATTTTACTCTATTTGGTGACTCACTTCGCTGATTAGTACATACTTTTGCTAAATGGCCATATCTCTGGCAGTTGTAACATTTGATTTGTCCGTTGAAATTCACTTTATCTCTTCCATCATTATTATATGGGCTTGCTCGCCTTTCTCGATATTGATTTTGTCTATACGGACTCGATTGTCTGCCTCTTGAGCTATTTCTAGTATTTCTATTATCATACTGGCGGTATTCAGAGCGATTATCTCTATTATTCCCAAAACAATTGTCTCCATTACTTTTGTTATAACGATTATCTCTAAAACTATTTCTGTTATAGTCAGAACGACTGTCTCTATTAAAATAGCGATTGCTTCTATACGAATTATTTCTGTTATAGTCAGAACGACTGTCTCTATTATCATCTCTAAATCGATTTTGATTTTGTTCTGTAAAATTCAATGCGTCAAATCTTTTCCTGTTTTCAGGTGATTGACTTCTACTCGAATTCGGACTATTTTTTCGTCTATTTTTTACAAAATTTAGATATAACTGTTTCATTTCTTCCCATGGAACATCATCATCGTTTTCCAACTTAGGTTTCGCCATCGTTGGCCTTTGAATCTCAACTGCATCTATAGATGCATTGAATCGATCTCTCTGTATTGCCTCTACTCTTTTCGCTTTATGAACTAATTCATTTAAATCTCTATATTCAACCATTATTAATGCTTTATATAAATATTTCTGGATTCCATTCCAAAACTGATCCTCAATTAATTTCGGTGTGTGCTCTCCGGCACCAAATGCCTTTTTTGCTAACTCTGTTATCGTATACACGTATTCTCCAACTGATTCTCTAGATCCTTGATATCGATTTCTAAATTTTTGTACATTTATTTTTTGTAAATCGCTGTCAATTACTATCTCAACTCTCAAATTTTCAATAAGTTGATCAAAATTGTTTCCTCTACACTCTAGATTATTATATGCCTGTAACGCATATCCTTTTAAATACAACGGAATTCTCCTCTTTAATTCATCAGATGTCCAACCACAAGCGTCTGCATTCCTGAGTGATTTCAGTGAAAAAATCGTCGAACTTTTCAGGTTCTCCTCTATAAGGTTCAATCGGTAAATTTTTATTAAAGTTATTATTATTTTGATTATTATTCATTCTATATACGATTCTATTTCTCAAATTATAAATTATTTCAGGTTGATTATCTATTTTTTAGATTACAAAATTATGATTTTAATTTATGGTCAATAATATTATTTAGTATAAATATATTTTTCCGATATATTCTACACTAACCCTCTGATCGCAATTCCTATCCCCCAAATTGTTAATAACAATAATTAATTTTAAAGTCCCGGTTCGCGGCACCAAATGTTGAGGTCTCGATTTTAGTGAGTCTCAACTTGCACTGGTTACTTATATAAATCAGAAGACAAAGTCAAATATATGTATATACTTTATTTATCAATAAAAATTTACCAAATATACACTCTCAGATTCAAATTCTTTCAGATAGATATAATTTATTTATAAACAATTAACAATTGAAAATTGAGTGCGTGTTGTGTAATTGTTAGAATGTGTGTCGGTGCGTGTTATGTGAATGCGTGCAAAAATTGTGTGGAACTTTATCTGTTCGAATTTAAGATCTTAAAAAGATTTCCTTTTTAAGACCACTTCTTTTGGTAAAAATTTTAAGGGCGAATTAACTGAAAAATACTTCAGTATTTATACTAAAATATTTTCGTCAATTTAAATTATTTATTTATTTAAAATTCGGGTATTTTGTATTAAATTGATTTTTTATTTATTTTATTTAAAACGAATTGATTTTTTAAGACGTTCAATATTTATTTAATAAGCCGAAAATTATTTAAAATATTTTTCACTTTATTTGTTTCCCTTTATTTGTTTTGTGTTCACCAGATTTTTTTATTTATTTTATTTAAAACAAATTGATTTTTTAAGACGTTCAATATTTATTTAATAAGCCGAAAATTATTTAAAATATTTTTCACTTTATTTGTTTCCCTTTTATTTGTTTTGTGTTCACCAATAACCAAAAATTATTTAAAATTAAATATCAATAAACCAAAAAAAATGAATAAAATAATTTATAATAATACTTAATTTTATATACATTAACATTACCAAAGATAAAAAAAATAATAATAAAATAGATTATCAATGTTTAAGCCCAAATCACTGCTAAAAATACAAGCGCGATAATTGTTTAAAATTCAAATACAAATATGATAATCGTTCAAATTAAAATATTCACATCGGATTGTTAATAATTGTCATAATAATTGTTTGATACACAAGGAATAGATTTGGTTGTTCGAATATTGATTTGATTGTTCTGTTGGGCTTCTATATATTGGGGGTTGACCTTGATTTGCAATTCTATGTCTTTAGGATTTATTTTTTTATGCTCGTTCCTCTGCATATATGTTTACTCTGAACTTGCTAGGCCCTGCTTTATAATATTTATTCAGGATAAATGTGGTGATGGGTCTACCCTCATCATCCAACAAATGGCTCTTATGTTAAAAAATGATGTTTATATGTTATTGTGTAAACGTTTCGCATTTCTTTTCAATTGCTTTCCCAGTTATTGCACGTACCTTCTGATCGCACTGCATAGTTAAATATCAGAAATATCACAGAAAAAGGTTATTATGAAAGAAGTCTTGCCTGCTTGTACTGTACGGAAGATTTGGCATTTATTCTCCTTTTTATCTGTTTTTATACTCAACCACTTTCTGCAATTTTCTACAAATGCCTTGATGGATCAGTTTCTTTTTTCAAAATTTAAATAACTTTCTCTTTTATTTTGCCAATATGGTTTTAATTAGTGTATTTGTCCCTTCTCTGTGCATATCAACGTACCGACCTACGATGGGACACATTGTAACATAAATAAGGACATATACCAAGATATACAGAAAGTAAGTTAACAATATTAATTTATTTATATTATAATTACGATAGACAACTTGTCAGTTTTATGTGGAATTTTATTACAATTACAGAAAGAACTGACCCTGCATCCAATTAATTCAAACAATACCAAAAGTGATAAATCTGTTAAAGAAGCACTCAAAGACAATTTTATAGAATGCCACGTGGATTTGAAATCACTTCCTGATGTCGTGCCAGAATTTGTATACTATTCCACCAGTGATTCCTCCTTGAAATCTACAATGAAAGCTAAAATAACACTGGACTTTCAACCAATAAGTGAGTTTCTATAGAATTGTGAGTGAATTTTATATAAAGCATAGGTTCAGCATATATGTACTGGGTTGTCGCCATCATCCTGGTGTTTGTGGTCATCTTGCTAATAATTGTACTTGTAATGCGTTATTTCAATAAAAATAAAGGAGAAACCTACCAATGTAGAACTTTATTACTTTAATAACCTTGATGTGTTGATTATATTCCAGTAGAGAAGCTAGAACGTCGACATGGCTATAATCCCGAAAAAGAAATCCAAGAGCAAGTATTCAAGCCGTATGAACGAGAGTAATAGCAAAGTTTACAATATTATTACAATACTGATAATATATTAGAGACAATGAAATGCCGGGGTCTCATGATGATAACAGGAATTCAGCTGATGCCCATAGTAATGACAGTGAGAATAAATATGATTCTCAACACTTTGATTCCAATACCAGTAAGTTGATCCATTATTTCATAAAATGAGTTGTAATATTATCGTTGATCCGATAACAAGACATCGCGATTTAAATATATATATATATATAATATATATATATATAATGTATAGATGCTTCAATGAATGTTTGTTTTATCGTGTGATTATTATTAACAAATTTAATCTATATATAGGTAGTTTTAACTTTTACAAAACTCTAATTTTAATCGATATCATGCTATTTTTATTTTAATGTTATTTGTTCATCGACTTCTCATCATTCAATAAGGAAGAAACTGCTCATTTTTTGACAAACATTTCTTTTAAAACTGATATAATATGTTAAATGTTAAGAGCTTATTTCAAATAGATTTACCTTATTTATGTCTAATATTTATGATAAAAATATTATAAACTGTGATAGGATAGAGGAAAAATGACATAAAGTTAATATAAATCGAATATTAATCGAAGATACATTTGTTAAGTACATGTTATTTATTATATTTATAATTTTTTCACGGATGCTATATATTTATATTATTTTATTTAAAATCAAAATTTTTATCCAATAAAAATGAGGTAATATATTAAATGAAAGCAAACATCCATTTCTAAAAAACGGGAAAAAAATATTTTAACAAATGATTATTACATTATTTATTAATTATTAAACATTTAATTTATGCAGCTACCAATAAACCACAATTTCTGTTACTTATTATTATTATTGTTATTATTATTATCATTGTCATTATTGTAAATCTATTAATTGACAAAGGCAATAAGCTTATTTGATGACAATCATAAATGATTGCCTAAATTACTGCAACGTAATATGTGTGAACAATCACGGCGATTTCCCAAATATGACGTAATATATTTGCGCTCCCCGCATACATCTTAGAATGAACAGAATATCATTGCGCAACATCAAGACAATTATCATTATTAAAAGAAAGCGCTCCAGCGATTTCCAGTTATGATAAAATGTCCACAATAACATAATTAGTGGAATCGATTGACAAATAAAAGAAATCTTAAGTGTTTATTTGTAAAAATAATATCACAATGATCAGTTGTATACTTGTGAAAACTTAGATTATGCTTCGACGTTGGGAAACTAGGAAAAACTGATATTGAATTGAACACAGGATATGATTAACTTATGTAGATACTTTGAGTAGAATACATAATTGAATGACAAGAACATCAAGCACAACATTTTGATGAATGTGTAAAATATATTTTAGTTGAATCTGTAATTGTCTGGAAATGTTTTGAGTTCAATTGTCACAGAAAATTCATGATTGAAGTTTTGAAGAGCGAATTCTTCAAAGCCAAAGAGTTGATTAATGTGGATGTTAAAGACCACGCACGAAATACAAATCATCTAACCATATTTTGCTTGCATTTAAATTCACAAACGCTCTCAAGTGAAGTATAAGACCAACGTCAGTCGCTTTTATGTATATTTCAGTTAATTAGTTTTTTTCCTTTTTAGATAAGCAAATACAAAAAAAGTAATCGAAGACATTTTTCCTCTTCATGCATAAACTAATATTCGTATATAAACTATTCATTAATAATCCAAGAAAGACCTTACATGCTCACGACTCTCAAATATCAAAAAAATATCATCAACATAGAATATATACACAGTTGGTTTAGTTAAATTTTTCAATGAAATTTTCCTATCAAAACTAGTTAAAAAATAGTTTCCATTGTTGTAGCCATTGTTGTAATCCACTTGTTTATATTTTTATTATTATTATTACTATTATTATTATTATTATTGTTATTATTATTATTATTATTATTATTTTTATTTTTATTATTATTATTATTATTATTATTATTATTATTATTATTATTATTATTATTATTATTATTATTATCATTGTTATCATTTATTTTAATATTTTTGCAGACCTGACAAAATGAAAAGCATTTTTGTTGATTTCCAAAAATTTTAATTCTAATCCTTTTGTTTTTATTTACTTTTTTTTGTGTTTATCAAAACAGAAAATATAATCGTATTGCTCAATGAATAAATTTGTTTGTTTATTGTTTAATTTGACAAAGACTTTCTCATATTTCTGAGCGTTTGTATATTTCCCACAACGGTTTATTCTGTTTTGACAAGACCCATATTTTATCATGGTTAATTTTAATCCACGTTTATTAGGATGCTCTTCATTCGAAAATGTTTCTCACCCCCTTTGAAAATAATTGGCAAAAAGACCAAGCGTTTATCAGGGGTCAGCAGTTGATGCTTAAGTTGAGAATCATAATTTCTATAGATAACTTAGTCGCATGTTCTTTTGTAAGTGAGAATAATGTGTAGATGGAATAGCAATTCCTATATAATTATTATTGTATACTTTATTCAGGATGTTATAATATTAATATCATGAATTGAAGTATTTTAGACAGGAAACGAAATACATCGACATTATTCATTCATTTCATTAAAACTCCACCATATTATACAACAAACAAATATAAACATTTTATTTTCGCGAAGATTATAATTCTAAACATTAGGTAAACAAAGTCAAAATCGTCGGATACTCGTCATATATATATATATATATATATATATAAATATATATGTATGTATGTGTGTGTGGAGCTGCAAGCTGGGTGAATGTTGACGTCGTCATCATTAATAACGGTCCATTACTTTTGGATTTATGAACGCACTTTATTTATTCCAGATATAAGAAGGGGCGCCGAACGTTTCCAGTAAGAACGATTGAGTCGGTAGGCATCTGCATCATCAAATATTGTGTTTAGATTCCATTTCAAAAACGTTTTCTAAGAACGGAATGAATTGTTAAACAGAAAAATTGAAAAAAAAGAAATTTAAAAAATCTGAAAAAGAAATTTAATGTGAAGGTTCGTCGTTTAATAAAAATACTTTAAAATAAACAAAATTTTGCATATAACACATTCGAGGCTTTTCATTAATCATTGCTATATGATTTTTATATTTTAATATTATACATTTAATTAAAAGACACATTTTGTTTTACACCCACTTAAGTGATTATATAAATATATGTAATTTATAAATATAATTTCTATATTAATTTCTGTAAGTGGCCACTAGAAAACTAGTTCTGGACCGACTTATCACTCCTTGATTGTATCTTAATTGTTACCCGTCCATAGAAAGCTTTAACGCCATTAGAGGACCAATCCGGTTTTTTTGGGAACCTTTTGTTAAGTCTCAATTTAATTACTAGGAATCCTGA
>CM039679.1:252276577-252605622 GCA_022537955.1 Schmidtea mediterranea | reverse complement strand
TAGCAAATCCGAAATATTAAAGAGAAATTTAAACTCAAATTAAATACGGAAGCAGAATGCGAAACAGCTTTGGCAGCCAATTTAAACAATAATAATAAAATCATGGAACAACAAAAGTACGAACCACAACCAGAATCCAGTATGGAATTACTGTGATAATAACCCCTTAACGAAAGACTTGATGTCCAATAGATATTGGTGGAATGGCCTACCTTTACAATACATAGTGATATACAGAAAGCGGAACCCCAAGTAACCCACGGTTGGAATTTTGCAAACAGACATTATCGGAAGGTAATCGAACCATTTCATCCTGACTCAAGTGGGATGGCAAGCCTTTATAAATCTGGTAAGTAAAGATGGATCAACCGAGTATGCAGACAAGTTAAAAAGTTATTAACGGTTCGAACAACGATTTATGCAAGCGATCCAAACAGTAGAAAGGGATGATTCGTAATCACTACAATACGCATATGGATGATGTGCGTGAAAGGGTGAACGTTGTAGATTGATTGTTGTAATATAAAGATTGGTGTTATACTCACTAAAAGACGGCAGAGTGCAAGCTGCAACCCCGGTTAACTACAGACACGGCAACAGCAGTATCCGTATAACGTATATCAAGAGGTGACTTTCATTAAACGGAATAAGAATGCTCAGTGACAGGAAAATTGTGCTTTCATTGGACTCATCACACTACAATTATTAGAGCCGGAACGAACAACTTAGTACAGTAACGCGGGGTAATGTGGAGAAGTCACGACAGGACGCATCTCAATAGCTGGAGAGTAATGTGCAGCGAAGAAGGAAAAATAAAAACTACCCGAGTATACGCTTGCGGGAAGAATAACGGCTGGAGACGGACGGTCAAGGGGAGAGTACACCTATTGAATCATTGGTCAAAGGAGTATAGTAATCGGAAAGCTACCAAGTAAGTTGGAGAAATATCAGGTATTTTGATCCGATACGCAAGCAATGAAAAAGTATCCTCAATTCTAGCCAGATAGATCTGCAATACGGGAATGTCAACGATCGTTATTATCACGCCGATACCAGACTTGTAGGATCACCTTATTGAAGAGCGCAATTTCGATGAAGTGCAAGAAATGTGCACCAGAGAACAAAACACACACAAAAAGTGCTAGTATGATTACGGAGAAACCGGAAGATGGAAACACGTCACCACAACTATGGTCAGAGTCACACACGTAAGTAATATCAACAGACACCACAATCGGAATGAGATTCATAAAAGGGCGAATGGTGAGTAATGTGACGAAATTGGTAGCTAGTACATTTATAAAGGGAATTTCTTATCGCGAACAGCATACCAAACGCCAAAAGCGCAATAGACCCAAGTGTTGAACTATATCTCTATATAATAACAAGATGGATTTCTTATGATCACAAGGAGGATTAGGCATCACAGAGAAAATATACTAGACTTAGTTAAAAATGTTGTATCATTGAACAGGGGAATATTGAAAACAAAGTTAGCAATGGGCAATCACAGATCCAGATAACGCAATTCCATTATTACCACTCCAGGAAGGATATTTTGGAAGAATCGTTGGAGAAGTTATGTACACGTATAAATGCGAAAAGACAATTGCGAAACTGCCAGAGAATTCAACAATTCCGAGAGATAAATGCATAAACGAATTAGAGATAATGCATAAAGGAAAAATCAGATTCGCTCACGTAACAGGATGATAAACTCCAGAAACGATTCTACCTATATGTTCAGTTGCGTAATGTATATGGACCGTTATCGAATAAGAGATGGATTGGCTTACATTTCCAACCCGAGTATAGTAGCACCGCCAAAATATTTGGATTAACAGATTGCCAGCGAAGCAGAATTCAAACCAGTGGATATATCCACAGAGTGGGATATACCAAACGAAGGATCTGGAACGAGCCAGAGAACATTTATTATTCCCAGCACAAAGGCAAGCAATATTATCCAACATTGTAACTATAACGGGAGGTAACAACTATGGAGAGAAACCCAACTACGAATTGTTACTATCGCCGGATCATTTCAACACGCTACAGCAAAATATGATGAAGCATGTGGGGAAGATTCTTAATCTTGCGGACATGATGGCGAATCTTAGAATATCTTATTATTCAAATCGTAAGAGTAATCATAACACAAATGTTAGCAATGTTTCGATATCTACAATGAAGAGAGAAAAAATCAACTGGAAAATGGCAATTGGATTCTTACCGTTTTAGCAAAGGGACAATGGTATTACATTTGGTCCTCAAAGATATTCACAGATTAAAAGACTAGTGGATTCTAACTAAATTTGAATGGTACCGATGAAGAAGTCGGCGGAAAATTTAAAGCGATAATGAGACTAGAAGCCGAGGAAACCAGATGAAGCGACAAAAACGAGTAACTTGGAAACGATGGATAAATTTCAGAGATGATAGCTAGTAATAACGGACAATGATGAAACAAAGAGGCGAACACAAATGTAACTCAAGAGCACTCAAACAATGTGAAATCGAAGCAAGACATAGTGGACATTATATTCAGTCCACCACCAGTATTGATGTTTAAAGGAACAGCAAGCTCATCAGTAGAGAAACAGGCCGTTAGAAGACACGTACCAATACCAAGTTCAACAAATTACGAATATTTATCAGTTACCTACGACCATTGGGCAGACTTAAGGTACAAGACCGCAAGATCAAGAAGTGTAAGATTCAGGATCCAGAAACTCGAACTATAGCTATGTTTACAAACGTTAGCTGGGACCACATTAACGGTACCCATAGAGATAAATGTTTTTAGGGTTAGAATAAAAGCAATGATCGATACGGGCAAACATCTCACAATAAAAATGGATAAATACCCGGGAAGACTTGTGGCATGTTATAGAAAGAAGCTAACATGGATGTTGATAAACTTGCCCAGTAAGGAATCGGTAGCAGTCATCGGAAAAATCTGGTCATAATAGATTATAAAAATGTAAAATTCAATACGTATTTAGCAGTTATCAGGGAACTGAGGCAGATGTATAATTGGAACAGATTTCTCGCCAGATTATTAAAGAGATATAAGTAGATCTAGGATCAATGGAGCTGAAGACAAACCGGAACTATATGTATGCTGAAATCAGAAAGTGAGATGCTCAGAGGAAAAATAGTTAGTTGCCAGGGCGCACACAAATGATTGCTATGTGAAAGTAAATGAGGAAACTTTAGAGGACGAAATGATTTTTTGACCTAATCACAAATTTGAGAAAAAGAAGGAACTGGCCCATTAGCCGCGCAATGTATAACGTAAACGATAACAGTGAAATTCGAGTCAACATTACAAACTTTTGGATGTAAGAAGATAAGTCATTTACGAAAAACAAAGGATTGGGAAAATTAAACACGATGATGGATATCGAACTTCAACCAGCAAGAAACTGAAGAACTGAGGAAGAATTAGGACAATCGACAGTCAGCTACTAAACAAAACGATAAGAACAACTTACAAAAACTGCTAATGGAATTCAGATATATTTTTGCGCATCTGACTTTAGATTCTCGGTACAAAGCGATTGTAACGCAACATACAATACCACCTACCAAGACGATACTCAAAACACTACGGCCATATCGATTGGCAGAAGCTCAAAACTGTCAGCAGAAAAGAATTCAAAAAGATGTTAGACGCAGGAGTAATCGACCAAGTGCTCGCATGGCAATTCCCAGTGGTCATAGCGTAAAGAAAAAAGACGGGAACACAACGGTTCGTGTATAGCTTCGACGGTCAATGGTAACAAAACGGGATTCATACCGCTACCAAGTAAACGAGATGTTACAAGATGTTACACGGAGCAGCTATTATTTTACATCGCTTAGACTAAAAAGTGGTTATTGGCAGATAAAGGTCAAGAGGAGGATTAAGAGAAAACTGCTTTACATCGGGAAAAGATTTATACCAATTCAAGAAAATGGCTTTTTGACTAACCAACCACCAGCTTCATTCCAGAGATGTATGGAATTTCGTAACTGCACGGCATTCAACAATTTGGTATATATTGATGATTTATTAATTTATTCTAGGCACCTTCGAGCAAACATTTAAAAGTATCCGTATTGTATTCGTTCGACTGAGACAATGGAATTAAAATTGAACCATCAAAATGCGATCTGGGCAAGGAAAAAGTACCTTCTTAGACATATTGTTCAGCAAAGGCCAAAGAACCAGATCCAGAAACATCGAAAAAGATAAAGAATTGCACCCAGCACCAAGACAGTTCACGCAACGTGCAGAATTCTAGGCTTATGGGATAATTTAGCGAAAGTTCATTCAAGAATTACGCAACTATGCGAAAACCAATACAAGAAATTAACCAAAAAAGAATACCCCGTTTATTGGGAGAGGAACACACAAACAGGCCTTTGAAACCACTCAGAGAATAAACTGAATATCAGCCAAATACTCGTACACCCGGATTTTTTAGAAACCGTTTATTAGCACTGACGCAAGTGGATTTGCATTCGGAGCGTTCTAGACCATGGGATGGACGAGGAAAAGGAGGACGAGTTATTGGTCATTCTAGTCGAACATTTCAAGAAAACACGAAAAAGATTACTCCGTGACTGAAAGAGCAGCATTAGCAATTAATCCACTATTAAACATTTCAAATTTTATTATGGGGTCCGAGATATATTCACTACAGAATCATCAACCATTGTATGGCTAGGCCAACATTAAAGAAGCCCTGAGTAATTGGTGAGATGGGCAATGCAGTTGCAAGATTATTCACCGTATATAAGTTCAAATCAGGAAAAGCGACGCCCGCAGATTGCATGTTCAAAAAAATTTGTATTTGAGGAAACTGATGGTAGGTGTAGACGAATATGCATGATATCGCGGGACATTCGACTTTACAAGCTGAAAGATGAACGAAGAAGCGAAGAGTTGAAAACAATAATTGAACTTCATAAAAGACGATATGAAAATCTTTACAACAACAGTAAATAAGAGGCATATGGAGAAACACAGAATCGTATACTATAGAGAGGATGGTTATTATTAATGGATGGTGAGACGACTTATGTGTTACCGGAGAAGTAGACGAAAGAGGTATTGATGCAATATCCGATGGAAACTTGGGGACACATGTACAGCAAAAAAGACGAAGCAAGACTGCCGTCAAAAATATTAATCTGGCCCAAATATCGGAGAGGAGTAAAAGGGTGGCATACAGACATTGTCTGATATGTGCAACCAGAAAAAGCACAGGAAGAACTGAAGGCACCGGCTAAAACCCAATTGCCAATTCCACCAGAACCAATGAAATGATCGCAATGGAGTCAGTAGGCCACTTTACCCAGAAACTAACGATTGAATATCTATATTTTAGTAGTGACAGATTATTTATCAAAAATTCCCGGAAGCATTCGCAATACCAGATCAAAAGCCCCCAGAACAATAGCGATAATCCTAGTAGAGGGAAAATATGCTGTAGATACGGAACACCCCAAACAGGATCCTAACTGATCAGGAACCAATCTGAGCGAAATATAGAGGAAGTTACAACATTACTTCAGAATTGCGAAGTGAGAACTCGCCATACCATTCCGCAAAAATTGGTCAAACCGAACGATTCAATGGCATCTTGATAGGAAATGAGTCGAATATGTTAAGAGACACCAAAAGATTGGGATAGATATGATAATCTATGCCTCTTTGGCCTATAGAATCGTCAATACATTCAGCAACAAAAATTGAGTCCATTCAAATTAATGTTACGGCAGAGGATGCAAATATGCCGATTGATTTGGAATATCAACCACCAATATCGCAATATATGGAAATTGACGACTACGTAACAGGATTTAAAGAACGAATGCAAGAAGTATGGAAGACCGCAGGCATGAATATTCGATTCAACCAAGAAAGCTAAACAAAGGAATTACATGATAAAAAGCGGATGTGCTGTGAGCTAACTTCAGGTTGGAGATTGGGTAATAATTTGCGACGCCCAGAAATTATCCCAGGAGTAGCCAGAAAACTTACAAAGCTGTGTAAGGGACCTTTATGAGATAATGTATGTTAAACTGAGAACATGTCGAGTTAAACTAGTCAATACCCACTCACCAGACCTATTTACGTTGAACGTGAGTAGATGTTTAAGCGATACCGAGAACAATAACAAAAGAACCAGAGAATCGAGGTATGAAGACCAGATCACAAACTCAGCAACTAAGTATAAACGGGCTAATGTTAAGTCGAAAATAGAAGCAACATCAAAAATACGCGTAGAGGAACCTTGAAACCGGATTTGAATCCAAAAAACTCTAACGCGACCCAAGATAAGTAAGACAAGATGGATATTAATAGTTAAAAGCTATAGAGAAATAATGCCAAGAATGGGTCGAAGGGGAAAAGGATGGATGAGGTAAGTAGTAACAAAGCGGGGAAAATCGCAATTGCATTACGCTAAAGAGCTAGAAGCCCACCAGAAATGGATCGTATCAAAGAACAGTATACCAGTGCTCTTCCTATGGCAGATTAGAAGGAAAACGTACCTTTACATATGCAGTACAGCATAGAAACATCAAAGAATAACTGGGATATAATCCAACTTTGCAGAAAATTGCGGAACGCTCAAAATATTACCAAACGAAGAGGGACAAACACCATTAATGTTTTCGCAGTCTGCAGCAGATGCTCTACGACAAGTTCTGAGAGAAACTATTCAAAAACAGGATCATCGTTTCAAAGAAAAAACAATGGGAGAAACAATTGTACGACACTATGACTGAAATCGAGACAAGCAAGTGCAATAAAATTTAATAACCAAGTAATGCGGACAATTAGAGAGAGAGAAATGATGGGTTAAACAATCCAACATTATGGGAGCTATTGACGCCAAACAAGACGACAGCAACAGCCAATCTGATGGAAATGGACCTACGAAGGCTAATCACTTAAAGTATCTTCAATGATAACGTATGGTTCAAGGAACAGGAAACGTTCTATTGAAAGAAACAATATATGCTTCACTATCCATTCCAAAAGACAATAAAAGCATGTGAAATGGGAAGACTAAATTCACCAACATCAAAAGAAGCAATACGAATCGGAGATAGAAAGGAACAATATTTTGGATGATAATACACAAGATAGGCATCGGAAAGCCAAATAAGATTTCAAACGAGTAAGCAAGAGATAAAAGAAATGGACGACTATAAAAGCGGAGAATAATAAAAGTTATACGAGGAAATAATTGAAATAATAAATGTCGAGGACGACATTTCAAAGGAAACCCGGGAGGAGGTAATAATGGGAAGGAGAGTGCAAACAGCAAAGCATCAAGGCGATCAAAACGCTAGAGACGGAAATAATCCGCACAACAAGAGAAAAGTAATCACCCAACGAGGAACGTCGAGAAGAAACGAACAACAGCAAAACGAGGAAACGAAACAGAGGGATGATGTACTTACAACAAAGGAAAATCAAAACCGACGCGACCCTGCTACAAAAATAATGATTTAATACGTTCCATCAAGTCTAACGGAAGCTGACCGAGACGACCATCGAAGGAAGTTGAGAGCGTTCAGAATAGGACAAAAATGAGAAGGAAGGCAAGCAAAAGGAATATGCTTACAACTGACAATGAATACAAGCATAAGTTGCCAATTCGATTCAATAGGAAAACCAGGAAAAATGGAAATACGATCCGAAAACTCATCATCATGTCAAACCACCAAAGATGTATGTAAGGATGCTACAGAATGATAGAAACGTAAAAATCCAGATGTAAAGCCAGGATAGGCAAATTGCGAAAATAAACACAGGAATAGAAACGATTGAACAAGTATGCATACAAAACAAACATTATCGATGTTGGAAATGAATATGAAAGCAGGAAAGGAAATGTTGAATGGGATAGCTAGAGGCAATGCAGGAATATATAATATTGCCAACAATGATTAAATAACATGCCACATTAGCCAAACCCCTGGGGAGAAAATTCACAACACCAAAAGAAGAGCCTTATCAACGTCGAGCACGAGAAAATAAAGAAATAATAATAAAAGTAGGAATCAGACCCAAAGAGTGGAGAAGAGATATAGTTTGAAGAATATGGGCGAAGACCATCAACAAAGTCTGTGTATTCGAGAACAAAAAGACGAACGATAATGAAAGAATCAAATGCCATCGAACGAAGATATCCAAACATCAAAAATACCGCATTCCCCAACCAAAAGAAAGCGTGAAAAGGTATATAAGTACATGTCAGAAGGAAGAGACGATTACTGGGAAATCATATAACAGAAACAATTACTAGAATCATTACGACAAAAACGTCCGGAAAAGGAAACAAGAAAAGAACCGTATTCAACGCCAGATCAGAGAAAGTAAATCAGTAATAATAAACATAGAGTCAAATGCAGCAAATTGAAGAAGAAATAGTAATTGAGGACACAGGCTGAAAAAACCTATAAAAAATCTGACGTATACGAACCTAAAAGAAAACGAACCAGTAACAAACGAATCAATGTGAAACAAGCCAAAAATATAAAAGAATCAAAAGTATCGAATCCCAACAAAAGAAAACTGGGAAAATCTAGTGATAACACCCAAAAGGAACTATGAACATTGGAGAACATAACAAGGAAAACCACTCAAGTCAAATGCGACAGATCACCTTATAATAAACCACTTAAAGGAAAAAACGAACATGGGAAAAAAAGGAATGATCATGGACGACAGCCACCTTTTCAATTCACGAGAAGCATATACAAACTCCAGAAAGAACTTAAGAATGTACAACCAAAAGGAAGGAATAATGCGAACAACCAATGCAAAAGAAAATACACTATGCAAGCTAAATGAAAAGAGATACGATGATTTAAAATGACTGGATAAACAACAGCAGTAATAAGCAAGCGTAGTAATGTGATAATAATTCACTTAGCAAGAACTACCAAATGCCAAAAGAAGCCAGCGAGAAAAGATTATTCCAGCGGTGGAAAAATTCAATTACGATATCGAATTAGGACCAATTACGATGCTGAAAAAACGGGAAATATGAAATCAATAGGAAATTCTAGACAAGCGGACTCTGTTAAAAGAACCCGCCCATATCGAAGCACAACAAATGGTTCCAGATGAATCTGATGTATACCAGATAATGAATGAGGAAATATGGGATATACGGACATTTACGTATAGAGCCCCGGAGCGATGGTGTAAAACGAGAAAGAGACGTTGTAGTATAAGTGTAAATTTAGGTAGTATAGTAGTAGTTAATATGTATATCTATACGTAATAGTCGTACAAAATTGCGTTAGGACAAACGCAAACAGGAGAATGCCGATGATATTAATGGAATGTGTTATATCAACAGATGAATTCCGAATAAGCAAATAAACAAAATCAAAGTTAGAATACCACGTTCACAGAAAGGAAGTCAACAAACCAGCATGCTGCCAATTGCCCTATTTAGAGATCGTAGAATTAAATCAAGGAATATACCAAGATTCAGAGGAATCGAGGCAACGTGGAGGACGACCAATGTGAATTAATGACATTTAATAAACGAACAATGCGCAACTCAGTGGACAAATTAACTATCTTAGTATTAACGGAAGTGTGAACGAGGCCTACAAAAGCCATAAGACTTGGAAGAGCAACAGAAGAAACAATATTACAAATTACAGAGAAAAATGAGCAATTAAGAGATCAAGTTAGACGGCAGCTGACGAAATTAGGAAGGACTACGTACAATCAACAGCCGTAGATCCAAGCAAGTTGGGTGAATGGATAGCATCAATCCAGAATTCACCCAGAAACCGGATTCAAACGAGTAGAGGCTCACTAAAAAAGTGTCCACCGTGGATATATGTAAAAATAAACCGATAGAAGTAAAGCAACGTCGAGTAATCAAAATTTTTTTTGTAGATTTCATGTGCAATCATCGAGAGAATTAGAGCAAGCGAGATATCCGAAATACGAGTCGCCATAATGCAACCAAAGATAACTAGAATGGTTGAACGATATCAAGGAAAGACTAAAGTTGTAAATGTAAAGAATTGCTGATTGGAGCGAGACAGACGGAAATGCGGATGCTAGAATTGTACAGATCTGTACGAATATAAGTGATAGAAACAAAAAACAAAAAAAATTGGGAGGGGGCCCCTGGATGCGACGAGACGCAGTGCGGAAAGGATGAAGACCCGACATCAATGATTAAAGCTACCAACAAAAGATTTCAACAATCTATTAGTTCAATGCCAAGTTAAAGAATGCGAATTGGAAAGGACTTATGAAGGAGCCGAAAGTTCACGCAAACGAATGTGAATACAACGAGACACTATGCGAAAAATGTCAAACCATCATAACGAAAAAGCTATGAAAAGAACATCACAGTGTGCATCAGAGAGAAGAGATAATAGGCGAATTCTGTGGAGTCATCGACGAATGGTAAAAATAGAATGAACATCGGAATCCAAAAGAGGAGCAAAATATGTGATCTATATGAGAGTTAGGATCGTAAACAACTCGACAGGAAAGAGAAAGGTCAGATTAAAGGAACATTGGAACGAATGTAGCGGCAAACCAGTCAAGTGCCCGTTTAGAATTATTCAATTGCCAAACACAACTACCAATTGCGGAGATGCGAAAGCATATGATAGAAAATAGTATCGAACACACCGAAATCATGATGAAGACGATAGGAATGCTGGCATGGAAATAAAAAGCCTACGAACAGAAAATGATGCACAAAAAGCAATAATAAGAGAAATATTAGAATCCAGAAAGAATTTCGAGAGAAGCCAAGGAGACACACTCAAGAAAATGGTCGAAATGGAAAGAAAATGCAACAGATGACCAACAGCATGAAGGAACTAGAAACCAACAGCTCTGTAGCCAGAAAACATCTTACAGCACCATTTATATGGAAAATAACCGAATTCGCAGAAAAGCTCCAGAGAGCAAAAGATGGAACACAGAGAATTTTAGACAGCCACCAATATACAGTTGGAAAAAATGGATACAAATTGGGCATTAGATTATATCCGAATGGAGATGGGAATGCAACAGGTACCCATATCAGTGTTCTTCATCAGAGTAGGAAGAGGAGATTATGATGAATTATTAACATGGCCTTTTAAACAAAATATGATATTAACGATGAAAGGACAAGAGGATTACCGCAATCCAATCAGAACAGGAAATGAACCACAGATGGGAAGGCCACAACTGACTGGAATACAGCAATTGGAACACCACGTTTTCTATCCACAACAACGATTGAGAGGAGAAGGATTCTTGCGGGAAGATAATCTGTATATAAAATTGGAAGCAGAGAAGCCAGACAAGACGTTGTAAAGAGAAAAAGAAAGTGTAAATAAATGTAAATAAAATAATAAAAATCAAATAAAAATCAAAAAATTACAAATAATCAGAAAAATCAGAAAAACAAAAATTCAAAAATAATGACGATATTTAGATGGCAAGCGGAATCAGCGAAGAGATAACAGTACAGATGAGAGAAAGGACCAGATTCGATATGGACGAGACTATGGAAAAAACCAGAGGAGGAAGAGAAAGTTGATACACTAGCAGCAGCAATTATATACTATAAAGACTATGACGGAATAAGACGGCCAACGCGAATCATAAAAGCGATATACTCACAAATGAGAGTGAGAGACGAGGAGCTGAGAAAAGAGGAACAGAGATATTTGACGTTTAAAGATAATAAAGTATTTACCGACCGGCAAAGCAAAGAAATGGCTGCAGAAGGATTTTATTTTACGGGAACGCCCGAACTACCAGATGAAGTTACCTGTATTTATTGTAAAGGAAAACTCGCAAAATGGGAGAAGGGAGAGACAGCAAAACGAGAACACCTGAGGAAATTTTCAACCTGTCCATTTAGAATTAATATTGACGTCAGAAACCAAGCAATGAACAGATCAGAAGGACTCCGAAAATCAGAATTAGACCAAGATGAAAAGGGAGGCGAGAAAAAGATAACGATAATAAAGAGTTTCGAAGACCCAGCAGAGCTAATATGGGAAAAAGAGTCTATAAATAGAACATTCGAAGAGAGAATCAAAACCTTCAAAGGAAATCCAAGAGCAGCAGAATTTGCGAGTCAAGGGTATTGTCAAACAGCAAGAGGAATAATGTGCGAAGGATGCAAAAATCAACAGCCAATACCAGATCAGAATGTCAAAAAGCTAAAGCATAAAGGAAAATGTATGTATAAACAAGAAAAGGAGTCAAAGAATATCGAAATAATAATTACCAACCAGCAAATAGAAGATATCTTAGATCGACCAAAAACGAGAACCATAATGTTATTATCAGGAGTAGATACTCAAAAGATGAGGAAAATAATCAAAGAAAGATTAGCTAATAATTTAGAATGGTACGACTCGACACAAGCAATAATTCGAGCAATCAAACGATATCAAGAGAAACCGAAGGAAAATCGTGACAAATCAATAATAAAAGAAGCTATTTTGGAGCAGTATCAATGTGTAACATGCTGGCAGAAACATGTCGAAATAATTTATATTCCTTGTGGACATATGGTCACATGTGAAGCATGCGGGATAAAAGTCGATATATGTCCAGTATGTAGAAAGCCGATCAACGGGCGGATCAAAGGATTCCGTTTCGCTGATCAGTAATTGAAAATGGAAGCAATATGTAAAAAGTGTAAATAAAGATAAACGTAAAAACCAAAAAATTATAAAACTCAAAAAGCCACAAAAATACGAGATGATGTAAATTATGATAAAATTTTGAGATGATTGAAAAGAGAGAATAATCGATTATTAATATTTAGAAAACAGTTATGAATCCAAACGAGACAAAAGAAGTTGTAAAAGAGGCCGAAGAATCAAAACCAGCAGTCAAAGATCAATCAGAATCAATAAAAGTAACAAGTGAAGAAGTAGAATTATGGAGACAAAGAACGTTACAATTAAAAGAAATGCTACTAATCGCGGAAGAGGAATTAGTACAAGAGACTCTAAAAACGAAAATGATGAAAGAAAAGTGGGAAAAACAACTAGAACAAAAAATAATTTACCCGGAAGGAAAAGAGAAAACGTACCAAGAGCGAGAAGAGGAGATGATGAAGGAATTCATGCAGAACCAAACTAGAATCAAAAATCAACGGAAAGAGATACAAACCCTAGAGCAAGAGAAGCAGGATCAACAAAGTGAAATCGAAAGATTGCGAGAGGTGATAAAAGACAAAGAAGCAGAAATACGAGAAGAAGGAGAGGAGACGATAAAAATCATACAGCAAATGCAGGAGGAAATTGGGCAAATTAGTACCCAATACCGAATCGAGAAGACAAAGAGAACCCATTTGGAACAAGCCAAAGAATGGGCAAAAACGACAAGCACTCCATTGGAAAGCCAGATGGACGGAGGATAGAGAAAACTCAAGGAGCAATTTGGAAGCACGAATTAGACACTACATTCAGCAAATAGCCGAAGAGGAAGATAGAGCAAGAGCCTACAAAGCTAAATGGGAGAATGCGAAAAAGGAAGTCAACAAGCTGAGAAATCAAGGGTCAAAACCATCAAAGAAAATTAGAGAGCCCAGAGACGATAGACAGGAAAGAATAGTGATCCAAACAATGGCGGAAGCGAGAAAGTGGAAAGACAAGTATAGATTGTCGAAAATCGAGAATACGATACAATGGGAACATATACAAAAACAAGATCACGAAATAGTATGGCAACAAACGAGAATGAAGGAGATGCTAATAGAACAAGAAGAGACTCTTAAACAGAGACAAATACAACAAATAAAAACGGAAGACAAAGAAAAGTGGATCAAATCAGAAGCAAGAAGATGGAAAAACCAGTACCAAGAAGCCAAGAAAGAGATAAGACTGTTACCCAAAAAGATATTGAATATGGAAGATTGGGAGCTATGGGAACAAGTCGAAGTGCAGAAAGAAACAATTGAGGAATTGAACGAAGAAATCCAAACAATGGAATACCATGAACGAGCCAGACAAAACACAATAAGAAGGCTCAGGAAAACCGACAAGGACCTCAGGAAATGGATTGATCAGCTAAATCAAAAGATATCGGAAACCCTACACGAACAAACGGATGAAAGACGACAAATCCAACAACTAAACGAGAGGATAACAGAACTCCAACAGGAGGTGAATGGACACCGAGGAGTTACAGTATTTAAAGAGATCCAGTTGAGACATCAACACGAAGTCAACGAGCAGTTGAAAGAACAAGTTGAAGCAGAGATAAAAGCGATAAAGCAAGGATACGAGGAAAACGAACAGAATTTGAGAAAAGAAATTGAAAAGCTAAAAGCGTTGGAAAACACGCATCGTTTGGAAACGCAAGTAGAAGAGTTAACAGAAAATACAGAATATCTTGCCTATCTCTTAGACGAAGAGATACAAATATCAAACGCTTTGCGTGCAGAGGTAAATACCTTGCAGAACCGACCACCAATCCTGCTTATGCCGTTATATCCGACGGAAATGCCAAATCAAGTACCCGCCGAACCCGATGAAGGATTCGGGGAGACGGACGAAACGATAGTGTAAATTTAAAGAGAAAATTGTAAAAAGTGTAAAAAGACAAAAAATAATAAAAATGACAAAAACAAAAAATTGTAATCGATGTATATTTAGTATGAATTCAAATGAAGTAGAAATCCGAATGAATCTAGAAGACGGAGAATACGTACCAAGCCCAATTCAATTAATAGAACCAATCGAGCAAGACCCACTGAAGTATTACAGTAAAAGGTGGAGAGCCGAAAGAAAGGAATGGCAAGAGCTAGTGGAGGAACAAGATTCAGAAATCGCCCGGATCAACCAACAGTTAATGCAAGCTAAACAACTAGCCAATATGATAAAACGAAAACTAACATCTAGCATGGGAGAAAATAGAGATCAAAAGAGAGAAAATGAACGATTGAGACGAGAATTGGCCGAAATAAAGACTCGTGTAATCCTGGAAGATTATTGGAAAACCGAAGCAGAACGAATGAGAAATAGCAGAAAGAGCGAACAGAGATATGTAATACAACTAGAAGACAGTTGTAAAGAAGCCAGAGAGATAAAAGAAAGTCATCAACAAACTCAGGACGAAATTAAAACATTAACAGAACAGCTCCAGGAAGCGAGACGAAAGCTGGGAAAGCAAACAGCTAAACGAATAAATTATAAACGTCAACTTAAAAGAAAGCAAGCGAAAGAAAGAAATCTCCAAATGAAAATCTATAACCAACAAAGAGTAATCAAAGAAAACAAAAAACGACTAAAAGAACTCCCAAAAATAACCGAGCGATTAATAAAAGCCCAAATCCTAATAATGAGATTTTCAGAAAACAAAACTAAAGAGGAGTGCGAGAAACACTCAACCCCAGAAAAAGAGAAAGAATAAAAAGGGCTAAAACTCCACTGTAAATAAACGAAATAACCTTGTAAATAAATATAAATTAATTACGTATAAAAATAGAAAGTATGAACCCAAACCTGTGGATAATAATGATGATAATAATGAGAAAATGCAATACTGAGAACCCGTTAGAAAAATGCGAGAAATCCCAACCCTTCAGAAGAGAGGACAGCACCTGTGCCGATTTCAAAGAAATTTGTAGTAACCCAATAATGAGGAATGTCAACAAATAAACCTCCAATGTATGCAATGCCCCACAAAAGAAAACAAGGACGAATTGAAACAGAATATCGAGAGAACCCAAATAATGGCACAAACCCTACTGAAAAATAATGAAGAGATAGCCAATATAAAAAATGAGAACCGAGAGATAAAGAAAACACTAGAAAATATCATCAAACAAATTCAAAGAAAAGCCAAAGCAAATCCCAATAATAACCAATTCAGGAAATCCAAAAAATCGTTTTATCAATCGAAAAGCAACAAGGAAAACAAATCAAACAGAAAAACGAACCCTATACAACAACAAGTCTATCAATCGAACTTATACTACCGATTAGTATAACCTCTAACATGATACTCCTAATATGCTGTCTCATCCTCGGCCTAACAAAAAACAAGCAAAGGCAAAATACCCCAATTCAGAACTCAGAAGAATGTTCAACCCAATCCAAAATACCAATCAAGTTAGCAAAACTTCAAGACTCTCGCAGATTTCCATCAATCACCCTTCAAGATCAACCCAGCTCGAAAGCGAAACTCAAGCCGTCAGCGATTCATTCGAAGCCAAATATAACTGATTTACATTGATTGATTAATTCAGACTGATCTATAGTGATTTGAACTGATCTTATAAAACTTGCATTGATATTAAAACTGAACTATCCAATTTTGCTTATGTATCGTAGCCGGACCTTAAGTCCATCTTTGCCTTGATGATTTAACCTTACCGTAGAAACTTTTTATGAATGTGGATGTTAAAAATGTATGTATCATTTTGAAATTAATTGAAATTGCGGGTCGCAATTTTACGGACCCCCGAGTGTTTTATGTTGGGCCAGAACGTAAACGGCCTTGGAAAATGTTTAAATGGATCAGAAACACACACGCAAAAATAACACGCAATTTAAATAAACCCACTGAAACATCAAGTAAACCCGATAAAATCTGAGAAAATAAAAGAATTAAATATAAAATAATAAACATAAAAATAAATTAAAATATTAACAAATGCACCAAGATTCGCACGATACCTATACAAATATAACAAGAAAACACAACAAATTCGACGAAATTGAAAAAATCAATTAAAGTTCATTAAAGTGAAATTTAAATCGAAAAATTGAATTAGTAATAATTCAATAAAAATTTTAAATAAAAAATTATAAAAATAAATCGAAAAATAATAAAAATAAATAATAGAATTTGCTAGAAAACAACAAGGTCGAATTTTGTTTTACTGCATCAAATTTCACACGTCACACAAATAGGTATATATACTGATCCATTTTCACATTTAACTAACCATTTTTTCAAACCAAGTTTGAACTTTAACCATTTTGAAAACCATTTTGAAAATCTACCATTTTCAGATTCCAATTTTGAACTTTAACCATTTTTGAAAATTGTGAATCGTTGTTAAAACTATTTGTAAACCATTTTTCAGATCAGTTTAGAACCATTTCGAGAATTTGTTTTATTATTCTAGGTGAGAAATATTATGTTGGAGCCATCTTTCACACCACGTTCATAGCATCTCTGTAGAGCTCTGCTTGACGGCGGTGTGGGGAGAGAGGCATTTATGTTTTCTATTATGACATTTTATGTTTTGTATGAAAATTTTGGAATGGTCATGGAGGGTAATTTCTGTTATTTTGTCCTAATTAATAAATATTATTAATATATTTAAATTATTCTACATATACCTAACTTATTTTATATGCTTTTATAAATTTTAATGTCGAAATTTTTCCGGCCCACAGCCGACACATCACGCAAGTAATTAAAATCTACATAGTACAGATGCATGTAAGTGCGTGGAAAATCGCCAATGATATGTACCCGTGAAGATTCAGCGTGCGCAACGCAGCGGTCGTAACGTCAATATTATCCCTATAGCTGAAGCGAGAAATAAGGAAGAAGTCTATGGCTGCTTCCTCGTTTCTCAATTCTGTAAAATCGACCTAAAATTATGTTACATACGGCTTAAAATTATCACACCGAGTAGTCCAGTGGGCACTCAATAAATATAATATGAACACAATATGCGTCTAAGGCCTATTAAAGGGAAAGGGTACTCGGGTTAAATTAACTGAAATCGTTGTTATAACTATTTTGATTAACATTTTGAAATAAATAAAATTTATTGGGAATCATTGAATTCGATTAAATTGAAATTATTAAAAATAACCATTAATTGTAAAAGTAAAGTATTTTTTTTTTGATTAACATTTTGAAATAAATAAAATTTATTGGGAATCATTGAATTCGACTAAATTGAAATTATTAAAAATAACCATTAATTGTAAAAGTAAAGTATTTTATTTGATTAACATTTTGAAATAAATAAAATTTATTGGGGATCATTGAATTCGACTAAATTGAAATTATTAAAAATAACCATTAATTGTAAAAGTAAAGTATTTTATTTGATTAACATTTTGAAATAAATAAAATTTATTGGGAATCATTGAATTCGACTAAATCGAAATTATTAAAAATGACCATTGATTGTAAAAGTAAAGTATTTTATGGCTAAAAATTAAAGTAAATGATGGGTAATGGCAAAAGATTTCATCAATTAAATTAATATAATTCATTTCAATAAAAGTAGTCTGATCTTGGAGTAAGAACGAGTAATGTATTGATCTAAACAAAATCAACCCCCGATAAAAATGAAAGCAACTAAGAATCGAATTCATTGATTTCAAATAAAGAAACGTATCAATTAAAGGTGAATCGATTTTCGAATAACAGTATGAAATCCCTTAATTAAATTGTTGATTAAAGATCCAAATTTTCATTGATTAAAGCAAAGGAAAAGTCTTAAAACAAAGTAATCATTTAGTTAAATGTTGAAAACTATTAATAAAAATAAAATAATCTGTTGATTAATAATCCCAACTTCATCGATTAAATAAAAGGAGAAACGTTAGGAATTAGAGATTTATTATAAAGTAATCGTTTGGTTAATTGCTAAAAATTATTCACTGATTAAATAAAGGGAAAATTACGAATTAAAAAT
Source organism: Schmidtea mediterranea (assembly GCA_022537955.1). Lineage (NCBI taxonomy): Eukaryota > Metazoa > Platyhelminthes > Tricladida > Dugesiidae > Schmidtea > Schmidtea mediterranea. The sequence continues at coordinate 252,586,939 of CM039679.1, read as the reverse complement.
AAAGCACTCATTTGGTTAAATTTCGAAAACGATCGATAATAATAAAATAATTCGTTGATTAATAGTACAGACTCATTGCGTAATAAACGGAGCTTTTCCTTTGATTTAAGTAGATGGATTAAAATATATAAATTCCTCACTTAAAAACTTAGCAATTCAGAATAAAATGGGGTATAAAATATTATTCACTGACCAAAATAAAATAAAGTCTGATTAACATAAAGAAATCGTGATTAAAAGAACCAAAATGAATGAATCAACAAATGAATACCAATCCGTTATTGAATCAAATTGACAAAAACCCAAGTTAACACTATGGTAAAGGCAGGGATAAAATCGAAACTGATCCGAATTAGAACGCGAGCCGATTAATAATATTAGATTTAACTTGATGATAGCCCTTTAGCTTAGAAAAATTTTCTTGATATCGGACGAATATCCTGACACCGTTTTAGACCCGAGAGTAATCCCATAATTTTCTCGTAGAAACCAAACGAATGACTATAAAGTTAATAAATACACCCACAAATCACAAGAAATTAACTTACGACGTGCTTAAAGTCCGATATAGTCCAACCTAGACGAATAAATATATCAAATGATGAATATCGAAGTGATGCTTGATAAGGAGTCCCATCATTAGAAAGTCTACGCGCACTCCACAACCGAAATTTGCACTAAGTCGATAATAGAAGTAGCCGATCGATAACTAAATTAACTTGAGAGAATCAACCGGAAACCGGAAACCTACCTTGAATGAATCTAACATCCGCTTGATCGAAGGGATTGACGTTTCCGCCAACATCGTCCTGACAGGATGTGACTAAATTGAATTTCGTCAATTTACGTACAACAGGTAAACTTTAACTCTGTTTCGAACAGACATTAACATCCTGGAATAGCGGATTTTAGAATTAGTTTAATCAATATCGATGTTGTGTATTAGTAAATTGTAACTTCATGTTAGTTAATATAACCTTTATATATTTAACAAATTTCAGAATTAATCTCAACCAGCAGTAGGTAGTTGGTAAACCTTAAATCAACCTCAATATCTGATACCATAGCGGATCCTTTGAGTTTTGAAACTGATTTTTAACAGATAGTAGCACTAAATACTGAGTAAATTTTAATGAATCTTAATTAGTAGTAGTTCCATCCACTTAACAAACATTAATGCCTGATAGATAGCGGATTTTCGACTCACCCATCTGCCCAACATTAAAATATTATCTAACATGCTCTAATTATTACCATCATTAACAAGAGTTATATGGGAGTGTCGTGAGGAGTTAATAAACGGAATACATCACGCCAGGAAAACACAGATAAATAACCTTAGTCGTTTCGAGTTGCAACAACAATCAACTAGTAGAGTTTAATCGGTCTAAGAGCAATGATATAATCAACGTTTAGCCTAGTATCATTATAAGCCGACGACTAAATCGAATTTGATAACGATAACAATTTAGATATGCCTATCGACCAAATCACCATGCAAGTAGCTGAGGAACCACACCTAGGAGAGGTACCAACAGTTGCCGCGACTACCGAACAACTTCCACCCCGGTGGCCACACCCGACTATTTGGCGATTGTTGGGTCTCGAATCCGATCCTTGTGGACTCGCCGGACAACAGTACCGGCCGAAGAAATACATGATCACGCCAGAAATCTCCTCACCTTCTGGGAACAAGTACAAGAGCAAGTGGACCTCAATGTGGTCAAAGCCCGGATGTACCTCACGAACGTGGAGGAGGACATCCGCGTCGGGCTCATCGCGGAGGCATACCCACCTCACCCAGTCCGCGACACCCGACGGCCCTATACAGTGGCGGCTCTGAAGAGGAGTTTAGAGAGAGAATCCCTGAAGAAGAACTGTAGTAATGACGAAGTGTTGTAGAAATTGATTGAAATATTAAGTGTTATTGTTATTCGTTATTATATCTCATAGATAAGCTAGCTTCATACCATTTGTTTAATTAGATAATAAGACTTTGATTTAAGGAAGACCATAAAGAATTTAACTGCTCTCCTATTATAGTGATGTCATCCCTACAACTTCTACAAGCGGAACTGGAACGAGCAAGACAATCGAACGCAGAGTTACTCGCCCAAATCCTTCAATTAACTCGAGAGGCTCAACAGTTGAAAGCAACCTGGGTTGATCCAACAAAAATGAGAGCTGTATACCACCGACTCACAGCGGCTCAGAAAGGCTGGGAGGAAGAACGGCAGCTCAATCAGAGTCTGCGCACTCAAATTCGGGGACTCGAAGTCGCCCTAGCGGTATGCCGAGAAGGTGAAGCGGTAACTTATCCGCTCATCTTCGCCCCAACCCAAATGCCGCAGACAATCACCAAGCCACCAGAACAACCCATCAATAATCGTCGACCGGGACGTAAGGAACGTGCCCGACGTCGAGCGACGCAACTCCAAAACGTCAAACAGTAGATAGTCCACATGTGATTGATTCGAATAGAGTAGTTTTAGTCTTAGTTGAGTCGTTTCTTTGGAATGGCATGTCAGTATTGTCACAAGTAACCTTATTACGTCTCAGTTTTCTACAGTCAATTAAGAATGAATCCTGAATAGTATGAGGGACAGAGCTAAGCGAGCACAGGTCTTCTATCGACAGCTCGTGAACCCGAGGATTGTCCGAGCAACTACAGTACTAGCACATGGTACTCAATTTTTGCGGGCAATCCACCACTTGAACACATTACCAACGTTGCCTAGCAACGGGTGCCAAGTGGCGATCAGTATCATTTTGTATGGCGTTACGAGGGCAACCACCGATTAGTTCAACCAAACAATGAAACCCTGTAACCCACCATACCATATATGTGAATTCCTTATCATTAAAGCTTCCTTCTATTTCATTTTTTATTTAGGCTACTATACTTTCATTTCAATATTACTACTGTTGGGCCAGCACACCAATAGCCTTGAGAATTGTTTAAATGCATCAGTAATACAGCACGAAAACCCAGCACCAAGATAACTTAAAATACAATATACAACACCAACTAAACACTTTAAAATCTGAGAGAATATAAATAAATATAAAATCAAAAACATAAAAATAAAATTAAAATAATAACAAAATGCACCAAGATTCGCACGATACCTACACAAATATAACAAGAAAACACAACAAATTCGACGAAATTGAAAAAATTAATAAAAGTTCATTAAAATGAAATTTAAATCGAAAATTTGAATTAGTAATAATTCAATAAAAATCTTAAATAAAAAATTATAAAAATAAATCAAAAAAATAATAAAATTAACGAATAGAATTTACTAGAAAATAACAAGGTCGAATTTTGTTTTACTGCTTCAAATTTCACACGCGAGAAAAATAGGTATAAATACCGATGTGTTTTCACAAATTTTCAGTCTTATTTTTCGGAGGAAAATTTCATTATAGAACTGTGTAGCTGGTTGTGTAGCTGGTTGAGAGCCGTGCATTCAGGCAATTAACACGGGTAAGTGTTTTGCCTGAACACGATCACTCTCAACTGGTGCAATATGATTAGTTGATTTTTTTCGAAGAGAATTGATGGGTAATTTTTCAATTGAATTTATGTATGACTTTTCAGATCGAATTGATGAATGATTTTTGTTTTGTAAATTGAAGTTATGGATAATTTTGTTTTTCCAATTGAATTTATGGATGATTTTTTGAATCAAATTTGTGGGTAATTTTTCAATTGAATTTATGGATGATTTTTCAGATTAAATTTATGGATAATTTTGTTGTTCTAATTGAATTTATAGATGATTTATCAAATTAAATTTATGGGATTTTCGAAGTAAATTTTATGGAATGGATACAATGAATTTCAAATGTATGTAGCCGATGTAATATGCCGAATAAATATTTTATATCTACAGCCTTAGTGCATCGAAACTTTTATTCCAAATGCTATGGTAAAATATTATTTGTTATTCCTTTTTTCCGGCCCACAGCCAACACATAACGCAAGAAAGCAAAATCTACATAGTACAGATTCGTGTAAGTGCGTGGAAGATCGCCAATGATATGTACCCGTGAAGACTCAGCGTGCGGAACGCAGGAGTTGGAACGTCAATATTATCCGTACATAGGGGAAATTGGAGGGTAAATGAGTAGTTTATTGGCTGCTCCTTCACCATCCGTTTTCTGTAAAATTGACATAAATTTTTAACAACAATCGGCTCAAAATCTCTAACACCGAGTAGTCCAGTGGGCACTCATTAACTATGAAATGAACATAAATAGATCTTAAGGACAAAAAGAGGGAATGGGTAGCGGGGAAAATTGCGAAATCGTTGCAACAGTTAAAATGAATAGCCATCGGAAAAAGATTAATCCGAACGACCAAAATCATGAAAAATAATGTTTTTAAATAAGAATTAAATAAATTAATTTGAGTTGAGGCGGAAAATATGGGCGGGACGCTGCTCAGATTTTCCGAACTAATTCAAATACTTAACAAAAATAGTAACGTAAAAATGGAATGCGTAAAATAAGGGCGGAACGCTGCTCAAATTTTCCGAGTCAATGAAAATACTTTGTCGAAAACTGTAGAATAGGGATGAACCGTAAAATAAGGGCGGAACGCTGCTAAAATTTTCGAATTTACAAAAATACTTTATCGAAAACCGAAAAATATGGATGGACTACGGCTAATGTTGTATATCAATAAAAAATTTTAATGCTGAGGAATAAGGAAGGATCCCTACAAAATCTTAATAAATATAACGATAATGATAAGGGTAATGGTAATTATAATAATAATAATAATTATGATAATAATAATGATAATAATGATAATAGTGATAATCATGGTATTTGTAGTAATGATAATAATTATGATAATAATAATAGTAGTAATAATCATAGTAGTAATAACAATAAATATAATGGTAGTTATAGTAATAAAAATAATAATATAGGTAATAGTAGTAACAATTAATAAAGGTAATACATATAATAGCAACAATGATAATGATAGTAACAATGATAGGGAACATTGTAGTTATAATAGGGATAAGGGTGAAAGATATAATGTGGGTGTATTTAACACAACAAAGGGTGTACAGGCCAAAGAAAAGTCTTCGACATGGACAACGATAAGAAGGACTATGAGAATAGACATAACAATGCATGATATGAGAGTATAGGTTAACATTTGAAGGAGATAGGAGAATAATGGGACCTAAGAATCAAAAGCGAGCACAGGTCTTCTACTGACAGCTCGTGAACCCGAGGGTTGTCCGAGCAATTACAGTACTAGCGATAATACTCAATTTTTGCGGGCAATCCACCACTTGAACACATTACCAACGTTGCTTAGCAACGGGTGCCAAGTGGATCAGCATCATTTTGTATGGCGTTACCAGGGTCACCAGGAGGATAAGCAAGATTTGAAACCCTGTAACCCACCACTACTTTATGAGTCAATAGGTGTAATAGTCGATTTTAAGATGAGACAATATGGCGAGGTCAAAGTACTTGTCCAATGTTTCCAATCTCTAGATTTTACAACCCCTTCTTTGACCTGATTTTTTATGTATTTAAAAACTAGAGTTTTGCAGACTCTGATAACGTCATCACCACATTCGTATAGTTGCTGATGGACTTAATTAAATTATGATAACATTTATAGAAATTTTGTACAGAATGAAAACCTACAAGAATTTAAACATTCAATATCAATGTCATCATGGTTTCAATCACCCGAAGCTCTCTGAAATAACTCTGGATCATTAAAAATAATAAAAATTAATCGAAAATATAAAAAGATTAATAAAAGATAAATAAAACCATAAGAATAATAACAAAACGATAACAACTGAAAGAATTAGCAAAAAATACCAATTCGACTTTAAATCTATAGAAAACAAAATTAAGAATCAAACTTCAAGTTAAATTTGAAACTTTAATAAAAAGAAATTCAATAAATAACAACAAATTAGCCAAATTTGAAAAAAACGTGTAGGAATTTTTCACAACATAAAAAATTACACGTAGAATACTGTTAAAATCAAAAAGTGGGGGACTACGATCTTAACACAGTTCGTTTTATCTGACTCCAATAAAATTATAATATAAAATTATATTTAAAATATAAACTAATCAAAATATAAAAAGGTCGGTTGTGGTCCTATGCAAATAAATAAGGAAAAGACAAATTATTTACCTATACAATTTATTTGGCGTTAACAATAAATTTACAGCGTATATGTGTATAGTTTAATAGAATATACAGATAACTGGATCAAATGATCCCTGCCAAATGGCCCGCAAGAAGTCGATGGTCACTATGCAGACGCAACGACTTATCCTATAAGACAGAGTAAGATTTGATTTTTGGGGCGCCCCGAGTATCCGAAAGCGGTCAACTACTTTGGATACTGCTTGATTTTAATTTTAATTAAATTACTTATAAGCCGGATTAAGGAATCCGCTTTTAAATGTTATTTTCTTTTTAATTAAATAAATGAAACGTACCAAAAATACTCCTCTGGATAATGTGTATCCAAAATTCAAGAATAACTTCTCCAAACTCTTTCTGATTTTTTTTGTTTCAATAAAATTCACGACTAAGTTTTCCAAACTTTTCTTTTAATTTCCTTTTCAAACGGGTATGATCAGAAGAGATTTGTTAACTTTGAATCGAGTGGAAATCTTCGAAATGTCAATACTGATAGGTCGTTTAATGAATTTCAAAATTGAATTTCTTTTAAAATCAACTTTTTCTTCGGGTACAATAATTTGCAATTTTCTTTCTCCCAATTTTCCACTCTGGCAGTGGTTTAAATAGGTCCTACGTTTTGTTTTTCTTTCTTTCGTTCAAATAACACTCAAATCCGTGAATTAATTTGTTTTCTTTCTTGAGTGTTTCTAATTTCAATTAGGCAGATGTTTCCCTTTCTTTCTGTAATTTTCTCGCACTATTTTTTCTAGAATAATCGATATTTCCTTTTTCTTAAAAACAATCTCCAATTGATTTAAATTAATCTGGTCCACTTTTAGATTTCTAATCGGCTCAATTAATAATTTTGTTCTCGGCCCCTGTACTAAAAAATAGTCCTCTATTTATATTGTTTTCAAAAATAATAAAATTACCTTATTTATAATTTTAGAATTAATTAATTGCTAAATTTAGATCCACGTCACCAGAAATCCAAATTTAGTAATTTCTGATGACGTATTTCCAATTTTAGCAATTTTCTGTGACGTATTTTATTTTTTTTCGCCGTGACGTCACCAAACGTCATCAAGTTAATTTACACGTCACCGTTTAGTGAAGTCAGTCTTTTTTAATATTTTTAGGCTAAGAGCCCGTACATAACAAATCTTACCCCCTAAAAGATTTTCGTCCTCGAAAAAGAAAATATTTATATTTTTCCTACTGCGAGCCATTTGCCTTATAAGATATATATATATATAATACAAAAAAAAATCAATAATAAATTACAACACCAAAACATAATAACAAAAATTAATAATCAGAAACGCAAATCAAAATCAAATATGTCACGGATCACAAATATAAATGTCTGTTTCACACTGGTTCTCCTGGCATTGAATTCTCTTAGTTTTCTTCGGGATCTTCAGGCACGCGATATAAATGAGGATCTGTTGAATTGTATCGGTTACGCGCTTTATGCTCACGTAACGATTTTGAGAGTCTCTTCGCCATTGTCTCCGGTTCATACGATAGGGCTAGTGCCTCCCTGTCTAAGGAGCTTACTAGTATTACTGACGATACCAAGTATGGGATTCCGTCCACATCAATTTCTTGGTATTTGGGGTTTGAATTTACCGCCATGCGGGTAATTTCTTTCCCATCATATTGGGTAACTCTTGGACCCCAGTGGCTGCTTGGCCTTCGGTACCACATAGGATCGTATCCATCTGTGTCTACCGAAATTGGCTTCAGAATCAAATTTTCTCGATTTATTCTCAACTTCTCTGCCACTTCAGGCTCCGTTTTTACTTTTAGTTGCTTTTGTAACTCAGCGTTTGGGGGTACATATGATACTTCTTCTATATCGTCATCTGGTTCATTGAATATCTTTTTGGGTATTGCCGGACTTGACTGTGACGGTTTTACCTGTGGTTGACTTTGTTTAACTGGTTCCTTCTTTTTGAATAACTTTTTAACTACGCTTTTCATACCTCCACTTTCTGTCTTTGCTTTCTGACCCGCTGGAGGGATTGCCACCTTTTTCAAACTTGTGGCTTTTTCGGGATAATTTGGGTTACTCGTGGATGGTCTCATGACCTTTTCTTGCTGATAGGCAGTATTCGCATTTTGTGAGATTCTCTTTTCTGGCTGATAGGCAGCACTTTTTGTTACTTGGGCCGTTTGTATTTGAGGTTTTTGCATCTCAGTATTTGATGGTTTCTCCATGACTTCTTCTTCGTCACAGATTGTAACGTCTGGTGGCGGGGACAATTCGTCTTCTTTTTGCACTTTTGCGTCTTTTGGTATCATAGGTAATTTTCGTTTTATAACAACTCGTTGGTCACCTTCTGAATGAGTATTTTGTGGGATTGCTATATGATCCAACCATTCATTCTGAATGCTCATATATATTTCTCTAATAGTTCGGACCTCATTGTCTACTACTAGATCCTGCCGGCTCTCCGGAGCCTTTTTTAGGAAATATTTTGAAAGGAAAGGCAAGTGATAGTATCCTTGCATCTTAGGTACCCGTCGATCTTCTAAGATTTTGATTGAGGCCAGATCTCAGATACCCAATAAACGCTGTGCCGGTAGATGGGCTACCGCTAATAACTTTTTTACCATTAATCCAACTACTATCTTTTTGTCACAAATTTTTCTAATCATGTGACAACATTCTTCATCATCCAAATTACCTAGAACATCTGGTTCTTTTAAATGATATTGGTGGGTTTGATAGTGTCTAACAGGTTCTCTGGGGGTGACTATTGTGTTTAATAGTTGTTGGCCCGAGAAATCTGAGATAGATATCTCCAATAGTACAGGATCCATGCCTACTCGGGATAAGGCGTATCCAGCTGCCACGAAAATTGTGGATAGATTTTCTTCTTCTCTGGTTAGACGCTTCCTCAAGAAGGACTCCCCATTATGGATTGTCGCTTCAGTTGTGTTGTAACACCAGGAAGGTTCCAAATCTGTTACTATTCTGTATGGTTTTTGGTAATTTAATATTTCCAAACAAACAATCGAGTTTGGCTCTGTTGTCTTTACTTGCAAATTCTTTTCTCGTCCATCAGAATATGATAACTCGAAAGTGCTATGTCTGTTCAACTCTATAGGGTTTGGCATTCCACTCAGAAGTACTACCAAAGGTTTGTTAACGGCGTGGAGCCAAATATGGTTAGTTCTGGGACAATCTTTAAATTCTCTAAAGACATCTGCCAATTTTAGGGTTTTGCTGCTCTTCACTACTGTGATCTGCATTTGCCTCCTTGGGCCTCTCGGGAATTTAAAATCGTTAGGTATGTCCACTCGTCTTGGATAATACCAGTGATTATGAATTAAGGGGTTGGTTTGTGACGTAATGGTAGTCGTCATGAACCGGTAGACGAATTCTTCTTTGTAAGACGTATAGGCTTCGATAGAGCTCACGGTTTTGTCGTAGGTTTGGATTGCGTGCTTCATTGGGATTTTGTGGATTAGGCTTTCTGCTATCTACAATGTAAACTGATTAACTATTTGTATCACATATCGTGATAAGATTGCCAGGAAAACAGACATTCGCGGATTTCATATTATAATTTACTTACATTACTTACAAAATGGTGAGACTTTGTCCCCCCTATACTTCAGTTTCATAGTAATTTTCCCCATATCTGTTATCATATAACGTTATATGGGTCATATGCACAGCAACTATAAATATCAATAATAACATTATTGTGATTCCCCCCGTTATTGAAATTATTATCCATAGCGGGATTTTTCCCTTATTCGTAATTGGGCATGTACCATTATCTGTCGAGAGTCTTAATGTTCTTAACTTTTTTACTTTTGGGAGTTTTAAATTTGTAGTTAAATTTTCTTTGGGGATCGATAATTTTACTTTTGGGATAGGTAAACTCTCCGCTGCCAGCTTCAGACTTGATATATTCAGTAAATTTATTCCATTACACCTTGTGGTATTCACCAATCTTGCTCTTGGGTTTTTTATATTATCTTTTTCCTTCTTGGGAGGTGATAATTCTAATACCTCACGATATATTGTATGCCAGCCACGCTTTAAGTCGAATTCGAAGTATGTGATATTCGCTTCCGTGGTTCGAGCTGGTCTAATTACCCATTTACGGCCTTGGTATTGTTGATTCAACACCATCCTGGTTATGGATTCTCCGTTTTCTATCACAATCAATACCATTAGTCTGTGGTTCTTGCTCCCAAAGTTATGTGCAAATAAGACCGTTTGCCCATCATATGAAATCTTTACCTTTTCCGTAAAGTTTGCTGTTTTGATATACCAAGCGACTTTATAATCAACTTCCCATTGCCTTCTCATATTTTGTATATATGAATGAACTTCTAAACTATACTCCGTTTCTGGTGATAAGTTATCAATTACTTTTTCTCTTTTTCCATCATCTAAATCAAACGTCATTTCACTTTCCTCTGTTGAGAAGTGAAACTGGTACTTCATTTGGAAGTAATGCTTCAGAAATATTCTAAATGATCTGTCTGTACGCTGGTATCCAACATTCGACATTTGCTTGGCGACAGGTAAGAAATCCTCAAACGCATATGTTAACGCCATATGCAACTTATTATTGTCGCAAACGTCACTGTCTTTGGTAATTGTCTCGATCTCAATGGATATCTCTCGGATTGTTCTCTCAGAATTCCTTTATCTGGTTTTTTCTCTTTAATTATTATTTTTGGATACTCAATTTTGGCTGTTTCCGTCTGCTTCTCTTTGATTGCTGATTTTGGATACTCGACTTTTGTAGTGTCCGTTTTTTGTTTTGTTGGCGGAGCACACTTTTTGCATCGATTTACGTGTACCATAATAGGTTCGGCTTTCTTGTTAGCTACCAATTGCTAAACCACATTTGTTTCGGTTGCTTTAAGTACCTGATACGGTCCTTTGAAATTTCTCATCAACTTTGGTGAAAGTCCCTTCTTATTTGAGTGGCTTTCCAACATGACAAAATCCCCAACTTGGAATCCATGATCTTTCGCTTTTCGATCATAATATTCCTTCATTGTTTCTTGATTATATTTTATATTGAGACCGGCCTTTGCCCACGCTTCTTGCATCCTTTCTCTCATTTCAAATATATAATTGGTTTCATCTAAATTTTGCGTTGCTTTCGGATAGAAAATCAAATCCACTGGCATTTTACTGTGTCTCATACATGAGGTAGAAGGGTGTTTCCCCTGTTACCGAATGTACCGAATTCCGATATGCAAACAAACACGATGGTATATGCACATCCCAATCTGTTTGTCCGGAATTTACGTATGACGCCAACATGTTGGCCAAGGTTCCGTTGAACCTTTCCACCAATCCATCTGTCTGGGGGTGGTATGGAGATGTGTTTAACTTCAATATACCGAAGTAGTCATTGATACTTTTGAGGAGATTGCTCATGAAGTCCTTTCCCCTATCTGTTAATAGCTTTGAAGGCACTCCATATCTGAATACTATTTGCTCAACAAATATTCTTGCTATAGTATCTGCCTTATGATTTGGAATCGGGAAAGCTTCGGGCCATTTTGTGAGATAATCACAAAAGACCAGTATAAATTTATTTCCCCATGCTGATTCTTTGAACGGACCCAATACGTCCATGGCTGTCATCTCCATCGGGTGGATGGTACAGGCATTGGTTTTAACGGTACATGTGACTTTTCCCAGTGTTCCTCCTGGTAACACATATCTTGCATGTTTGGCACCATTGTTTAACATCTTTTTTCATATCTGGCCAAAAATATTTCGCTTTTAATCTAGACAATGTATGTCGTACTGAAAGATGCCCTCCCAAGGCTCCATCATGATATTGTAGCATTAAAGGTTCCCGGTACTTACTTGGTACCAATATCACATTATCTTTGGTTTCCACGTATTTAATGAGACCTTCTTCCAAGATAAACTTCTCTTTATTCTTTTCCCAGTACTTTTGAAATTCATTTGGTACTGCTTTTGTCTCTATGGCTTGTCTGATCATATTTATTTCATCATCACACTTTTGTGCTTCCACTAATTCTGACAAGGTGTTTGCTTCTCTTGTTAACACAAAGATTGTTCCCTCCAATCTACCTTCTTTTAAATCTTCTTTTTCTGGTTCTTGTTCCATTCGTGATAGGGCATCGGCATTACCATTCGCCTTCCCTTTTCGATAAACGATTTCAATATTGTACGGCTGTAGTCTCAGAGCCCATCTTACTAACTTTGATGCTTCATCTCTGTGTTTCAATAACCATTGTAATGGTCTATGATCAGTGTAAAAAATGACTTTTCTACCCCATAGGTAATGACTAAATTTTTCCACGGTAAAAACTAGAGCTAACGCTTCTAATTCAATAACTGCATAGCTCTTTTCGTGTGGCTTTAATCCTCTACTTGCATATGCAACTGCATATTCATCTCCAATTTCATCTTGTTGTCCCAGTACTGCACCAATTCCCCTAGTACTGGCATCTGTCATCACCATAAATTGTCTCTTGAAATCTGGGAATCTCAAGATGGGTGGTTTTACCAACGCTTCTTTTAAATTGTTGAAAGCTTGTTGTTGCTCGTCTCCCCAATCAAATTTTACTCTTTTCTTTTCTAGGACCGTCAAAGGAAATGCAATCGCGGAAAAATTTCTAATGAATTTGCGATAATATCCCGTCAAACCTAAGAATCCTTTGATTTGTTTGACATTCGTTGGCTGGGGAAAGTTTTTCACTTTCTCTGTATTAGCTGGGTCTGGTTTTACACAATCATGGGATATCACATGTCCCACATAGATCACTTCTTGCTCTGCCCATTTACATTTACTAGGTTTCACTTTGAGATTAACCATTATCAATCTTTTAAAAATGTCCTCTAAATGTTCTAGATGTTTATCTAAGTCTTCCGAAAATATGATAATATCATCAATATACACCATCGCATGATGTGCGTCCATCAACATTATATTCATCGCCCTCTGAAATGTTGGAGGAGCTCCTTTTAATCCGAATGGCATCACTAAGTACTCGAAGTGATCATCGGCTGTAGAAAAGCCTGTCATCGGTATCGAATTTTCACTCATTTTAATTTGGTAAAAACCTTTTTGTGCATCCATCACAGTGAAAAGTCTCGAATTTTTCATTTTATCATATATATAGTCTAACAGTGGCAGCGGGTGATTATCACTTACAGTCTGCTCATTTAATTTACGATAATCATTACATAATCTCACCGACCCGTCCCTTTTAGCTACAACCACAAGCGGAGAAGAATAAGGAGATTTACTTGATCTAATTATATTATACTTTTGCATTAATTTAATTTGTTTATTTACTGGTTCTTGTAAGCTTTGTGGGATTCTATAGGGTCTGATTTTAATAGGTTTAGTTTCGGTTAAATTAATTTCATGCTCTAATATATTTACTTGGCCTAAGTCATATTCATGTTTTGCGAAAACTTGGTCATATTTTCGTAATAATTGATTCACTTTGATATTTTCCCTTCTCGTGAGGGCTTTACTATCACAATTTGGAGCATCATAGTACTCTATATCTGGATCTTTTTCCTCTTCGTGCACAGACATTACTGGTGCAACTTTCTCTTGGGGGTCTTTTAGTTTCACAATTTTCCCCACTCGTGTATCTGGATACAATCTCAGCGTTTTGTTATCCATATTCGCTATTCTGATCGGGATTCTTCCTCCCCGTATAGTTGCTAGATTTTGTGCAATAGGAGTATTATACTTACTCGCAAATTCCACTTTCGGTTCGAAAATGACATCACCTTCCATTTCTTGGTGAGTCGCCACAAAACAAACTGTTTCTGTTCGCGGTGGTATGGTAACCACCCGGTCTAGGAAAACCACATCTATATTATATGATTTCCTCTTCCTTCCCGTTAATTTTACCAACTCGCCAGTTGCACAATCAAATACAATGTCTTTCAACTTTTTGAGTATATCCATACCCACAATGCATTCTGCCATGCATTCTCTGGTGACTTTTATGTCATGCCTGAACTTTTGGTCACAAAGTCTCAATTCGCAATCTAATATTCCTATGACATTGATTGCTTGACCGTTAGCTCCTGTCGCTGTTGTCAAAGTGGGGACAATTGCTTGCAATTCAGTTTCATTTAACAAGTTTGCCTCTATCATCGTCAAATCTGATCCTGAGTCAATCAGTGCATGTACTGTATGTCTATTGACTTTCATTTTGATTGTTGGTTTGTTCGCCAAATTTCCTGTGGCTACCATACATATCGATGAAATTCCCAAAACGTTTTCTCTGAATTTCTTTGCTTCACATTCGATTCTTTCTGCTTCTGGCTGACTTTGTTCGTCATAACTTCGTTTTAATTTCTCTAAAGTACTAAACGGGTATGCTGGTACTTTTTCCATAGTTTTCATTCCCATTGTGGGCATTGTGTCGTATTGTCTTTCACGTTTTGGCCATGGTGAAAATGGAGTCTTTTCCAAATCTGTTCTATCATCATAGCGATATAGAATCTCTTGCTCGACTTCCCTCGGTATGATCCTTTTGTTGGCCTCATACGGGGGTCTAAATTTTTTGGTAAAGTTCTGTTTTCTCCTCTTTCTCCGCTGATAAGGGTACTGTATAAATTTTCCGCTTTCAAAATTTTGAAAATTCGGTTTTTTGTTGTCTGGTTTTGATAAGTTGTAATCTCGGGCTGTGTTGCCCTCTATGTTACCTCCCTCGTCAGAAATGTCATCGTCTCGATGACTATAATCCTCGTCCCACTCTCTCACTATTTCGTGCTTGATTAAATTTCTCTGCTTCATCATTTTAATTTCCTTGTTATGATGTCTGAATACTGCGAAATCTGCACATAATGGGCACATTCCCAATAATAGCTTCCAAGACCATCCTCCGATCTTGAAGATACTATACGTGGATAATAGTTGTGATGCAATTATTTTTAGTATCATAAATATTGCATATATTCCTGAACATCCTGCTACAAAGATGCCAAAACTCGTAAATCTTCCCCAGATTTTCCTTATTACATTTGACGCTGCTTGTCTGTAATGATCTGGTCCGAATAATAAATTATAATCCGGTTTTCCATCATAGTGCTTGTAGATCCTAGTTATTATTTCTGTAACCCCTCGATCACGCACTTGTGGAAAAGCAATAGCTCTCCTGGCTTCCTCTATGTCTTCAGGAGTGTATACACCTCCCTTAGACAATTCATTTAGTGGTCTGAATTCCACTTTTGATGTCAACTTGATAGCTTGAAGTATTTCTACTGGCTTCGATGGTGGTTTACGATCTGGTAATGTTATCCAGTGATTGTTTATCTTGTAAAGCGGCGACATTGCCGGATTACACGTTGATTTCTGGGGTTCTTCCCCTTCTTTTAAGATTCTATGCGTCACAGGTGCCACGAACTGTAGCTTACCTTCGTATAACACTGGGAGTTCCAGAGTGCATTTATCATACTTGGCAATTTCAACTTCAACTATCTTGCATTGATAACTGTAGATGGTCTCACCCATGATCCTGCCGAATGTTCCATGTTTCATCAACATTGGCATTATTAGATCTGGATTTGCCACAGAAATTGCTGATCTATTTCGTATTATTTCTCTGTTCAGCCGACAATCATTCAATACTACCTCTTGGTACATCTCTTGCATTTGCCTTTGCAAATCATGATACAAGAAATCAATTTTGTTGTTCACGTATTTTATAATTTTGACATCTGACGTATGCATCTTTTCCGCTGCTGGTATATATTTATGAGATAAATATATACCCTTGTAATTGGTTTCATAAACCGTTGTACTACATTTCATCTTTTGCCCTTTTCTGACCAGACGTATGGCATCATTAGGGTCTTTGGACACTAGCACCAATGGTGTGCTTTTTTCAGAAATATCCTCTCTATTGATTTTCTGCATTTTCTTTTCACCCCATACTCCATCTTGGTATTTATGGCTCGTAATCTTGTTCCATTTAACTTTGTAAATGCTGTTTTCTTTAGATATCCCAATTCGCAAATTCTTTCATGGTTGAGTACACGAGTGTAGCAGCTCCCGTTCTACAATATCCCAACTTTACATTGCATTCCGGTTGGTCATCATTTTTCCTGATGCCACCTCAAATGTTCCTTCATACTCTCGTAATTCTATGGAATAATCTTCGACGTCTACTATACTGTTTATCACATCTCTGCCTCTTGTTTGGTTCTGCCCACACATGATCCATCTGCTTCTATTGGACCTCCCTTGTGATAGTTATCCCCAGTTTCTTTCCGACTTCCGCTGAAATCATTACTTGATTGTCTATTTTGAGAGTACTGGTACGAAATGCATTTATACAGTCATCCACCTGTATTGGTACTGATCTGGGTATCAATTTGGCTTCTAAAAATACCGAATAACTGTGTCTGCCACAATAATATTCAAATGTTGCTTTCTGCAATCTGCACTCTTTCACTCTTGTTCGGTAAAAATCTGTTTCTTGATAGACATGGTATTCCACATCCTCTCCTGCACTCCTCCATCCCATCTGACTATGCTCCCTACAAATCCACGCACTCTAACAACGAATAAAATTTTGACCTTAATGACGGATTACTGCAGTCGTATGCCGTCATTGAGTTCACTTGTCGTAAATATCCATCATTACCAACATCATCATCATCATTTTTGCGAAGCTTCCCATGTTTTGTGGATTCGCTCCCTGATTTCCGCCATTGTTTGGTATGTTTCCTCTAACACAAACGTCGGTTTTACCGTTCCTTTGATTGCCCAGAATCGTTTTTCTGCCATCCATTCCTGAATTTATCTGATATAACTTTATACATTCCCTATTAGTTCTGGATCTTAATACGTCGACTACTCTTGATTACTCTACAATTACATCCTTACATCCAATTGCCAGGATCTTATATTTGCCTCTTGTCAGCCACTTCTCAAATAACATCGTTCAGCATACTAGTATGCTCTGCTCCTCTCATAGCTTCGGAAATCTCCTTCCTCTCATGCGCCCCTTCTCTATCTCTACAGTTAACTTTTTCACATTTTACGCCTGGATCTTTTGGGATGCTGCCAGTCTTGTTTAAAAAAGCCTCATGACTTGCTGTATCTTCTCCACAATTATTGATTTTAAATGTGGAGTGATTTTCACTATCCCATACAATTTGTTTGCTATCCCGCCAACGCTTGACGAGTTACATTCTGTATTGTCCTCTGGATTTAATTGTTCATTGGGTGGTTCATTTGACTTTTCTTTGGTCTAGCCCCTCCCATCTTTTTTAACTTTAATCTCTGAATTGGATTATTCTGGTCTGCTGGTGGGTCTGGTTCACACGTCCGTGACTGCTTGCACCCACATTTGTTTCTTCTGGATCGAGCTGGATAATTGTCTCTTCTCTCGTCCTCATTATCTGCTGTCCGAATACTCTTCGTATCAGCGTTCCTATTTTCTCACTCTGTGGGTGATCATAAGTTTTTCAAGAAATTCCTCAATTTCCTCATCCAAATCCACCGGATATGGAGGCTAGTTGGTGCAAATCCCCTTGCAATTCCCACCTGTACTGGTTCACTTTCCATTTCCTGGCAAGTCGGGCAATCTCATTATTGAGCCATTGGCTCCCTTGGAAGTTCAATTGGTACTATTAACCCTATGGGTTTCCTCTCTTGGAAACCATCCCACAATCACCAGGAATTTCGTTCACGTCCACCACTGGCATCCGTGTTCACTATAAAAATAATCCTGCAATATCTCCGAAAGTCTCTCCCTGAGTTTTCTCACCTTGTGAAAACAGGAACATTGTTGCTTCAATTTCCCTCTCCGGGTATTCTGATTTCTAACCACAATGGACCTTGTCTGCTGGTTTCATGGCGAATAGCATGTCCATTTTTGATACATAACAACTTTGCTTGTGCCTGAAATGGTGAAGTCACTTTTAATAAAGGCAGCACCAATGGCATTATATCTCTCAAAGTATTTACTGGGATGCGTAATTCTAACATCCAATCCATTATTCCTTTAATGGCTTCCCCATCTCTAGGGGTTAGCATTAGCTCGAATCCCAACCTTTGCGGAATTGCATTAGCCTGATTTAACTGTTCGATTTCCATTTCAGTTATCATAAACACATTATCTGTGTCTATCACTTTTACTTTTTCTGTCGGGTAAACCACGTCTACCGTATTATTGTAGTTTGGCAATATTCCATAACTCAATAACGTGTCTCCCTCTAGCATTTCAGCTCCATATTTATACAACACATAATTACAACCGGGCTCGCTTCTTTAATAGTTTCACGAGTTCTCCACAGTTTCCTTGGGGTTTATTTTCAAACCTATGCAGCATTTTCCCAGGTAATACTGTAAACACTACTGCCTCACTTGTTTCATTGGCATATCTCGGGCTTGCTCCGATTTTCCTCATGAGGTTTTTTATCAGATAATAATAGTCTTCATCCCTTTCTAGGGTGGCTATTATTCCGAGAATTTTATCAATTTCAGCTTCCTCAATTTCCTCTTTATCAATCTCTTTTAATTTCTCTACTACCTCGCTTTCCCATTGATCGCGATATTTTACTAATGCTGCACATTTTTCTATAGTTTCCTTTCTTAGAGATTCCCCAAATTCTCGTCTACCGAATGGTATTTCAGCTTTTCCATCAACATCTCTTGTGGATGACGTGGCTTTTACTGCTTCTGGTCCGCTGACCATATTACATCGATTTTTCTTGGGCAAAACCGCTAAAACCTCATTGCAGGCTTCTGGCTCATCGACCATAGCCAATCGATTTTTATCTGGTGAAACCGCTAAACCAATTGTTCTGGCCTCTGGTTCATTGTCCATAGCCAATCGATTTTTTCCTGGTGAAACCGCTAAACCCTTTATTCTGGCTTCTGGCTCATTGTCCATAGCCAATCGATTTTTACCTGTTGAAACCGCTAAACCATTTATTCTGGCTTCTGGCTCATTGTCCATAGCCAATCGATTTTTACCTGGTGAAACCGCTAAACCATTTATTCTGGCTTCTGGCTCATTGTCCGTAGCCAATCGATTTTTACCTGGTGAAACCGCTAAACCAATACTGTTGGTTACGAACTCACTGGTTCTAACCTTGAAATCATTTTCCGAATCCACGGTATTAAACTCATGGTCCGTTCCCTGATGCTTTTTCTGGCTCGAAAGCATATAAACCTCATTATCATCAATATTATCATTTGTCGTTAGCCGAGCTAACCTGTTCCTTTCCTCCTGGATTTCTAATTCGAGTTGTTGTAGATACGTTAATCTCTGTTCCGAATTAACTGCAAACGTAGTTGTTTTTGGCCGATTATTATTATTATTATTGTTATTGACATTACCCATCTGATTCTTTGGACAAGAACGCATCATATGACCAAATTTTCCACATTTATGACACTTTACTTTACCTGTCGAATTTACCTCATCTCTCTGTACATTATTATTTCGATAATTATTATTATTATTATTACTTTGAAAACCTCGATTTGAATTTCTATTATTATTATTATTATTATTAAAATTATTACCCTGAGAATTTCCACCGAATTTAGTTTTGCAGACTGACGCTACATGTCCCTTTCGTTTACATTTATCGCAGCTTAAGTCCGAACATTTGCAATCAATAGCGAGATGATTATTTCTCCCACATCTGGTACATAATTTATCCCCTGGTGAATTACTCCTCTTACTAGTACAATCTTTAGATAGATGTCCTCTTTTATGACAATTGAAACACTCTATATCAGATTTATTCGCGCTAACTGCAAAATTATTTACTTTCTCTATACTACTTTCAATTAAAACAGCTTTTCTCGTTAACTCCTCAAAATTATCGCCTATATGCAAACTCAATGCATTTCTCATTGCCGATGATAGACCTGCCCAAAACTGGTCTTTAACTAATGCAAGGGTAGCCTCATTCCAACGGGCTCTATCTCCAAATGCTCGTTCAGCCAGCATCATGATTTGATACGCAAATTCTCCAACATGCTCACCCGAATTCTGTCGTCTATTATAAAATTGCTGTCGTAATATTCTCGTGGCATCCCCCGGTAAAATTCTGTTCGTTAATGCTACTCTAAGCTCATTCCACGCTACTGGGTGGTTTGCTAAAATGACATCATTATATTTTTTCACGCGCCATACCTTTTAGATATAAGGGCAATCTTAAAATCATAACCGGTCAGGAAGACCTAATGCTCTCGCCATTTGAAAATATTCGGACATAAACTCAGGAAATTCACCTGGATTTCCATTATAAGGTTTTACGGGTATAGTTGGGTATCTCATAAAATCCGCCGCTGGTGGTTGCTCTGGTAAATTATTAACATTCGGTAAATTATTAACATTGGGTATGTTGTTATTAATATTTGGTAAATTATTATTTAATAGATTCTGTGCATCTGCCATTATTTGTCTATTTCTAATACCCTCTCTAAAATTTTGCAATCTACGATTTCGTAGCTCAATGATTTAAAAAAAAATTCAATATCTGTCTTAATTATTCAAAACCGCCTTTATCCCCCGATTTTATATCACGTCGGGCTCACCAAAATGTTAAGATCAAAAAGTGGGGGACTACGATCTTAACACAGTTCGTTTTATCTGACTCCAATAAAATTATAATATAAAATTATATTTAAAATATAAACTAATCAAATATAAAAAGGTCGGTTGTGGTCCTATGCAAATAAATAAGGAAAAGACAAATTATTTACCTATACAATTTATTTGGCGTTAACAATAAATTTACAGCGTATATGTGTATAGTTTAATAGAATATACAGATAACTGGATCAAATGATCCCTGCCAAATGGCCCGCAAGAAGTCGATGGTCACTATGCAGACGCAACGACTTATCCTATTAAACAGAGGGTAAGTAAGTTTGTGATTTTCGGCTCCCCGAATATCCGAAAGTGGTCAACTACTTTGGATACTGCTTGATTTTAATTTTAATTAAATTACTTATAAGCCGGATTAAGGAATCCGCTTTTAAATGTTATTTTCTTTTTAATTAAATAAATGAAACGTACCAAAAATACTCCTCTGGCTAATGTGTATCCAAAATTCACGAATAACTTCTCCAAACGCTTTCTGATTTTTTTTGTTTCAATAAAATTCACGACTAAGTTTTCCAAACTTTTCTTTTAATTTCCTTTTCAAACGGGTATGATCAGAAGAGATTTGTTAACTTTGAATCGAGTGGAAATCTTCGAAATGTCAATACTGATAGGTCGTTTAATGAATTTCAAAATTGAATTTCTTTTAAAATCAACTTTTTCTTCGGGTACAATAATTTGCAATTTTCTTTCTCCCAATTTTCCACTCTGGCAGTGGTTTAAATAGGTCCTACGTTTTGTTTTTCTTTCTTTCGTTCAAATAACACTCAAATCCGTGAATTAATTTGTTTTCTTTCTTGAGTGTTTCTAATTTCAATTAGACAGATGTTTCCCTTTCCTTGTGTAATTTTTTCGCACTATTTTTTCTAGAATAATCGATATTTCCTTTTTCTTGAAAAACAATCTCCAATTGATTTAAATTAATCTGGTCCACTTTTAGATTTCTAATCGGCTCAATTAATAATTTTGTTCTCGGCCCCTGTACTAAAAAATAGTCCTCTATTTATATTGTTTTCAAAAATAATAAAATTACCTTATTTATAATTTTAGAATTAATTAATTGCTAAATTTAGATCCACGTCACCAGAAATCCAAATTTAGTAATTTCTGATGACGTATTTCCAATTTTAGCAATTTTCTGTGACGTATTTTATTTTTTTTCGCCGTGACGTCACCAAACGTCATCAAGTTAATTTACACGTCACCGTTTAGTGAAGTCAGTCTTTTTTAATATTTTTAGGCTAAGAGCCCGTACATAACAATACTACTGATTATAAGTCGATGGCGAATCGACAAATTTTGGCAAAAAAAATTATTTTCACTGACTAAATTTCAGTAAACCTTGAGAATAAAAGTTTGCTACGCTCTCTAAATCCTTATTATCATTTGGCATTATTTTATGTGTAATAGTACTTCTTGCCTAACAGGAAATTTTTAATTATTTTATAGGATCAAGTATATCTGGGAGAACGATTCATCGGTATTTAAAATTAAGAATAAAAGATAATTAGAGTCTAATTAATGTACAATTGGGACCCAATAACTTTAATTTTTACATATAAAGTTCATAGGATCGAAGATGGTAAAATAGACACAAGGTGAACAGATATCGTTGCAATAACCGTCCGGAAAAAAAAGATAGATTCAAATGACCAAAATCATGACAAATGTGAAATATAATTGAATGGTCTAAACTCTAAGTTAACCTTATTACCAAAATGAAGTGTGAGTAGCACACTTATTAGGCGATATATTCCAGGATTAGGATAAAAATATAGGCTTAAAGCGTGGGATCACGATTTTTTGTCATAACTCTCAGAATAGACAATAAAATTCGGTACTCATTAGATGAGAATAAAGATTTAGATCGTTGAACTCAAAGAATTAGATTTAAAATTTATTATTAGTAGTGGAAAATTATAAATTCTAGAACATGACTGTTAATTAAAAATTATATAGATTTCATTTGAGGCTGAGTAGAGAGATGGCTTGTTCACGGATTGATGAAGAATGATTCTGAGGGAGCCTTGCCCTCAGTGTCCAAAGTTCATAGATAGTGACTTGAAAAATTATTTATTAATTTATTTTTAGTAAGTAATACCATGTTCTATTTTGTGAAAATTCTATATATAGTGTGGCTTAGTAATTTCATACATAACCACTAATGGAATAGAGTAAATAAAACTCGGCACATATGATTATAAAAATACAATAATTATGTTATCAGAGTAGCAATTTCAACAATAAACCGAGAATGCGCACCATTAGTGATAATTACTCAAGCACATCCGTCACACTAGAAACAAAAATTTAATAAATTTAAACATAATTTTTAGTTTTATAAACTTATAAATTATGAAAAAATATCAAAATGTAAAACTTTATTTTAATATTTGTATAGAAAATTAAAACAAAAAATATTTTTTAATTTAATATTTCCGATTTATGGAGTCAATCGCTCCAAAATCTCATCTGGCCACTCAAAATAGCTTTCTAGTTTTCCTTGCCGTCTGATGTCCGCTGTCCAGCAGTGGAAGCCCCCTCCTAGATTATTTGCGAATTTAAGCGAAACTGGAATCGGTTTGAATCCAATTTCTTGCATGAATTTTATCATGTATTCTTCGGTTTTCTCAACTAGGACCCTCTCTGTGTCTATACTGAGCATATTGTTCGGTAATCCGTGATAATTCATCCATTTGTAATGCTCTACAAATTTTTCAAGTTTGAGTTTTTGAAATTATTCATTACCGTCTCGATGAGGTCCTTTTGGCATAATGACTATGTCCCATTTAGATTTTTTTAATAGATCCGGGGTTTTACAATTGAGTCCATCTTTAAGTAAAAACATACCAGGTTTCACGGGGAAAAAATTGGTATCAATATGCATTGAATAGAGAGAGTCAAATTCAATGTCATGGACCCTGACTCCACTAGGAGCTAAATGACGCCGGAGCCACTGTATTGCCTTTTTGTTGGTTACCTGATATTCATTTAAATAAAAATCTGTCTTTTCAACAAATTTACATGACTTCTTTGACCAAAAATATCCCTGCCAATTCTTGTAAAGTCAGCCGCATCAAAACATGGTTCTAATTCAGTTGTTACATACACATATGGTTTCTCTTGAGCAACATCGAATTCCTGAAATATAATACAATAATAATTATAAAAGTGATCTAAGTGCAATTATCAACCATATCATAGAGAGCGTCTTCCATAGTGCATTTAGGAGCCGATGTCCATCTGGCTCCTTCATTAAAATATTTTCGAATAAGTGGTCTGTATGCTTCGTATTCAAAGTATCTACACCTCCAAGCCATAGGGGATTCAATGATTTCATCACCAACGATAAGTAAAAAATCTCTTGGCATAGCGGCATACAAACCTATAA
Source organism: Schmidtea mediterranea (assembly GCA_022537955.1). Classification (NCBI taxonomy): domain Eukaryota; kingdom Metazoa; phylum Platyhelminthes; order Tricladida; family Dugesiidae; genus Schmidtea; species Schmidtea mediterranea. The sequence continues at coordinate 252,562,733 of CM039679.1, read as the reverse complement.
GAAAATTTTACAAATTAATAAATTAAGTAAATCCTATTGCCTGTTGAAGAAAACTTTGGCGTAGTCCACTTTTGATCGTAATCTATAGCCTCTGGTTGCACAACTTTTACACCTTCTCCCTCTAATACTCTTACTAATTCTTTTATTTCATTTTCAATTTTCATCCACATTTCTTGACCCATAACCTCTGAGAATTTTTTGCCACCATGTTTTTGAAAAAATGGAAGTCTAGGGGGTCCAAAAGTGGCCTAAAATTATTGGAAAAACGAAGAGAAGCTTTTACTACTTACTGCTACTTCCTGTGATGGAAAGGGCAAAGTTGCATTATTAGGAACACCGACCACAACTTCTTCAAGTGGATCCCATTCATTCCAAGCCCAAACTGGTGAAGTCTGTTTCTTTTCATCGTGGCATGAATAATGACCGAAGTACTTTGAAATGTGAATTACCGATATTTTCGAAGAAATGGCCTAAATAATATGTCAAATTTATATAATATGTTTTTGTTTCTACCGATTTTGAATGGCTAATTTGTCGTAATACAGACAACATTTGAGAAAATATGATGATAAAAATTCATTTTCAGATTTAGATATGATATAAAAGCCTACTCCACCCACCCTACCAAACTTGGATTCTGGCAGAAACACGTCTACATTTACTGAATGTGACTGCTGGTGCAAATTATTTATAAATTACAGATATCAACTAAATACAACACTTATGATAATAATAATAATAATAATAATAAAATAATAATAATAATAATAATAATAATAATAATAATAATAATAATAATAATAATAATAATAATAATAATAATAATAATAATAATAATAATAATAATAATAATAATAATAATAATAATAATAATAATAATAATAATAATAATAATAATAATAATAATAATAATAATAATAATAATAATAATAATAATAATAATAATAATAATAATAAATAATAATAATAATAATAATAATAATAATAATAAAATAATAATAATAATAAATAATAATAATAAAAAAAATAATAATAATAATAATAATTAATAATAATAATAATAATAATAATAAAATAATAATAATAATAATAATAATAATAATAATAATAATAATAATAAATAATAATAATAATAATAATAATATAATAAATAATAATAATAATAATAATAATAAAATAATAATAATAATAAATAATAATAATAATAATAATAATAATAATAATAATAATAATAATAATAATAATAATAATAATAATATAATAATAAAATAATAATAATAATAATAATAATAATAATAAAAAAAAAAATAATAATAATAATAATAATAATAATAATAATAATAATAATAATAATAATAATAATAATAATAATAATAATAATAATAATAATAATAATAATAATAATAATAATAATAATAATAATAATAATAATAATAATAATAATAATAATAATAATAATAATAATAATAATAATAATAATAATAATAATAATAATAATAATAATAATAATAAAATAAAATAATAAAAAAAAATAATAAAAAATAATAAAATAATAAAAAATAATAATAATAAATAATAATAATAATAATAATAATAATAATAATAATAATAATAATAATAATATAATAATAAAAAAAAAAAAAAAAAAAAAATAATAATAATAATAATAATAATAATAATAATAATAATAATAATAATAATAATAATAATAATAATAATAATAATAATAATAATAATAATAATAATAATAATAATAATAATACTAATAATAAAAATAATAATTGTATATTATTAAACATTTCAGTTTATTTCTTGAAAATATTTTTTGCTATAGATTTTCAAATTTTTAAGGACCTTAAGAAATTCAGATTTAAGAGTAGAAATTAATTAATTAATTAAAAATTTTCAATTCCATTAATCATTTTTATGGACTATAGTTTTATTTTTATTTGTTCGTGATCCTCCCCCTTTTTTTCGTTCCCTGTATCATTAATTATATTTTTTATTAAAGTAATAATTAATCAATTTCACATAGTAAGTATCTAAACAACTTACTATGGGAAAAGAAAACAATTAAAAATTAAAAATCAATCGAAAATATTAAATAGAAATTTAACCAGATAATATAGAAGATACAATTCAAAACTAAAATAAGAAGTTGATCAAGGTTCCTTTACTACCAACGAACTATCCCTTACTAATAAAAGCAATTATCAAAATCCGGATTTATTAATTTCTACGAGTTATCATTTATCAAGAAAGAAACTATCGAAATAGAAATTCTTTCATTACTCAGATTTACTATCAACTAATCAAAAGAAAACAACGAGATATCCTAAGATCCAATTCTCCATTGTTTTACAATTAACCAGGGGCGTTTGTGATTAATAGTTTGAGTTCTAATTGAATTTATTAAAGTGTTTATTTTTGTATTTTATTATATTATTGCAAATTTACTCACATAAATAACATTCATCCCAGACCGTCTCGACACATTTTTTTACCGGAGACTCGGCTGGGCTCTTATAAGTTCTGCAAATATCATTTTGTACAATAGATAAAACAATAAATAATATATCCTTAAAATCCTCACGTCATTCCTTAATAAAGTAAATAACAATCATTATCAAAATAAAAAAAATCACTTTTGACAATAATAAGATCCAAATGCAACAATTATTGGAATAAAGAGAATAAGTTGCTAACATTAACCGTTTCCTATCTGAAACTGAAGAAAAATGAAAATCCCTGATGATAATTGATGATAACACACGTGATAAGCATTCCAGATACCCTAGGTACGCCTAGTTACGCATACAAGCCAAGCAGCCAACAAGCCATTAAAATATCTTAGTGGGGAAAAATAAATCTGTGTAACAATGAAAAAACGTATAATTAGTGAGAGGCCTCGGTTCTTTATGATACCATTTAAACACTACTCTGATTATTTTTTATTTTTCCAAATTTTTTTATTTTTCATCTTTTTTTATCTTTTATCTTTTTTTATGAGGGGGCGTTGATCTGGATTTGAGACTAAAAAACTTGAATAAAAATCATCAACAAAATTCAAAAATTAACAAGAATTTTTAATTCATCGAAGTTGAATGCCATGTACACCAAGGTAATTTCTGAGAATAAAAAAATTAAGAGAACAAATAAGACAAGAAAACTTTTGTATTAAAAAATTTACACTAAAAATTAACAACATGAAAAGTCCTCAATATTATTGTAAATCTTGTGATAAATACATGTCCAAATATTTTAAATCAAAAAATATAAAAACTAAAATACATTAACTTCAATTAGGCGGAGACCTAAAAACACTAAGTTCTAAATAATCTGATTTTCTATGGTCTAAATATCCTCTAGAACATTATCTTCCTTCGTTTCAGTATATTGGGCTAGGATCGCCTTTAGATATAAGACTTGATGAAAACGATAATCCAAAATCAGGAGAAGAATCAATAAATCGAGTTGATGAAACGGCTTGAAAACATGATATTGCTTATCGCCAAGAAGATATTCTTTCAAGACAAAAAGCTGAAATTGATTTGATTCAAGAACTTAATTAAATTCAGGATCGAACTTTTAGTGAAAGATTTTCAAGAGCAATAACAAAAACAGCAATGAAAACAAAGGTTATGTTGTGGGGTGAAATCAAAAATAATGAGATATTGGTGGATGAGCTATACCAAGAATATCAAAACAATAAAAAATATTTAAAAGTAAAAGTCTTCAACAAAGATGATATTTGATCAGCAAATTTGATTGAAACCGTAAATCTTAAAAATAATAAAAAACAATAGATAAATTCTAACAACCATTAATTTGTATAATCGATATTCTTAGCCTATTAAATAAACAAGATGCTTTTGAACAATTATTTGAATTAAACCAAAATAGAATTCTTAATAAATTATATGTTGATTATGGTAAAGAATTTTACAACAAAACATTTCAAGACTTTTTGCAAGAAAATGATATTATCATGTATTCAACTAAATAGAACACTTTAAATTTAATGTATAAAAAATTCAAGGAACAAGAAAATAGAATTTGGTTTGATATTCAAGATGATTTAGTTTATTTTTACAACAATAAAATAATTCACAGAATGATAAAAACATCTCCAAAAGAACCAAGTAATGATCTTTATTTGATTTAAGAAATTACATTAGAAAATAATAATGCTAACGACAATCTAGTTAAAAAACAAAAATTTAATATTAGTGACCGAGAAAAAATATTTTAATGGAAAAGTAAATTTGAAAAAGTGCAACACATTCATGGAGTAAAGAAATATTTGTGATAAAAATACACATGCTACAAAACCTCACTTGGAAGATATATGATTTGAATGGAGAAGAAAGATTAGGAAAATTCTATTAAAGAGAATTACAAAAAACTAGTTTTAAAACTAGTACAAAATATAATGAAAACATATTTTCAAAAATGAAATTACAACGGAGTATACCATATTTTAATGTTTTGATTAGAGCACCAGTCTTGAAAAGATAAAGTATTTTTACAATTAGTCCATTCGTTTGTTGTTGATGACTTGGTTGAAATCATTGTTAACGTTGTACGTGGCAATGTTGAGATAAGCAAAGCGATAAAACTTATATTAAACAAGAAATCACTTTTATCCATAGTAAATACAAAAAATAAACGATTGATGCAAAAGATTATATTTAAACAACGTAGAGGTTTTATAGTACATTGCTACCAATTGCATTATGTTTATTAGGTAATATTTTAATAAATTAGTTTTATTTGTTGGTAATATTTTGATAAATAATAATAATAATAATAATAATAATAATAATAATAATAATAATAATAATAATAATAATAATAATAATAAGATTTTAATAAATTGCAATACTCATCAAGATATGTGCAATATAAGAGCATGAATCACAAAGGTCAAAGGTCACTCACACCCATGCTCGAATTTGATTGGCTACACACATTATTTTATCGGTATAAAAGTGAGATGAAATGTAATTTCATTAATTATTTTAAAAATGAATAACAAGAAGATAAATACTAAAGAAAATAAGAAAGAAGATGTTCAACCAATGCAAATGTATCATAACTATAAGATGTATTTTTTGATGAATGAAATCCCATATGAATTCTCAAATGCAGTGAAATTGATAGTCTTAATATCCAAGTTTCAATGCATAATTATCAAAAGAAGACGTTGCAGTAAATAAAATGTTAATGAAAATCAATACTAATCTAAGTTGCAATGAAAATATATTCATCAATAATCGAAATTCCCGTTTTCATGATTCACTTGAAGAAATTGAATATTAAGATGGGGAAAGTCGGTTTGTCAATATTTCAATACAGAGAAATAAAATAGATGAAAAAGATGTGATATCACCAATTTGAAAATTAGTCAGTGCTTGGCTTTCTCTAAGACTTTAATATATGAATAAATATATTATTTTTAACAAGTCTTTTGTTTTAAAGTTTTATGTAAAGTTTTTGAATATTCAAGTTATCGTACTAATAGTAGTAGTACCATTAGAACAAGTGTCAATAATTTCGACTTAAGGGTTCAATAATTCTAGATGAATGTTAAAATTGACTGAATGTTAAAAGTAGCATAAGCTACATAATAATCGATTAAAACAAAATTTGATATTATATAACTGTTCAATACATCAAGAGGAACATTTATATGTAAAGTTATTATGCAATAGTATGCAACGGCGACGTAACCTCAACAGGATTTTTAAAAACTACGTAATCATCGACTCAAACAAAAATTAGGAAAAAAGTAGGGGGGCCCTTCGGAAAATTTTTCAAAATGCAAGGGGGGCCTTTACCGTTTTCCAAAGTTTGACGATATTACATTGGATCTGGAGTGCAATTTTCGACAATTTTTAGCATCTGTGACAAATTTCATGATAATCAACTTTTTCATTTTTTGATTGCATATCAATTCCTTATTTTGAATGATAAGAAAATTCCATTAGGTGGTTGCTTGTTGACAATTTTCGGCATCTTTACCAAATCAACTTTTCCGTTTCTAGGCTGCACATCAACTTCTTATTTTGAACTATAAGAAAATTCCATTCCCAAACTGTTTTTGTTTTTGTTTTCCTCCTTTATATTTGTATTAATTAATTAAGAATGACTTTCTCGTATTTCTCTTCTCAATTTTAATTTCTTGTTCTCAATATTTCTTATCAGAGTTCCGGAGCGACATATTCTCCAATTTATACGTTTTCGCCAAATTATTTCGTTTGTTTCAGTGTTTAATTTATTTTGTTATTTAAGTATTCTCAAAAGTTTTGTAATTCGGCATGTAAATCATGTCCGACTAATGTTTTTCCAATCGCCAATTTTTGAATTCCTTGCATTTCTGTATATCGATCTAATTGAATTCTAGATGCAGCTTCAATGATTCCTTGGCAGAATGAAACGTAGTGCTAGATTCTTACTCTCGGAGTAATATAAACATCATTCAATATTTTCTCTTCATAATTGATGATTGCAATTGATAATGGAACCATTTCCAGATCTTCAGACGTGTCATATTCAGCATCTATGAATAACAACCTACTCGGTATTTTCTCTAATATCAAAATTTCAATTCTGCTATTTATCACATGCATTCTGTGTTCATTTCCGATTTTAAACTCTACCTCCTCCATTAATTTTAATCCGCATTGTCTTTAGACTTTAAACCAAATATTTTCATTCTTTTATGAAAAATATAATTTCATTATAAAATAATCATGCAATAATCAATATATCTCACTTGACAAATGTTTCCTCGTACCTAATCCAAGAAGGTATTAGCATCTCGGGGTGGTTATAATGTTTGTTTGTTCAAATGAGCTTTGAGAATGTTGTCATAGGCACAATAAAAATGATAATGGTTAAAAATAATAAAAACAATAATGATAATGAATGATGTCCTAGCATTTCCGGTCTGTAATGTGGTTTGGTTGAACACTGCATCAGAATAACTAGTTCGAGATATAGTTTTGTTATACATAATTAAATAGGATTAATTATTGTCTGTATGTTTTCTTCATACTTGGACTGACGAATATGAATGATTGACTATCATTGGGAAATTGAATCTTTTGTTTGGTTGATTCACTGAAACTCAAATGGCTTTGTTTTCAACGAATGTTATATGTCAATTGCTAGTCTGATTTCCATATCGATAATATTTAATTTTAATATGCAACATTTTGATTATCGATGCTGATCTTGGTTGATAGAAGCTCAGAGTTTGGCAGATTTGTTTGGTTTTCAGTAGATCTTTGAATTGGTCAATCACGGCCATAATATACTTCTTTCCACAAAACGTTAAGTAGACCACAAAAATCAATGAAAACACTTGCAAAAGGTTCATTCTACGATAATCTATGAACTAATTCACACGATTTTGACGTTAAGATTATTCTTTTCTGACAAATTTCCCATGCATTAATCACAATTTTAGTGATTTCATCTACTAAAGTAATAGTTCGTTAACCCCCAACAACTACGGAGGTTTTTTACGGAGGTTTTCTTAAATTAAGCGTAGGACTAATTTTCTCAGGATCAGTTTTAACCTCTTCTCTATTTGTTGGGGTATTAAATATTCGTCGATAAATAGGTCTCTCGATCCGACTCCTCGTGTTTAATAATCAATAAGACAAAAATCCCAACAAAGACCTCTTTATTGACAAATATTCACCACGATATACAATAATTTATTTATCGTACGCACTCTAAGGGTTTTACGATGTAAGTTCAACTGCAATCAGATTAACTTTATTGATTTACTACTATTCACTCGTTTCCTTCGACTCGTTATATTCGCGCTCCGACCAACTGGCAACTTATTTTGTTGTCAGTTGCTTTTATAGTTTTTGGATTCCAATAAATATGGATTACTGCTGGAAAACAATTTTCCATTTCGGACAATTTATTGCCCGTTTTACTAATGCCGGGAAACACATTAAACTGACGTTCAGCTCGGTGGACCTTGATTAATGGGTTTGTCGGTAAATAATTTAATTAATTAATTAATTTGTTTTTGGGCTACCGATCCTTCAATATACCTTATCTCAGTCTAATTGTATTTTATTCGTCTTCGCAGTCACATTTGCCACCGGTTACCACTTTCCCCCCTCGAAAAATATTGATTTTTGCTTTTTTCAAAATTTTAATTAATTTTAATTATTTTTGATAATTTTAAATTTTATTATTTTTATTCATGTTTTGTTATAACCCAAACATATTTATCACGTGTCCCAGAAATTTTAATTCTGTTACTAAAAATTTACATTTATCGAAATTGATTTTTAACCCTGAATCGCTAATTCTTTTAAATACTTTTTCAATGCGATTCTTATGTTCGTCAATCGTCTTGGAAAAAATTAAAATGTCATCTAAATATACAAGTGCCTCCTTCCACATCATATCTCCAACTATAATATATATTAATTTTTGAAATGTTGATGGAGCTGCTGCTATTCGAAATGGCATTCTAATAAAACAATACTGTCCATAATTTGTTGAAAAACCTGTTTTTCTTTTGATTCTTCTTCAAGTTCAATTTGATAGTACGCGTATCCTAAATCGATTGAACTAAAATACATAGATCCATATAATGAGTCTAATATTTCATCAACATTAGGAATATGAAATACCAGCCTAATAGTGCAATTTAGTAATCTAAAGTCTAAACACATTCGAATATCATTTTGTATTTTTCGCAAACAGGCAAACCATTGAATTTCAAAGGGATTAACATTTGCTTATAATTCAATTATCTCCAAGTTTTCTATTAGTTCTTTAAGTTTATTCTCGTAATGTATGGTTTGTCTTCTTGGTTTAATCATTACTAGATTACAATTTGTTTGTATTTTATGTTTTAAAATATCTGTTAGGCCTATGACCCATTTATTCAATATAAATATATTTGAAAAGCTTTTATTATTTCTATTAACCCATGTGACGGTGAAATACCTTTCATTTAATCAATTTTTATTAATTATTTTATTTCCAAAATTCCCTTCTAAGCTTAGTAAACATTTATTATTTCTAATGTTACCAACATTATTATATTTATGCAATTCCATTAATTTGATATTAATTTCGTTTAATATATCAATGCCTAAAATAATTTCTGGGTAAATTTCATTTGCATTGTAAAAATTTGCAATTATAATCAATGTTTTGTATTTAATTTTAAAATTCGCTCCCATTAGCACAGCTTATCTTTTTATAATTTCCACTCTTGATATTAGTTTTTTATTAGTTCAGCTACTTTTTTTTCCAAAAACACTATTTTAGCCCATGCATTTAATAAGCAATTAAATTGTATATTATTCATTTTAATCTTAATAAATGGCCTACCATCCTCATTATTATAATTAATTAAGTTTAAATAATTATCATTAAAATATTTAAAATTATTTTTAAATTCATTCCTATCATTATTTTTATTTATTGCAAAAGTTTCATCATTCTTTATGTTTATACATTCCAGATCATCAATATTGAAATATGTAAATTCATTAAAATTATTACATATGAAGAAGACAGGTTTTATATTTTCAATCCAATAACTTCCAAGAAATATGAAATGACTCAAGATCTTAAAATATGTATTGAAGAAAATCTAATTGTGGATATTCCTACTGTAAAAATCTTTGTGGAATTAATGTCTAATGCTATGAGTTCACAACTTGAGTATTTTAAAGTATTGAAATTTATATCTCTATTTATAGATATTCCTATTCCTAGAGAAAGAAAATGCTTCCGCCTCTTGAGCATCAAGTTTTAAAAAGAAGGATCTGGAATAAATCTAATTACATTATTTGAATTCCTAACAAAATTATTATCTGCTAAAAAAGCAGAACATAATAATACATGGAATCAAGTTAATTCTATTTTTAATAAACTTTTAGATTTGAAATTAATAATTCAAGAAAAATATAATAAAATCCTCAATAAATATTATTAAAAAATTCATAAATAAAGGACATCATTTAATTTCGATAAACATATTAATTTTAATCATGATATTAGAAAAAGAGATATTCTTGAAGTCTTTCCATCAATTGCGAGTGCTCAAGCTGTTAATAATGTAGGGAAAAAATATTTCAATATAAATCAATCTTCAAATCCTATAGATATTTGTAATACGGAAATATATTATAAAGTAAAAATTTCAGGATATAAAGTTGCTGATGCTGAAGCTGATCTATTCACAGTGGAACATACTTGGTTCTTGAATCTCTTTAATGATATTGCTATAAAAATAGGTCCTTCAGAAGCTGAAAAAATGTTATTGTGTTATTTTAGTTGAGAAACAAGTTCAAATCCAATTGAAGAGTGATAAGATGATTAATGATTCTTAATAAAAATGGAACAACAATTTGAAAAACTAGCAAATATTTCATAGACAAAATATTTGACATATTTAAGATTTAATCCCATCACCTCAGATTTTACAACATCATTTCCTGTTCTTTTTGAATTAAATTTAGAATATAATTATGAAATGGGATTGATTTGGTTTTCCGTCTACAATATTATTTTTAATATATCATCAGAAATAATGAATTTGAAGTTAAAGGACCGGATAAATTTATTGTTTTACTGAAAATTCCTCCTGGAGCATACGAGCTTGATGTTTCATTTACACCAATGACGAAATTAATAAAAAGACACTCAAAATCCAAGATAAAGATGAAAATCCAATTAAATTCAAAGTTGATTTACCTACAGCTAAAGTTTCTATAAAAATCAAAGAGGGATATTCTTTTATATTCATAGGTAAATTAAATGATTTTCTAGGAATTACAAATCTAGAATATTCCAAAAGTTGTTCTGGTGAAAAGAATATACATATCATGAACATTATATCTATAAATCTCATTTGTTATTTAATTGAAGGAACGTATCAAGATGGGAAACAAGATAATTGCGTATATAGTTTACCTTATGGAACTAATCCTCATGGGTATAGAATTATTCAAAAAGTTTTTTTACCTATTTATGTTCCAATAATAAAAACTAAAACCATTTCCAATATTAATTTCAGAATTGTTGATCAAAATAATAATACTCTTGATTTCAATAATGAAACTATTTCATTCTGTTTACATTTACGTCAAGTATAAAATGGATGATTTTTTAAAGAAATGGAGAAATGAAACAACTAAGACTTTTTATTTACGTGATATTTTACATTATTATAAGATAAGGGATTGTAAAGTAATTATGCGTGATGAAATCAAGAATTACATCGACAAAAATAATATTATTTTCAATTTACAAACTACTATCAGGAAGTCATTGGATTTTATGCTCTAAGAAACATCATGTGTATTTTGATTCATATGAAATCATTTCTGTAATAAAAATGTCTCAATATTTTGGTGATAATCAATGCATATATAATACTCAACAAGTCCAAGATCCTCGAACTAGTATTTGTGGACAATTATGTATTTATGTTGTAAATTCATTAGAAAAATATTCTTTTGAAAAAATTCTTTGCTTAATAAATGGTTATTGTTAATATAGCTGGAGAAACATTAACACTAAATGCATCTCAAATTTTAGAAAAAGTCGAAGCTAATTTCCTTAATGAATCAAGAGATCGAATGAGAGGAGATATTGATATGAATGGACATAAGATTCTTAACGTCCAGAAATCCGAAGAAGTTGATAAATTAGAAAGTGAACTAAAAAAATTAAAAGATGAAATTGAAAAAACAAATAAATGCTATACATTAATTCAGAAGAATATGAATGATGTAATAAATAATTATTTGACTGATGTTAATAAACAAATAAAAAATGTTAGTGATGAATTAAATTCAACTAACGAAAAAATGGAGAAATTTAAAAATATGACTATAGAAAAAATTAAACCCGTAATTAGAGATGATTCCATTTCAACTTATAAAAATATCAAGAAATCAAAGAAATATTAGGTAATAATTGTTTTCTAATTGAAAATAAATAGGTTTTTTATATTGATATAATAACACCTTTTATAGTAGTAAAATATGTTATTGTGTTTGTTTATAGTTTTTTATGATAATAATATTGTAATTTGGATAAGTTATCCTGGAAACATTGAATTTTCGATTTCAAAAACAACAGGTAGTAGCACCTGTCGTAAGTTAGAGCCAGGAGAAGATAGAATGGTTTATGCTAAGGTTTATGATTTTTTTAAGGCGAAAATAAGTGATAATATTTTACGTGTTGTAAGATTATTTTTAGAAATATATAATATTATTAATATTGAAAAAATAATAATAGATGCTAAAAAATGTCTGGTAAATAAAAAAGTAAGTAATAATGGTTATTGTTAATATCTCAAGTTTTCGAAAAACACATTGGATTTCTTTCTTGAATGAATCAGGAGATATTGACATGAATACATAAAATAATTCAATTAGAGATGATTCCTTTCCAACGTTATTAGGTGTCGATTGTTTTGTAATTAAAAAGATGACAATTCCTGATGGAAAAAAGTATTAATGGTACTTTGAGTTTTAGCGGTTTCAACTGCAGTTTTATCTGGCATTGGAACAGTTGTAATAGTTGGAGGTGTTGCAATAACGATAGGATGTGTTTTAGGTGGATCTAATGCTTTATATATATTTTTTTTATCTGAAACTTTTTCAATAGTATTCACAGCACGAAAGAAAAAATTTATCGTGAAGTATGTCAAGAATTATCGATGGAAATAAATAAACTTTATTTATATCAACAAAAAGCATTAGCAGATGGAATTTTAACAACGAATGAAATAGAAGAATCAAATGAAATAATCCAAGAAATAAATCGTAATATTGATAAAATAAAATTATTGAATAATAAACAAGATGAAAAAAAAATAAAAAAAAGAATTAATTAAAGAATTAAAAGAAGAATATAAATAACAAATCAAAAGTATTTCTTAGATTTCTCAAATTTATTTATTAAAAATAGATGTCAAATTTACTAGAATTATTTGTTTAATGTGTGCAGAAGATGCTGGAAATATGATTAAAAAACAAAATATCAAAAATATATCCAATTCCTTAGGATTAAAGATAAAGATAGTAAATTGACGCAAAAAGAAATAAGTGAGAAAATAGGAATAACTATCTCTGGTTTTCTAAAAATACTTACCGAACAGAAACTAAAAAAATTATTAAGAAACAGAGTCAACCTAAAGAAGTTTTAAAACCTCTTTTAGATTATGTTGAAGAACTTTATTGCTCGAAATGTTCTAAACATTTCAAATCATCTAGAACATTAAATAACCACAAATGTAAAGATTTATTTGCATTTGGTTATGCTCCTCATAATAATAAAAATTATGCTCCAACTCCTCAAAAATATGCTTCTCAAAATGATCAAAATACTCAAAATACTCAAAATTATCCAAAATATGATTTGGTTCAAAATTATCTAAATGATCAAAATTAAAATTCAGGGCAAAATTATAATTCGGAACAATATTATAATTCAGTCTTAAATTATAATTATGATCAAAAATCGGAAATTATTGAAGATTTTGTTTCCGAGACCAATAAAAAGAGTAATAAAAAGAAATCCCTATCATTAGCGATACAATTAGGTAAAGAAGTGCTGAAATAATTTTAATTTTTTTAGTTAAATACTTTATTTTAGATATTAAATCCAATATCATATAATAAGCCTTTTCATAGTTTTGAGTTTTAAGTGATTCCATTTTAAATATAAAAAAAAGAAAAAAACATTACTAAAATTTATTTCTTAAAAATTAAAGTCAAAAATCTTAGAAATGATTAATAATAAATTCTGTGAATATTGTAATAATTGGTATAAAGCTAGTTATTACAATTTCCTTTTACTAACTAAAACCCATAAAAAAAATCTCGAGTTGGGAACTAAATTTGTTCCATTACAATAAGAAAAACAACAAGAATAAAAAAAAATTTTATATTCAAGTTTCAATTTCTAACCCAAGAATTTTGTATGAATAAAACAGGGACGAGATTTATTTCATCTCAACCAACTCGAGATTTAAAAAGAAAACCGAAGTTATATAATAAAATATGTAATAAATATTTTACATATTGTAAAAATGCACCAATAAAGATATATATCGGCGTGACTGTGTTGTATAGAAAAGCTTGTCCGATTCAATTCAAAGTTGTGAAAAAACCTAAAATAAATAAGAAAAAATCACAGCTTAGAATTAGAAGAGGGGATTTAATTACCCTAAAAGCCCTCAAAAGAATGGAAAAAAAGTTAAGGATGCAGAAAAAAATAAGGATTGAAAGAATAAAAAGAGAACAGGAAGAAGAAAAAGAAATCGAAAATAATTATGAAACAATCAAAATGTATTTCACATTCCCAGTTTCAGTGGTTGTGAAAAAAGATCAAATTTCTTCTGAAACTTTATCAATAACTGACCATTTAACAAATAGAATATATAATAAACAGTTACAGGGAAGTCGTTGGATATTTGATAGAATAACAAATAGTAGTTTGACTATTTGTCAATTTAGATCACCACTTGGTGGTACATATAAAAGCTTCTATTCAGATCTAACGTCATCTTGAATATTCAAAATATGAATGACAATACATGTTTCTTATATTCTATATTGGCATATTTACAACTGAACATCCATGTAATCCAGGGAAATACAAAAAATATGAAGGGGAATTAAACCTAGATGGTGTTAATTTCCCTATAGATTTGAATGGGATAAAAAAATTCGCTAAACAAAATATTGATAGAGTAAAAATAAATGTATTTAGTATAAATAATCAGAAGAAACATGGTATAATTTACAGAGACCATTTAGATCATAAAGAATGTAATTTATTATTGTACACAGACCATTATGTTTTATGCAAAAATGTTGGAGTGTTTTTAAGAAACAGTAAGATAGATGTATGTTTCCCTTGTTTGAATTGCTTCACGTAATTTACAGTTGAAAACGCGTTGAAAATTCACCAACAATTTTGTGTCAATAATGAAGAAGGGATTGCATTTTTCTCTCATGACCCATATCATGAATTTAAAAACTTTAATTTACAAAACAAAGTTCCTTTCGTTGTTATTCTGATTTTGAAGCTTTGAATAAGTTTGAGGAATACAATGATATAAAAAGGGAACAAATAGGATTTTGCTTTAGTATTTATTTAAAAAGCAATTATCCTAATTTAGTGGAAGATCATCATATAGTCTATAAAGGAGAAAATGCAGCATCCAAGTTTTCTGAAACTATAAATAATTTAGCTGAAGAATTAAAGATAAAATTAAAAACAAATTTCCCGATAAATATTTATGAATCTCAACAAAAGGAATATGATAGTTGTAGGATGTGCTTCTATTGTAATATAGAATTAGTGAATGATAAAGTAATGGATCATGACCATTAATTGGAAAAAGAAAATTATAGAGGTGCGTCCCATGCTGTATGTAATTTAAAAGCAACAAATAACTTTGTTCCGACTTATTTTCACAATGGAACTGGCTATGACAATCACTTGATTTTCCCCCACTCGTTCGTAATATCACGAAAATCCTACCAAGTACTGACGAGAAATATATCTCATTTAGTGTTGGGTGTATAAGGTTATTAGACTCGTATAAAATGATGCCTTTGTCACTTGATTATTTAGCATCTCTTTTAAAACCTGAACATCTTAAAATCTTTAATAAATTCTATCCACAATTTCCTAAGATTCGGAAAGGAATATATCCTTATGAATATATAAGTGGAAAGATTTATGAAGATGTAAAACAGAAATTATCTGAACCTAAATTACCAGAAACTCTCAATTTTATAATCATTTATCAATGAATGAGTTGAGTGGAAAAGATTACTTGTATGCACAAGAATCTTGGCATTTATTAAAATGTAAGAATATGGAAGAGTATACAATCCATTATTTAAACATGGACGTTTTCCAATTAGCTGATGTTTTAGAGAATTTTAGAAATGTTTGTCTTGAAAACTTTAGGATTGATCCATGTTATTGTTACTCCTTATCTGGATTACCTTTGGTTAGTGGAATGATATTCACCCAAGTTAAATCAAAACATTTCAAGAAGAAACATATGACCAACTTTTGTTGATTGAAGAAGGAGTAAGAAGGGGGTTTTCAGGAGTACTTTCGGATCGATTAGTAGAAGTGGATGAAAATAAAGGTAATTCACTATACTACTTCGGTGCCAACTCCTTGTATCCAACCGCAATGGTTGACGAACTCCCAACAGGGGAAATGAGATTTTGCAAAGATAATAAACATGTTAAAACAATATTAAATCATTGCTATATCTTATTTCAAATAGTTCGGTTTGTAAGTTGATATTACTTTCTCTTAAATTTTCGATTTCAATTCCTAAGAGTACAATGTCATCTCTTAGATATCTATTGGATGCTATAGCATTACTGTAAAGACCATTTAGTCTCAAATATTGAATAAAATAAAATAAATTAATGTTATCAAGACACAAATTTCTTCGCAATTTTATAAAATAGTTTTCATTTTTAAATCAATAAAATTAATTTTATTTCATATATTTGACAGAAAAGTCCCATTTTTTTTAATAATAAAAATGAAAAAACTTATTTTAATAAATATTTAAATTATAAGTAATAATTGTATTCCGTAAAAATTTAATAAAATATTATAATTTCATAATTTTTGGTTTATTAAAATGATGAAGTATTTAGAAAATATATAGTTAAATATTGTTGTAAATTTTGATCAACAAATCTCATGTTAAATAAATCTTTAAATAAAATAGAAATTTACATTTAAAATCATTGTTTTTTATCATTTTAACTATTTTACTAAAAATTTTTAACAACATTTTCAATTAAAACTACTACAACAATCCATGTACATAACACTACCACCAAATTATTTACAAAACTTTAAAAACACAAGTGTTCATAGAATATTTTAAATATTAATAAAATTTGTGTAATTTATTTATCAAAAGCATAATTTATACTTTTTTTCTATCTAACCTGACAATGAAAAATACCTACAAAAATATTTCGTATAACGTGTGCAAGAGTATTATATTGTGGATCTCAAATACCCTAAAGAACTGAAAAGATACATGAAAAAAAAGATACTGAAAAGAAACATGAAAGGACACAACAATTCCCATTTTGCCCAAGGAAATTTAAAGTGATGGAATCATCACTTTCTCAATGGCAGAAGGAAAATAATCATCATGGGTATAAATCCACTGAGAAATTAATTCAGTCCCAAGATGATTTAAAGGAGTATATCATTGAAGGACGATGCCTAGATTGGTATTTGGAGTAAGGAATGATATTAGAAAAGGTCCATAAAAATATCATGTAAAATAAGTCATATTGGCTTAAACCATACATTGAATTTAATATAAATAAACAGACCGCAGAAAAACAACAAAGAAACAAATTCGGAGATGTCTTTTATAAACTGCTGAATAATGTATTTTACTGGAAAATTCTCGAAAATGTAAGAAATAGACATTCAATAGAAATTGTAGCAACTCAAGAAAAAATAAAACATATCGCAGTAAAAGCTGGTTATAAGAGAATGAAAATCTTCTCTGAAGAATGTGCTGCGGTACATTTTTAAAAATATACTATAAAGTTTGACAAGTTCAACTATATAGGATTTGTAATCCTAGAACTGTCAAAACTAGTAATGTATAAATTTATATATGACGTTTTATACAAAACATATAAAAATAATTATAAAATACATTTCGGGTATACCGATTCAATAATCCTTGAATTGTTAAATAATGAAAAAATAGAGAAGATCAATGATTATACCCATAAAACTAAGCTTGGATATTTTAAAAATGAAATGGGATCGAACAAAAAGATCCGGGGTTTTTGTGGGCTTAAATCAAAAATGTACTTTTTGAACATTAAAGATTTAAGTATAAATAACTCTATACTTCATAAAAGAGTAAAGGATTATATAAAAACCGCATTGAGGAACATTGGATACGAAGAAGGAAAACATGTTTGCTGGGTTCTTCAATGAATTCGATGGGCTCATGGTTGATTCGATCAAAGAATCATAAAATAAATCTTGATTATTTTAAACGTAAAGGGTTAAATAGATATGGTGATAAAAGATATATTTTATCAGACGGTATCACAAACTTTCCACGTAATAACCATCGAATAAAATATATTGAAGAAATAAAAAAGAAGCATCAAGAATATTCTGATGTAGAATTACCTAAAATGGATATAGAAATATTAAAATCATTAGTTTAGTTTTTATTTAGAGGATGTAAAAAACCCTCGAGTACATCTCGAGCATGTCTTTCC
This sequence comes from Schmidtea mediterranea, assembly GCA_022537955.1. Lineage (NCBI taxonomy): Eukaryota > Metazoa > Platyhelminthes > Tricladida > Dugesiidae > Schmidtea > Schmidtea mediterranea. The sequence goes on along the minus strand of CM039679.1, from coordinate 252,544,407 downwards.
TCATTTTATTCAACTAACATCTCAAGCACAAAAATAATCCATCGAGCATAATTACCATTTATAACATAATAAGTTTATTCATGTCTTTCCTCATTAATTTTAGGGATGAAAAATTCTTAGACATATAAAAAATTCTTAGGGATGAAAATTTCGGGTACAAAAAAAATACCTCGAGCACATCTATAACGCGATTACTTACTATAACGCGGTTACTTTATATAGCACGATTTCTATCTAAAACACGAATTTTATTTCAAGAAATAGCCATAAAAAATCTATCGAGCATATTTCATCAGATTTCCTCAAGAAATCGAATATTTTTATTCAGCATTTTATAAGTAGTATAAAAATTGCAAACCACACGGTTTCTGAGCCCACCCTCACTAATAACACCAACCAATATATTCTCAGCAACTAACATATTCTCATTTCCACTATTTTCAATTTATTTCAATTTATTTCAACTTATTTCAACTGTTTTTAATTTATTTTAATTTATAACAGTGGGTTTATATCTACCATACAATTACTAAAGTTTTACTGACAGATATAAGCATTATGTGTGCATGTATGTATCACATGTATGTGTGTATAACGTGCCTATGTGTGTATGTGCGGGTGATGGGGCGTATGATGTGTGTGGTCTGATGCTTTGGTCTGCAATTTTTATACTAATGTTGTGTATATATTTAATCGTATTTAATTAATTAATAAATTAATAATTGGCATCATTACTAAAATAAATTAAAATTTTTTTTGAAAATAATAATAATTAAAATTTTGTGTTACAAAAAAGCTAAAAGTAAAATAAAAAATTATTATATTGAAATTTAATTACTATATTATTATAAAAAGAATTAATAATTTAAATTTATTTAGTGTAAAATTTATTTCAGTTTTATCTTTGAAATATTATTCAAATACAATTACTTTTACAATTTATTTCATTTTAAATTTATTTTACAAAAAATTTTATCTTAGAAGAAGTTTTAAATTAATTTTGCATTAAAAAAAATTTACATTTGACTAATCTTTTATTATTAGTGTATACTTTATAAAATTTATTCTTTTAATTTTAAATTTATTCAGCATAAATTTCTATTAAAAACAATGTACTTGAATTTTTAAAATTTCAATAATTATATAATATAATTTAAATTTATAATTTACTTAAAAAATTACATTTAAATTTAAAAGAAAAGAAATATTTAGATATAAAATAAACTGATGAGTAGGTAGTTAGTGGCTCACTGGGACCACATATAAAATCCCCAGGTCGAAAATAATTTGAATTTATAAAAATTGAAGAAGATCCCAGTTTATTAAACAACAGGAAAAGTTAACAAGTAGATTTCGAAGACTCATTATAGTGACAGTATGATTTTTTGAAACTTATTATTGTGATTGTTGTGAGGAAGATGCATGATAGGACAATTAATTATTGTCTACGACGAGAACATACAACAGAGCAAAAATGAAGATTGTCCAAAAGATGTTATTCAGTTTAAATATCAATAATAAAACATTTTACAACATAAGGAAATTCAAAATTATAAACCGCCAGTTAAGGACGAATAAAACAAGACCAATTTTAAAGAAAATAGTAATTTTTTTGTTCTAAAAGGCACCTTTTGTCAATATTGCTGAATTTTGACTGTTACTAGCATTTATTTCTTGTTATTTCTTAATAATCATATATTTTCACTTTACATAATAAATTACTTCACAAATATTTGATTTGCAAATTTATTAATTCAAACAAAATTTAACAGATCATTTCAAATAAATAAATAATATCAATCTTTGTTTAAATGAATCAAATGTATTCATAAATTAGCAAGCGACATTTATATCAAGCGAATTGAATTCATTATTAATAAATGATTAGAGCTATTATAATTATCGGCCTATTGTTTTGTAAATTTCCTTTTACCGTAAATAAAATAAATTATTATTTAATTGGTCATTTCTCAGGTCAAATCTCCTGTCTGCGATGGGGTTCGTCAAGGGATACAGGACTGCTACAATCTCCGATATTACTATCTCTGACATCCAGCAACGCAGCGATTGATGTATATTCTGGCCGCCAGATCATCATTTATAAGGACTTAGCCAGACACAGCAACATATTCATAATATATTGCTTAGTATCGGGATATGGTCCCAATAGAGACTTGGTATACAGGTTCTGCAAAGTAAATCACTGCATCTCACCATCAGAATATTTACACGTTTCATTATTTTCAGGAAGATTCATGTCCAAACGAATGGAAAGAGGCAGAACAGTTTTCAGATATTACGATGTTCAACTACAAAATATCAAGAGCACCAAACCCAGCCGGCAAATTGGGATTGAAATTAATGCTGAAGTTCCCCGGCAGTGGAGTCGATTCATCAGGAAATTTCCATTGTGAAGTTCAGGACAAAGTTGGTAACTTCATGGTGAGATCTAATGATATTCAAATCAGGGACATTTACTTTTGGTCGCAAAGTATTCAATGTTGCACTGTGACTAATTGTGATTGTTTATTAGGTATTGTACTCAACAATGAAAACACTAAAACAATATATCAGACTAATCTAACGAGAGACAAGATGCCCGCCACATTCAAATGTGCACAGAATGGCTTGACCTATAATCCAAGTGAACCAGCTTGGTATCAACAATTAAAAATGAGTCCTGTCGAATGGAGCATCTGTCCAGTGAAGGTTAATTATGAAGCATTGAAAGCGATTGAGAAGCAAACATTTGACAAATGCGTTCAATATACAACTCAAATCTTTTCTGGAGATAATATTATAAAGCCGAAAAGCCTTTCTGACATGAGTCAATGGACTGGCTATGTGGATAATGACGGGAATCTACAAATATATGATATCGCATTTGAACAAAGTCCGCCTGCAGTCACCTATGCCCTCATGTGCTACATCAAATGGAAAGATTCCGCAAATCCAATTAACACCTACATTCAATCATATAATTTAAATGACATTGCCTCTGGTGTCTATTTCTATGGAACACCTTCAACTTACACAATCCCATTAAAGGCCATTAGTCCGTTAGAGCAGAAAATCACTCTTTATCTAAAAACGGTTTGTAAAACTAGATTTTTATTAATATTATTTGTTAAATTTTGAACTTATCCTGGTAACACCAACTACATCGTTTGATATCTGCACTTGTTCCAATACCATATGTAGTTCAACATAATTTATAACTTTCAATACCAATTCACCTGATCAGATTTTTAACGAAAAACTACCATCTAGGACCTTCATTCTGAAAAAATCAAAGTCGTGCTCAGGGGTTTAAACTTTCAAAAGAACGTATCACCCTTCATGTGTGCAGCAATTTATCAGAGAGCCTGATGATAAAACCAATGATAATAAATCGTTCTTCAACTCCCCGTGTAATGAAAAATATTAATGAGACTCAATTGTCTGTATTCTGGCGATCTAATAAGAAAGCTTGGATGACTCAAGATTTATTAAAGGATTAGTTTATAATTGTTTTATCCCGGCAGTGGAAACCTATACGATGGAAAAAAATTGTATTTCAAAGTTTTATTGGTTCTTGATAACGCTAGTTGCTACTACATAGAAACATAGGCTAAATTTGGGTAAAGAATTAGAACTTCATTTCATTCAAACTGATCGTTCAACGGTGCGCAGCGCAAAGTTTAAAAGAGAGTTAAGAAATTAGCTCCCTATAGAGAGGTTTTAGTGGAGTTAGAAAAAAAAGTTACAATTGAAAACCAATGTGAAGATGAACCAAATGAGGAAGACATTTTGCCCATTAAAAGAAGACGAGTTAGGTGACTCATATCTGACAGCGAGGATGAGTGTAGAAAGATTAAATAATTTAACAAAAGCCTTTCTTGTTTTTGTTGGATCATTTATTGGTCTCCATATAACGCGGTACGAATGATGTGATTTGTACTAATTCTGAGTTTCTTCTAACGTGGTTTCCATACAACGCGGTACGCACTCACCGCGTTATAGGAGGGTTCACTATACTTCGTTTTAATCTCCATTCGCTAATGATTTTTTCCTGAGCTTAAGGTTAAAAAATTTCAATTATTACATTTCACTACTTCACATAGTTATTAAATTTTGAAATGAAAATTATTAACAAAATGCTTTATTATTATATAAACTGAACGATCCACAATCCATAGAAAAATCACTTTCAAAACATATATTAGTTATTTTTAAACAAACACACCCAGTGCCATGTCAATTAAAAATGACTGGCAGCATTTTGCTGCTACAACTAGTACAATATTTGTAAATTATCTCTTGATCCTTTTAAAGCACTGTTTCTAAACATGTTGCGCACGTCCCACAAGGGGGCAATTTGAATTTTTAGGGCGAAATTTGAGAAGAAAATATCTTAGAAAATATCTTTATGTAATAATCAAAAAGCGCAAGGTTCGCATTACATTTTAATTTCTACTCTTGTTTTTTAAAATTAAAATTTAAAAATTTTGTTTAGCGATTAGTAAAACCTTAAAATTTCATTTGTTAAAATAATTAACTATATATGTAACCAATTACTAATTCTACATGGTATACTTTTTATTTAATTACTAAAAACCTCTTTATTTTTTATTAAATAATTATAAGGGGCAAAAGATTTTAAAAGTATTTTTGGGGACAACCAAAGAAAAGGTTGAGAAACACTGTTATACAGTGCCTAGAAACTCATTTTTAAAACATTTTTCTACTTCAGGTCAATTTGGCTAAGAGAGATTTTATTTTAAACTTACTTGTTAGGTCAAGGTGTCTGTAACAGCATGTTCAAAAATTCGTTCGTGTCACTGAAAGTATTACTTACACTTTTCAAGAAACTAAAAAACCACAAATATTTTAAAAGAAATCGGACGGTAAAATTGAAATTTCAAAAATCAAGAAGTTCGTAAGAATTAACAATTTAATATTCAACATTATTAAGGCTATTATTTTTTTTATTGTTATTTATTTTTATTATTACGTATTTTATTTATAAATATTAATATATTTGGATGTTTGTAGTATGTTGAAATTGAATGATGACATTGTTCAGAATAATATTTATATCCAATTAAATTATTAGCATATTTTATTTCGAAAATATTTTTGGTACGAATTATGAACAAAATAAAATTTTCTTCTAACATGACAACCACGATTTTTGCTGCAATTCGACCACCTGAAACATTGGGAGTTGACGATGACGTGGAGAGATTAATTGAAGAAACAAACAAATCTTTTGAGTTTACTCAAATGTCAGAAGATCACAGAAGAATATTTATCAATGCTTTTTTATAATGGGGGCAACTTGGAAATTTTACTCAACATGTGGAGAATTACACTATATTAAGAGAATACAAAATGATTTTTTCAAACCATCAAATTTGTCAAATGATCTCAATACTACTTTATCTTATCAAAGAAAAAGTGATTTGATTGCGAAATATTTCAAGAAAATTCAAAAAATTAACAAAACCTGACAGAAATTTATGTGAAAGAATTATGGGGTTGAAAATTATGAAACAAATAAAGATTTGAAAACATTGGAAAAAAGAGATAGAATAATCAAATTTGCTGAAATAAAAAATAAAATCGAAAATGAAAATATTGCTGCAATCCAGCATGTGCAGAACAACTATTCAAAAGCTAAATGAAGGGCAAGAATGGAATCAACAGAAGCTATAGTTATGTAAGGTGGATGGAAAAAACGAACAAAACCAGAATATAAATTACAACAATCTCCAAATCGATAAAAAACAAATGAAAACAACAAAAGAAAGTATAGAGAAAAGTAACAATGGATATCAAGAAGTTTAATAGAATGAATTCATTTTCAAATTCTTAACTCGTCCGAGGAGATTGACAGCAGAAACTTTGGCCACCTACGATCAAAATATCCAATTGTTAAAAACAATCGCTGGAAAAAGAATGAAATTTTTCTAACATCGATGTTATGAAGCTCATCAATGGAGGTTTCAGAATTCCGTATATATCGTTGTTTTCAGAGAGAAATACGAACGATTTACAAAAGGATAAATTTTTAAAAATTGAGATTTATAAAACAGAATTTAAAATTTTTACATAATATATTTTTTAAATATAAAAGATCGTTTAAAAAAATTTGTTTTAATAAATCGATATAGTTTTAAGTTCGAATCTACCTGACGATAAAGTATATATTGGATTAGCTTTTTCTTTTATTTTTTTATTATTATTTATTTAATAATTATTTAATAATCAAAACTTTTTTCAACAATATAATAATTACTTTGCATCAAGGGCTTATTTTGTAATTCACTTATCTGATATTTTAATTTATTCTGCTACCAAAGAATTACCGTTTTATATTATTGTTGATGAATCAATCATTAACTTAAATTCAATAATTTTTGAAGCTTTAATTAATTTGAATTTAATAAAATTCATTTCATCCTCTTCGAGATCTATTTTACAATCACTACATCATTATCACTTTCGCTAGCAATTTCAAATTTCATACTATTTTCCATCATAAAAAACATAAACACTACCAACTTCTTAATCCGTTTAAACACACTATAAAAAATTACAAATTAGTCCATTTTAATATTGAAATTCTTTTTTTAACAAAAAATTTCTTATCGAAATTAACCAATTATTATTATTATTATTATTATTATTATTATTATTATTATATTATTATTATTATTATATTATTATTATAATTATTATTATAATTATTATTATAATTATTATTATTATTATTATTATTATTATTATTATTATTATTATTATTATTATTATTATTATTATTATTATTATAGAAGATCAAAGACAATTACAAAAATAGAATCTTTTCACTCATTGCCTTATATCAAGCATCATCATTCGCAAAGTCGTATTGGAAAAACAATGGACAACAATTGAATATGGGTAACAATATCGAATATGATAAATTTTCCGTGAAATTTATTGGGGATATCACCGATGATATGGCTGGCACCTATACTCTAGATGTGACGGACGGGGCAGACAAACTGACATTTACATTCATCGTCACTGTGCGGGGGCCCCCAACATTAGTTAATCCAAGCTGCATGCCTATGGTCCAATACGTGATGGAATTCGAGTCGACATCTTTCAACTGCACTTACAAAAACCAACCGCAGTCACTGGTAATTATTTCAATTTTTATTAGTTTTGTTATGTTTCCCTTGCATATCTTCAACAGTCCAACTATATAGAAAGGACATCAGCTAAGATTTAAGTAACTAGGTAAGTTTTGTCTTAATTAAAGAATCATTGATAAGTGGAGGGTGGTATCCGTGCGTATACGAATTGGTTTATGATTAGATAGTGAATGGCAGATTTTTTATTACAACTTTAATAAATCATCCAGAATCCTATAATTTTAATATTAACGAAATCATTACAAGCAGTATACAATAAGCCCACTGCCATACTACCCTTCAAGGTCTAGAAAATTTAATGTAATATTACGTAACCTATCAAGATCCGGTGAATGAAGAAGCGTGTGAAGAGTCCCATAATCCGCTCGTTCAGTTTCTGCTGAGTTAATGTTGGGAAATGTGTGCAAACGTTCAAAGAATCGGTCTCTTTCTGTTGATCAATGCCACATTCAAACGCTGTAATTTCTGATGCTTCTCGTTGAGTTGTCAATATTAATTTTCTGCAGTTATCGTTTCGCATGGATTCAGAAAGTTATAGTGGATTAGTCTAGCCACTGATTACCAGGCCTTATTATCTTTTAATGCAGTGAAGGTTTCAAACAATATTTTGGAGCCTCATCTCGGTTGAACGTTTTAGTCAAAAGTCACCTATTGTCATACATGTTCCATTCCTCATTTCAAGTCACAATGAACTTATCGAACTTTTAAACCTTTTCCAGTTTCCTTAAATGTTAAGCAACTGTTGAATGGCTTAGATTCAGTTTCTCAGAAATTTATCTGGTAGTTTTGCAATTGTCAGCTTCAATTATCGCCCTCCGTTCTTCTTAATCTTCGAGTCTAGTATTGTATTTACAGAATTTTCCAAACCAACGACATTTTGTATGCTCTGAAGTGGTTTTTTTATCCAGAGATTCTATGATATCTTGAGTTGCTTTCACGGCATTACTGCAGAGTTTAAATTCATGAAACAAAATAATCCTCAATTCTTGTCTTTAAAAACATTTATAATTAGACTAACTCATCAAAATAATAATTATTATTACTAAATAGATAGCAGAACAAATAATCTTGAAAACAACATATAAAGGTTGGGTAGAAAATACCGTCTTTATTTGGAAACAGATTTTTAGATTTTCAAAAGCATTAATATAAAAAACATTCAAAACACACGTGCTCATACCATTTATCCAATGACATGTGCATTATAGTGATAAACTATTATTGAAACTGCCCACAGACATCTCGATGACATTGAAACGTTCGAGAAGGAAAGTTTCCTGTCACCAAATACTGACGAAACTATGATCAATAAAGTATGGAAACGTATCGCTGCGAAAATGAATTTCAAAGAAAGACAATGAGGACATTGAAAGAATGAATTCAAATCAAAAAATTCTAGAGTTAGAACACAAAAAATAAGAAACACTTTTATCTAAAAATTTTATTCATCAGTGAGACGCTCGACTTCAAGATCCGACAAGAACTCAATTGCACTGGCACACAACACAAAAACAGAAAAAATTTGCACAATGGAAAATTTACAAACAACAAAGAAATTACGCTTCCAAAAAAAATGTTGTCTATTGCATTATTACAATATATACCAAAAATATACATAGGAAGTACACTCAGGAATTTACACCAAAGTGATAAAGAATATCTAGATCCTACTAGAAAATGCTCATTGTACAGACATCTCCAAAAATGTCAATTAAAAAAAGAAAGAAAAAGTATTTCAATTTAAATCTTTCATATAAGGATAAAAGCTTTTATATAAAGATTAAAAAATAATATATAAGACGAACAAAAAATAAATTTTAAATGAAAATTAGAACAATATAATTTAATTACTTTGCAGCAAAGGCTTTTTTTATTATTCACTTATTATATTCTTTATTTTTGAATATATATTTATACTTGATCTATTTTCAGTTCAAATTCCTAAAATTCTAAATTCTTTAAATATATAATTTAACTTATTTCATTTCTTCAAAGAAGATTTTTAAAATATTAAAAATCCTTTAAACCAATCCGAAAAAAAGAAATTTAATTTTAAAATATCAAAAAGCATACTAAAAATAAATAAAGCATATACTAGTCGAAAAATGTTTTCCCTCATTTAATATATAATTTGCAGCAAGGGACTAACTTAATTATTCACTTAAAATATTAAAAAATGCTGCTAAAACGAAATCATAGTCAAATTTAGTAGAAAATTTTATTTATAAAGAAATCAGAGGTGAAAAACAAAAAAGTCCTAATAATAATAATAATAATAATAATATTTTTACAAAATTTGACTATAAATTAGATTTATTTAAGGTATTCACGAATTTTAATATAATAATAATAATAATAATAAATATAATAATAATAATAATAATAATAATAATAAATAATAATAATAATAATAATAAATATTAATAATAATAATTAATAATAATAATAATAATAATAATAATAATAATAATAATAATAATAATAATAATAATAATAATAATAATAATAATAATAATAATAATAATAATAATAATAATAATAATAATAATAATAATAATAATAATAATAATAATAATAGGCATTGAAAATAAACAGTGAAGATATCAAACTCGGCCAATCATTAGATATGTCAACTGTTAGTCTCAAAAAGTCATATGCGTATTTAAGTGATTTGAATTTTACAATTCAATCTGTCCCCCAGCTTCCATCGGATACGGTTACCATAACTTATTCGGCCTATAATTTAAGGAAAACTCTAGGCCAGACCCAATATCAAGATCATACAGTTATGTTCTTTGCGAGAAATGAGTTCGGCCTCAACCTGAAAACCAGTTCAATCTATGTCATTCCGAGATTAAATAATCTAATAGATTCATCCCCGGAATCGTATAATTGTACTAATGATTGTACCAGTCTGGTTTCTCATAAATTCCAATGTCAAGTACAAGTGGACAAATATGCTAATAGAGAGCTGCTGATTGATCATTATTGGACAGTAAGTGGTCACCGACTGGAACCGAACGCTATCCACCAATTCGCGCCATATTTCACCCTCAATCCAGATACGGTAATTATGTTCAATTTTGTATATGTTCCTTATGTCGCTTATGACAACAAACTAAATAAATTATTGTTATTGTATTTGAAAACCAAATGTCATCGACAAAGTCCATGAAAATTGTAAGTGAATAACTAAATTGAAACCAAACTGCCACCTGATTCTCACAGTTTCAACGATTTTTCGCTTTGAATAAACTTCTTTAAAATATATATGAAAGTGACTTCTGTGATAAACGAAGGGTTCTTTTCCAAATCTGGGAAAGAGAGAAGCATAAGAATGATCTCCAGCTTCTTTGAGGCCTAACCAGGTACTCTCATTGAAAAAATGCGTAATTTTAGTGTGGCCAATAACTAATATATAAGGTAATTCAGCCCTTATTCCTAGAAAGGTTGCAGTGAATAACAACATAAATTCTTAGTGCTGACTGAAGAGATAATGACGGATAAATCTCGACATAATTCCAAGCCCAGGTACATTTCTCAATGAACTAAAACAGCCCGCACCATCTCATTGTACCCTGTAACGCTCTACATTCCACAAATTCTCAATATGATATTTAAATGTTTGCAACACAGTTACCTAATGAAATGACTTCCTCGTTTCACAGGCCATATTGTCGGTTTGGTTAGGTGCTGAAGAATATCAAAACCGGAATACTTGAATACTTCGGAAGCAAATTTGAAGTTATTAAATATTTATTAAAGGTAGTCCCAAACATTTGTGTATAAGTTGGACATTTTGGCTTCAGTATTTAATGAAGATTTACATCAAGTTTTACCTCCATGAAATGATTGTTGGGGGATTCACCAGGAAGTAAAGATAATTAAATTAGTTTTTTACTTTTTCATTTGAAATATATACTTTGCCATTCTCTATGTGACCTACTTTATTTGATCTAGACTTACTTAGTTTTAATGTGAACTATTTATGTTTAGATTTGACCTAATTGCTTTAAACCTTAAAGAGAGGAACTATAAATGAAATTAACCTTAAAATTGATCTACTTTTCCTGGTTGCAATAGGAGTTGTTATGGTAATTGGTGTTAACAGAAAAATTTTGATTTAGATTTTTTTAATATATTAATTACTTTTTGCACACGTTTTTAATTAATTGTATTTTTAAAATCATTTTCTGCATTCCTTTGCACAATTCCAAAAGTATTTTGAAAACTGATGATATTTTGGAAAATATGTTACAATTTGATGCTGTAAAGAATAAATCGTGACATTTTTCCAGCTACGTGGTGCTCCCAATAAGTCCTTTCAATATGTAGAAAAGAAATATTATTTTGTCATGCACACAAATTTTTATTGTAGCTATATTATTATAGGTTTAATTTGTGTAGTTTTTTAAATTATCATTACAGTTTTTAATGACATTTGCGAGATTTTTAAATTTACTGCAAATCATGATTGATGCAGTGGAATATCGCTGCGTTATAAAGTTTCTGGTATTACGCCATATTCCCAATGACCAACGCTGGCAAAAGTGTGTGAATGTAAATGTGTTGAGGTCTCGATTTTAGTGAGTCTCAACTTGCACTGGTTACTTATATAAATCAGAAGACAAAGTCAAATATATGTATATACTTTATTTATCAATAAAAATTTACCAAATATACACTCTCAGATTCAAATTCTTTCAGATAGATATAATTTATTTATAAACAATTAACAATTGAAAATTGAGTGCGTGTTGTGTAATTGTTAGAATGTGTGTCGGTGCGTGTTATGTGAATGCGTGCAAAAATTGTGTGGAACTTTATCTGTTCGAATTTAAGATCTTAAAAAGATTTCCTTTTTAAGACCACTTCTTTTGGTAAAAATTTTAAGGGCGAATTAACTGAAAAATACTTCAGTATTTATACTAAAATATTTTCGTCAATTTAAATTATTTATTTATTTAAAATTCGGGTATTTTGTATTAAATTGATTTTTTATTTATTTTATTTAAAACGAATTGATTTTTTAAGACGTTCAATATTTATTTAATAAGCCGAAAATTATTTAAAATATTTTTCACTTTATTTGTTTCCCTTTATTTGTTTTGTGTTCACCAGATTTTTTTATTTATTTTATTTAAAACAAATTGATTTTTTAAGACGTTCAATATTTATTTAATAAGCCGAAAATTATTTAAAATATTTTTCACTTTATTTGTTTCCCTTTTATTTGTTTTGTGTTCACCAATAACCAAAAATTATTTAAAATTAAATATCAATAAACCAAAAAAATGAATAAAATAATTTATAATAATACTTAATTTTATATACATTAACATTACCAAAGATAAAAAAAATAATAATAAAATAGATTATCAATGTTTAAGCCCAAATCACTGCTAAAAATACAAGCGCGATAATTGTTTAAAATTCAAATACAAATATGATAATCGTTCAAATTAAAATATTCACATCGGATTGTTAATAATTGTCATAATAATTATTTGATACACAAGGAATAGATTTGGTTGTTCGAATATTGATTTGATTGTTCTGTTGGGCTTCTATATATTGGGGGTTGACCTTGATTTGCAATTCTATGTCTTTAGGATTTATTTTTTTATGCTCGTTCCTCTGCATATATGTTTACTCTGAACTTGCTAGGCCCTGCTTTATAATATTTATTCAGGATAAATGTGGTGATGGGTCTACCCTCATCATCCAACATTCCTCGCTGGGCCGTTAAGATAATGTCCGCATTATCTTTCTCTGTTCGTACCATCTCCACTTCTACGTCTTGAATCATCATCTTCGTTCTCTTGAACCCTTTTCCTAATGCCAGGTTCAGAACGTCTCCTTCGTTGATTCTCCTTCCGAAGTGGTGGCATAAATCCTTTTCTGTAATTTTTTCTTTTTCTCTCTCTATGACGAAGTATGGCTCTTCTATTTCAATATCGGGTTCTGAGCCTAATTCCTCTGAGTCTTCTGTATCCATGGTATCTGTCTCGTTTGTTTCTTCTTCGCATGACAAATACTCGTCGTCTGAATCCATATCGCATTCCATTTGTTTGGATGTTGTTGGCTCTTGCGGTTCCAGTTTAACTGTTTCCGTAAGTTTTTGTTTCTTGTTCTCTTTTATAAAGATGACTTCATCATCGCTATCCCGCAATTCGTCTTCGAATGTTCTTCGGGTGCCATCTCTAATGAATTTTAATTCGATTTGGGAGGGTTCGATATACATGTCTTCTTCATTGTCATCCTGGATCTGTGATAGTATTTGTTCCTTGTCATCATTATCCGAGTTCCATTTGATGACTTCTTCCCATTGTTTTTCTACAATTCCATATATCGCTTTTAATATTATTGTTGTCGATGCTGTGGAGAGGGTTCGGGTTTTTTAAGGAGGTCATTGATTATTTTATCTTTGTACCACTTCTTGTGATGGCTTATAATGTGGTACGCCAGGTTTGATAGCTTGATTTTGTGTGGGGCGACATTCTTCACAAATGAGCTCATAAAGTTATCTTCCGACATTTCTCGCACCCCCATTATGTTGTCTAGATCTAAGGTAAGTGCTTTCAATTTGCTCATAATATCGAATCCTATTATTATCTTTCCACATAATATTTTTTGAATGTCGATTAGGGCTTGATATTCGTCTTCATTTCCCACGATATTTTCTCTGTTGGCCATTGTTTTTTCGGGATAATAATGCATGATCTTTGTTCTTGGTGTGATTTTTTTATTGTATATGGCTATTCCTTTAGCGTTTCTGATGTTGACGTCTATTGGTCTCATGTTATCATTTGAATCGCACACCAGCTTTATGTCCACAAACATAATCAGATTTTGTTTCTCGGTGGCCGATAGTTCCTTGTGGGTGAATGATTTTTTTCCTCTGATAATTTCACCGTGCATTTGCAGTTTCGACGGTATTGTTGGTAATAATCGAAATGGGTTTGGGATTGTTGGAACGTACAGTACTTCTATTGCGATGACGCAAGGTAGATTGTTCATCTGTACTGTTAATTCATTGAAGTCATTTGGGACGCTTCTGTCGGTTTTTATTGTTTTGATAACCGCTGTGCACATACTTGTCGTTATGAGGGGTATCTTTTGTTGACATATTGAGACTTCTGTTCTCGTCATATGGAATAATATCCGACGTGGAACTTTTTCCCCTCTTTTTGCTGCTTCATCTGCGTTCGGGAATCTGTCGTATGCACCAATGAGCTCATGCAGTTTAACTCTTCGAGCCTCATTAAACTTTATTAGGTGTAATTCCCTTTCTTCTAGTTCCACTTTCATTTCGTTCGGGATACATACTTGGTTTGGGAAGCTGCGGACAGTAATAGGGGTTCCATCTGAACATATCTTATTTTGCAAGTTCTTATAAAAGCTGCCATAATGTTTGTTTAACAGACAATAGTATTGCACTTTTTGGGATCTGGATTGCATTGTCAACTGGGATTGATTAGATTGATTGTTTTGTTTGAATTGCTTTGCTTGGTGATATTGGTTGAGTTTGGATTGTATGTTTGGATTGGTTCTCTTTCTAAAAATAAAATATAAATATACATATTTGGTGCGCATTTGAGGTTTTTCCTTATACGCTTTTTTATATAAATATATAAATTTTATTAATATTATTGACCATACTATTTTATATTGTTGATTATTGATTTTATTAAACGAGAGTAGACATTGTATATTGACCTGGTACATATTTATCCAAGTGAAAATGCCCTGGTATACTTCTGACCAGTCGGTGCCGATACCGCTGCCTTTTCCACTTGTACTTTTTGTAGATTTGTACACTACTAACTATTGCTAATATCGCTATTGCTAAAATACTGGCTGATATTACATAAAAAGGCCATAGTGGTTTTAGTGTCTGTTTTTGAAATGCTTGTAGTTCGTTCCAACTTTTTATTACAATGGGTTTTCCCGTAGGTAATTTAATTAGCTTTTCTTTAAGTTGGATTGGTATTCTATAGGTTTTCGTTATTACTTCATCTATTATGGTTTGAGTTATTGTTTTCGGGGTTGTTATATTCATGTTTGGGCTTGAATTAGTTTGTATTATTACCGGTGTTGTATTTATGATTACTTTCTTTGTCATTTTGCGTTTTTTTGTCTACATTGTATTTGTGATGTATCGTAGTCTGTATTCCATTGGGCGCATAGAGCGTATTGAGTGTTGGGTTCTAAGTTAATAAATTTAGCGTTGTCTCCCCTTTCGAACTCATTAGTGGTTTTTTTCTCTCTTTTTTCCATAAATTTTGGTTTGATATTTGTTGATTTTAAGTATAAATCTCTTATCGGCTTTTTATTTAGATTGAATACGTTAATTTCATGAGGTAAAATATTTATTAAAATGTCTCTATCTCCCATAAATTCGGTTTTGTACTTTTCTTTAACATTAGTTGTATTAATTATTCCTATGATTGTTAAGAAGATTGCTGACATCATTAACCCTTTCTGGGATCGTAAATTATATTTATGTGTGGGTCCCTCTACTATTTCTGATTCCGCTAATTTGCATCTGTTTACATGCACTACTATGGGATCCTCATTTTTATGTTTTTGTATATGTAAGTTTTCGTTGATTACTTTAACTACTTTATATGGACCTTTAAATGGTCTTGCTAATTTTGTCGTTTTGTTCACAAGATTTTTTACAATTTCTTCGGTATCATCATTTTCCATCGTTTCACTTTCACTTGTTTTTAATGTTTCATCATACATTATTTTCCAACCTCCTTTCAATTTTATCCATGGCATTACATCCGCCTTTAATTTCTGATATATTAGTTTGGCTACTTCCTTTACTTGCTCCTTTGGGTTTGATCTTAAGAGCTTTTTATATCTCGTAATTAGATATGCCATTGCCGTAATTACTTTATCTCTATTTATACCAGTTGTGAAGAGAATCCGTAGAACCACCTCCTCATTTACATCCTCTACACTCAATTCTCTGACCTCTTTTTCCATTAATCTGATTTTTTGTATCATATTTTCGATTAACGCTGATGGTTTTGTTTCCGGATATAGTTTTGAGTTCATTGCTTTTAAAAGTTCAATTATCATGATTAAATCGTTATTATCGTCTGCTACCTTTGGATTTTCATGTCTCTTTTTACTTGCTATTTCTCTCAAACGCTCTGCAGTTTTTCGATCATCTGATTTCTCTGCTATTTCTGACTTCCGAGGTCGTCCTCTACCTCGCTTCATTGTTTCAGCATCTTGCATTATTGCCTGTTTGGAGATCTTTTCTATTGTCTCTTGCAAATTACCATATTTATTATCCAGTGGTTGAAAAATTATTTCTTTTTCAAGTGGTGACTTTGCACTCCCTTCGGATGGTTGATCCCACATTTTAAACAACATATCATAATCATTTTCCTCATTCAGTTCGACCGAAGGTGTTGCTAATCTTGAGCTAGTTTCTCTATTTATTACTGCCGATATAGTATTCTCATCTATTGTATTCACTCCATAGTCAATTAGATATTCGCCATCTTTCAACTCAATATCGTTAAAATATAATTTTATTTCATCGTTTGGCTCTATTTTTCGAGGCCATTTATCTCTTGCCAATTGTCGTATTTTGTTTACCATTGTAC
Organism: Schmidtea mediterranea; assembly: GCA_022537955.1. Classification (NCBI taxonomy): domain Eukaryota; kingdom Metazoa; phylum Platyhelminthes; order Tricladida; family Dugesiidae; genus Schmidtea; species Schmidtea mediterranea. The sequence goes on along the minus strand of CM039679.1, from coordinate 252,527,597 downwards.
ACACATGGACCTCTGTTTTCGATAATACCATTTGAAGAAAGTATTCGTCTTTAGTATCTAATGTTATTTTTAAAGGTTCATAAAATTTCGGACTTTTTCTTACAAATTCTCCATAACTTTTGATCATCTCTTTTAACTCTATCTCTAATTCAAATACTCGTGTTTCTCTCTGTCTCATTACCATTAATGGGATTAAACTGGTTAAATATTCAGGATCAATTCTGCTTATTTGAACTTTATTTATCACTCTCAATGTTTCATTGTCATCATAAGGTCGTTTTTTCAAAACTGCTTTTAATTCCTCTTTCATTTTTATTTGTCTTTCAGTTTCCTCATTATCAATATCAACTTCATTTATAAAACACTCATACTCATTAAGTGACACCTCCGACTTTCTCTCCATGAGTCGGTTATATTGAATTTTAAACTCTTTCAATTCCTCTCTCAAAGTATTTATTTCATTATTCGTATTAGTAATTTCTACTCCATTTATTTGTTTCACTTCTGGTTCACTTTTAAATTTTACTCTATTTGGTGACTCACTTCGCTGATTAGTACATACTTTTGCTAAATGGCCATATCTCTGGCAGTTGTAACATTTGATTTGTCCGTTGAAATTCACTTTATCTCTTCCATCATTATTATATGGGCTTGCTCGCCTTTCTCGATATTGATTTTGTCTATACGGACTCGATTGTCTGCCTCTTGAGCTATTTCTAGTATTTCTATTATCATACTGGCGGTATTCAGAGCGATTATCTCTATTATTCCCAAAACAATTGTCTCCATTACTTTTGTTATAACGATTATCTCTAAAACTATTTCTGTTATAGTCAGAACGACTGTCTCTATTAAAATAGCGATTGCTTCTATACGAATTATTTCTGTTATAGTCAGAACGACTGTCTCTATTATCATCTCTAAATCGATTTTGATTTTGTTCTGTAAAATTCAATGCGTCAAATCTTTTCCTGTTTTCAGGTGATTGACTTCTACTCGAATTCGGACTATTTTTTCGTCTATTTTTTACAAAATTTAGATATAACTGTTTCATTTCTTCCCATGGAACATCATCATCGTTTTCCAACTTAGGTTTCGCCATCGTTGGCCTTTGAATCTCAACTGCATCTATAGATGCATTGAATCGATCTCTCTGTATTGCCTCTACTCTTTTCGCTTTATGAACTAATTCATTTAAATCTCTATATTCAACCATTATTAATGCTTTATATAAATATTTCTGGATTCCATTCCAAAACTGATCCTCAATTAATTTCGGTGTGTGCTCTCCGGCACCAAATGCCTTTTTTGCTAACTCTGTTATCGTATACACGTATTCTCCAACTGATTCTCTAGATCCTTGATATCGATTTCTAAATTTTTGTACATTTATTTTTTGTAAATCGCTGTCAATTACTATCTCAACTCTCAAATTTTCAATAAGTTGATCAAAATTGTTTCCTCTACACTCTAGATTATTATATGCCTGTAACGCATATCCTTTTAAATACAACGGAATTCTCCTCTTTAATTCATCAGATGTCCAACCACAAGCGTCTGCATTCCTGAGTGATTTCAGTGAAAAAATCGTCGAACTTTTCAGGTTCTCCTCTATAAGGTTCAATCGGTAAATTTTTATTAAAGTTATTATTATTTTGATTATTATTCATTCTATATACGATTCTATTTCTCAAATTATAAATTATTTCAGGTTGATTATCTATTTTTTAGATTACAAAATTATGATTTTAATTTATGGTCAATAATATTATTTAGTATAAATATATTTTTCCGATATATTCTACACTAACCCTCTGATCGCAATTCCTATCCCCCAAATTGTTAATAACAATAATTAATTTTAAAGTCCCGGTTCGCGGCACCAAATGTTGAGGTCTCGATTTTAGTGAGTCTCAACTTGCACTGGTTACTTATATAAATCAGAAGACAAAGTCAAATATATGTATATACTTTATTTATCAATAAAAATTTACCAAATATACACTCTCAGATTCAAATTCTTTCAGATAGATATAATTTATTTATAAACAATTAACAATTGAAAATTGAGTGCGTGTTGTGTAATTGTTAGAATGTGTGTCGGTGCGTGTTATGTGAATGCGTGCAAAAATTGTGTGGAACTTTATCTGTTCGAATTTAAGATCTTAAAAAGATTTCCTTTTTAAGACCACTTCTTTTGGTAAAAATTTTAAGGGCGAATTAACTGAAAAATACTTCAGTATTTATACTAAAATATTTTCGTCAATTTAAATTATTTATTTATTTAAAATTCGGGTATTTTGTATTAAATTGATTTTTTATTTATTTTATTTAAAACGAATTGATTTTTTAAGACGTTCAATATTTATTTAATAAGCCGAAAATTATTTAAAATATTTTTCACTTTATTTGTTTCCCTTTATTTGTTTTGTGTTCACCAGATTTTTTTATTTATTTTATTTAAAACAAATTGATTTTTTAAGACGTTCAATATTTATTTAATAAGCCGAAAATTATTTAAAATATTTTTCACTTTATTTGTTTCCCTTTTATTTGTTTTGTGTTCACCAATAACCAAAAATTATTTAAAATTAAATATCAATAAACCAAAAAAAATGAATAAAATAATTTATAATAATACTTAATTTTATATACATTAACATTACCAAAGATAAAAAAAATAATAATAAAATAGATTATCAATGTTTAAGCCCAAATCACTGCTAAAAATACAAGCGCGATAATTGTTTAAAATTCAAATACAAATATGATAATCGTTCAAATTAAAATATTCACATCGGATTGTTAATAATTGTCATAATAATTGTTTGATACACAAGGAATAGATTTGGTTGTTCGAATATTGATTTGATTGTTCTGTTGGGCTTCTATATATTGGGGGTTGACCTTGATTTGCAATTCTATGTCTTTAGGATTTATTTTTTTATGCTCGTTCCTCTGCATATATGTTTACTCTGAACTTGCTAGGCCCTGCTTTATAATATTTATTCAGGATAAATGTGGTGATGGGTCTACCCTCATCATCCAACAAATGGCTCTTATGTTAAAAAATGATGTTTATATGTTATTGTGTAAACGTTTCGCATTTCTTTTCAATTGCTTTCCCAGTTATTGCACGTACCTTCTGATCGCACTGCATAGTTAAATATCAGAAATATCACAGAAAAAGGTTATTATGAAAGAAGTCTTGCCTGCTTGTACTGTACGGAAGATTTGGCATTTATTCTCCTTTTTATCTGTTTTTATACTCAACCACTTTCTGCAATTTTCTACAAATGCCTTGATGGATCAGTTTCTTTTTTCAAAATTTAAATAACTTTCTCTTTTATTTTGCCAATATGGTTTTAATTAGTGTATTTTCCCTTCTCTGTGCATATCAACGTACCGACCTACGATGGGACACATTGTAACATAAATAAGGACATATACCAAGATATACAGAAAGTAAGTTAACAATATTAATTTATTTATATTATAATTACGATAGACAACTTGTCAGTTTTATGTGGAATTTTATTACAATTACAGAAAGAACTGACCCTGCATCCAATTAATTCAAACAATACCAAAAGTGATAAATCTGTTAAAGAAGCACTCAAAGACAATTTTATAGAATGCCACGTGGATTTGAAATCACTTCCTGATGTCGTGCCAGAATTTGTATACTATTCCACCAGTGATTCCTCCTTGAAATCTACAATGAAAGCTAAAATAACACTGGACTTTCAACCAATAAGTGAGTTTCTATAGAATTGTGAGTGAATTTTATATAAAGCATAGGTTCAGCATATATGTACTGGGTTGTCGCCATCATCCTGGTGTTTGTGGTCATCTTGCTAATAATTGTACTTGTAATGCGTTATTTCAATAAAAATAAAGGAGAAACCTACCAATGTAGAACTTTATTACTTTAATAACCTTGATGTGTTGATTATATTCCAGTAGAGAAGCTAGAACGTCGACATGGCTATAATCCCGAAAAAGAAATCCAAGAGCAAGTATTCAAGCCGTATGAACGAGAGTAATAGCAAAGTTTACAATATTATTACAATACTGATAATATATTAGAGACAATGAAATGCCGGGGTCTCATGATGATAACAGGAATTCAGCTGATGCCCATAGTAATGACAGTGAGAATAAATATGATTCTCAACACTTTGATTCCAATACCAGTAAGTTGATCCATTATTTCATAAAATGAGTTGTAATATTATCGTTGATCCGATAACAAGACATCGCGATTTAAATATATATATATATATAATATATATATATATAATGTATAGATGCTTCAATGAATGTTTGTTTTATCGTGTGATTATTATTAACAAATTTAATCTATATATAGGTAGTTTTAACTTTTACAAAACTCTAATTTTAATCGATATCATGCTATTTTTATTTTAATGTTATTTGTTCATCGACTTCTCATCATTCAATAAGGAAGAAACTGCTCATTTTTTGACAAACATTTCTTTTAAAACTGATATAATATGTTAAATGTTAAGAGCTTATTTCAAATAGATTTACCTTATTTATGTCTAATATTTATGATAAAAATATTATAAACTGTGATAGGATAGAGGAAAAATGACATAAAGTTAATATAAATCGAATATTAATCGAAGATACATTTGTTAAGTACATGTTATTTATTATATTTATAATTTTTTCACGGATGCTATATATTTATATTATTTTATTTAAAATCAAAATTTTTATCCAATAAAAATGAGGTAATATATTAAATGAAAGCAAACATCCATTTCTAAAAAACGGGAAAAAATATTTTAACAAATGATTATTACATTATTTATTAATTATTAAACATTTAATTTATGCAGCTACCAATAAACCACAATTTCTGTTACTTATTATTATTATTGTTATTATTATTATCATTGTCATTATTGTAAATCTATTAATTGACAAAGGCAATAAGCTTATTTGATGACAATCATAAATGATTGCCTAAATTACTGCAACGTAATATGTGTGAACAATCACGGCGATTTCCCAAATATGACGTAATATATTTGCGCTCCCCGCATACATCTTAGAATGAACATAATATCATTGCGCAACATCAAGACAATTATCATTATTAAAAGAAAGCGCTCCAGCGATTTCCAGTTATGATAAAATGTCCACAATAACATAATTAGTGGAATCGATTGACAAATAAAAGAAATCTTAAGTGTTTATTTGTAAAAATAATATCACAATGATCAGTTGTATACTTGTGAAAACTTAGATTATGCTTCGACGTTGGGAAACTAGGAAAAACTGATATTGAATTGAACACAGGATATGATTAACTTATGTAGATACTTTGAGTAGAATACATAATTGAATGACAAGAACATCAAGCACAACATTTTGATGAATGTGTAAAATATATTTTAGTTGAATCTGTAATTGTCTGGAAATGTTTTGAGTTCAATTGTCACAGAAAATTCATGATTGAAGTTTTGAAGAGCGAATTCTTCAAAGCCAAAGAGTTGATTAATGTGGATGTTAAAGACCACGCACGAAATACAAATCATCTAACCATATTTTGCTTGCATTTAAATTCACAAACGCTCTCAAGTGAAGTATAAGACCAACGTCAGTCGCTTTTATGTATATTTCAGTTAATTAGTTTTTTCCTTTTTAGATAAGCAAATACAAAAAAAGTAATCGAAGACATTTTTTCCTCTTCATGCATAAACTAATATTCGTATATAAACTATTCATTAATAATCCAAGAAAGACCTTACATGCTCACGACTCTCAAATATCAAAAAAATATCATCAACATAGAATATATACACAGTTGGTTTAGTTAAATTTTTCAATGAAATTTTCCTATCAAAACTAGTTAAAAAATAGTTTCCATTGTTGTAGCCATTGTTGTAATCCACTTGTTTATATTTTTATTATTATTATTACTATTATTATTATTATTATTGTTATTATTATTATTATTATTATTATTTTTATTTTTATTATTATTATTATTATTATTATTATTATTATTATTATTATTATTATTATTATTATTATTATTATCATTGTTATCATTTATTTTAATATTTTTGCAGACCTGACAAAATGAAAAGCATTTTTGTTGATTTCCAAAAATTTTAATTCTAATCCTTTTGTTTTTATTTACTTTTTTTTGTGTTTATCAAAACAGAAAATATAATCGTATTGCTCAATGAATAAATTTGTTTGTTTATTGTTTAATTTGACAAAGACTTTCTCATATTTCTGAGCGTTTGTATATTTCCCACAACGGTTTATTCTGTTTTGACAAGACCCATATTTTATCATGGTTAATTTTAATCCACGTTTATTAGGATGCTCTTCATTCGAAAATGTTTCTCACCCCCTTTGAAAATAATTGGCAAAAAGACCAAGCGTTTATCAGGGGTCAGCAGTTGATGCTTAAGTTGAGAATCATAATTTCTATAGATAACTTAGTCGCATGTTCTTTTGTAAGTGAGAATAATGTGTAGATGGAATAGCAATTCCTATATAATTATTATTGTATACTTTATTCAGGATGTTATAATATTAATATCATGAATTGAAGTATTTTAGACAGGAAACGAAATACATCGACATTATTCATTCATTTCATTAAAACTCCACCATATTATACAACAAACAAATATAAACATTTTATTTTCGCGAAGATTATAATTCTAAACATTAGGTAAACAAAGTCAAAATCGTCGGATACTCGTCATATATATATATATATATATATATAAATATATATGTATGTATGTGTGTGTGGAGCTGCAAGCTGGGTGAATGTTGACGTCGTCATCATTAATAACGGTCCATTACTTTTGGATTTATGAACGCACTTTATTTATTCCAGATATAAGAAGGGGCGCCGAACGTTTCCAGTAAGAATGATTGAGTCGGTAGGCATCTGCATCGTCAAATATTGTGTTTAGATTCCATTTCAAAAACGTTTTCTAAGAACGGAATGAATTGTTAAACAGAAAAATTGAAAAAAAAAAATTTAAAAAATCTGAAAAAGAAATTTAATGTGAAGGTTCGTCGTTTAATAAAAATACTTTAAAATAAACAAAATTTTGCATATAACACATTCGAGGCTTTTCATTAATCATTGCTATATGATTTTTATATTTTAATATTATACATTTAATTAAAAGACACATTTTGTTTTACACCCACTTAAGTGATTATATAAATATATGTAATTTATAAATATAATTTCTATATTAATTTCTGTAAGTGGCCACTAGAAAACTAGTTCTGGACCGACTTATCACTCCTTGATTGTATCTTAATTGTTACCCGTCCATAGAAAGCTTTAACGCCATTAGAGGACCAATCCGGTTTTTTTGGGAACCTTTTGTTAAGTCTCAATTTAATTACTAGGAATCCTGAATATTAGGAATATTATCAGTTTATTAAATAATTTTGGTTACAAAATGACTTTACAGTATATAATTTACTATATTTGTACATTTATCTGCTTATTTTATTTCTTCTTAGTTTTCTAGAGGCGTCAAAAGTAAGTTTTTTAAAATTAAACGAGATAAACCAAAACCGGGCTTATCAAGGATCCAGGAGATTTGCTGGGAAATCTATAATTTTTAATTAAACATGAAATATCAAGCAGGACAGAAGAAGAAAATAGACCCTGTCAGATGCTACAGGGACAGCTAACGTTTTTGGTAAAGAAATAATCAAAATACTGTTTGTTATTAAATATCAAGCAGGACAGAAGAAGAAAATAGACCCTGTCAGATGCTACAGGGACAGCTAACGTTTTTAGTAAAGAAATAATCAAAATACTGTTTGTTATTCAAGCAAACTTTTTAACTTCAAACAATTTTTTTTCAAAAGCAATTAAAAATTGTAATTTAATTGTAATTTTTAATATAATCCAGAACAAAGGAATATCATATAACAGAGACAAAACGACCTTTTTTGCGATACCACTACCATGAATTTTTTAAAAATTTATTTTAATTGATAACTGCATAATATTTTTTTAATGTTAAGTTTTATTTAAATTTATAATTATGTTTATGATATTTTCGGTTATCAATTATAATATTTTACCTGAATCGTTAATTCCAATATGCTTGAAATTTACTCTTTGTTTTAATGGACTGGTTATGTAATTACCAAATTGAAATTTTACGTTTAGTGTGTTATTTCCCAAGCCATCTTGTTCAGAATTAAATTTTGTCTGTATATGATTACACTAAAACCATTGTCAGAGATATGTGCACTTCTGCACAGATAAATAGTGCATAACAAAGACATTTTATGGAATATTTTTTCGCAACCCTCTTACCATCCGTTATTGTAAAGATTTTAAATTAATCTCATTTAATAAATTTCAAACAAGATTTAAAAAAAGATTTATAAACTAAACATTTATTAAAATTACATTAAAATCTTACAGAAATTTGAGGACTATCTACTTTTCAAATCAGTGATAAGACATCTTTTTCATCCATTTTTTATCCTCGTATTGCAATTTGTTTTCTTTATTTTTATATTCAATTTCTTCAAAGGCATCATGCCAACGGGTATTTTGATTGTTAATAAATATATTTATATTCCCACTTAGTTTTTATTTATTTTCACCAACACTATTTACTGTAAGAGTATTTTCTTTCGTTGAATATTGTGACTTAAAAATTTTGACTGCATTTTAGCATAAATATGGAATTTCATCTACCAAGAAATAAATCTTATATTTATGATACATTTTTACTGGTTGAACTTCAACATATTTTATGAATTCAACTGGTTTCGTTTTCTTTGATTCTTCAATTACTTTCTTGATTGAACTTGTTTTTTAATATATTGGTAAACCAAAAACATTCCTATTGTTACTCAATTTTTAAAATATTGTATACCACATCATTTTACATTTATTTTATAGTTGGAGATTCAAGTGTGTAACCAATCAAATTCGTGCATTTTTATGCCGAATTTATGCATGTGCATGTGCATGCCTTTTTTGTAACCCTTGTTATTAAGTAATGCAGGTATTGCAAATGTATTGCACATTTATTTCAAATGAATCGAAAATCTATTGCAATGTTTTGTAAATTATTATTCTTTTAAATTAGTTCACTTTAAATCACGTACTAACAAATAATAATAGTATACCATCACAGTAAATATATAACTGCTATTGAAAGCTTAAGAAATTTACATTACCTTTATTTTAAAATCACAGAAAATCAAATTCATTCTTATCTGCATCATCAGGAAAATAGGGATGAAATAATAAATCATCATTTGGATCACAGTGGAAGTTCTTCTGTATCATCATCATCATCAAACATCAACCGTACCACCCTCTCTATAATGCCCATAAACAAGACTTTAATTTTTCCCACTCAATTACGCCAATTTTTTTTAAAGCCCTTTTATTTTGTAGGGTAAATAATTGATGATTTTTACTTGTTACACAAAATTGGGGCACTGTATAAATTTTGTTAATATCATAACAATAACCTTTCTCTTTCATATATCCAAGGCCATTGCTTCCACCTACAAATTTCCCTATTGCAGAGTAAAGGGTTATTAAATATATTGCTGGTTAAAATTTATTTAATTTACAATTAATTATTTTCCAGAAAAAGTATTAGATGTCGCCAGCAATAACATTGATTTGACAATCGAATTTGTCTCGATATTTTTTACAAATTTGCAACTGGTATATTCTCAGTTTGTATAGATCTAGTACTTTTATATGATGTAACTAGATCTAATTTTAAACCCCCCAAAATCCTTTCTTAACAATATTGAAATTTTATCGTCATCTATTTTAATAAATTTTTTTAATGTTGCTTTGCTACAATATGTTAGAAGGCTTTGGCTGAGTTTCAAAGCCTTAAATTAATTTGATTTTTTTAAATTTTCAACTGTTATATCATTAAGACTGTTGTATACAAGTTTAACCCATTCGTGCCCAGTGGGAAAACGTATTCCCATTTTTGTTTTGCCCTGATATTAGTGTTTTTTTGACAAAATTCTTTATTGTATGCCTCAATAAAAATTTTAACGGTTGATTTTAGTTCCAGAGACATTCTTTTACACATCGATAGTAGTGGGATATCTCACATACAGCACACCCCCTTCCCCTTCTGGTAGAAAATTTTTCTAAGTCCAAAAGTACAAATTTTCTGAGACAAAGACAATGACTCTTTCAAGGTCATTTAAACAAGGACCATGACTCATTCAAGGTCATTGGGTGAGTCATTATAATTTCTAAAGGTCATTCGAGATTTTGTCAAGGTCACTGGATGACTCATCATATTTTTTCAAGATCATTCAAAATTTCTCAAGGTCATATTATTTTAAAAAATTTTAAATTTAAAATTACTACTTATTTTTATAAGTAGTGTTTTAATTATTAATATTTTTTAATTTTTATTAATATTATTATTATTATTATTATTATTATATTTATTATATTTATTATATTTATATTTATTATTATACTATAATTAATATATAATAAAAACAAAGTCATATACAACAGAAACTTTTGTTAAAAAGAAATAATTCGACTATAGTAATATTGTCGAAGAGCTTTATTCAAAGCCCATTCCACATACTTTCGATATCGGGGTACCCCAGCAATGACATCCATTACCACATGGATATTCAGGTTCCATATCTTTTAACATTTTGTTTTGCTTGATGTCCCATAGGAACTCATCGATTACGGTAAATATCCATATAGATGTATAATTAAAGACCAAGTCTGGAATTGTTGATGTTGGCTTATCCTTCAATATTTCATGTATATCTGGATAATAGAAGTCCAGACGTTCTTTGATAACTTTAAAATAATCATCAACAAAACAAGTAAAAAAAATAAAAATAATAATAATAAATTACCATAATGTTCAATTTCGTTCATTGATTGAACTGCGCTCGATACAATAATATCCATTATAATGATAAAAAATTGAAATAACAATTTAAATCAATGAGAAGTTAAACACACACACAGACTTTTAGTTATAAACAATAAATATTAATTTATATAAATTTGAAAATGATTAAAGAAATTTTAATAATAATATTAGTTTTTAGTGTTTTTAATATGGCTAACTCAATTGTTGTAACCGTTCAAGGTAAAAATTCAACAAGATCCGTATGTCCTGATACAGCCGTGTTGATGGATATTTTGTATATGATAGATAGGCCTAGATATTTGAAAACTCCAGTCAAAAGATTATCCGAAAGAATGAGTAATTTAGAAGTCCGATTTGAACTCACATATAAGACTTTAAAAAGAGCTCGGAACGCAATATATGATGATATTCTACATCTAAATCGGACCATAGGTATTATCAAAAATGAATTAAGAAAATCAATATTAAAATTGAATGAAAATAGTAAGCTTAATGAAAAAATGAATAATCAAGTTCAATATAGTATAAAATTTTATTGCAACTTAAATGCAATGTTCATGCATGATTCTGATTGGTCCAAGATAGTATAAATAAGCTTAAACTTCCAAATATTTTTATAAAAGGCCAGAAACTAAATTTTTTATAACTTTGTTGAATGAGCTGGTCTCTAATAATGGAGAAGAAGATGATATCATTAAAAACATAAAATTCATGATCAACCGTAGCGAAAAAATAGTAGAAGACATCCCATTTGATTATGAAGAAATTCTCAATTTGGCAACATTAGAGAGAAAGAAAAATTCATTCCAATCAATATTTAGTTACATGTTTGATGAAAATAATAAATGGATGCGAATAATAGTAGGATTAATGTGTATGAAACATGATATTAAAATCCAGGTCCGACTATGAAAATTATTTCCAATGGCCGATAGAGGTACATTACTTTATATTGTTATTAATTTATCATTATTTAGGTGATAGAAACAAAAAATGATACATGGGTAGAAGCAAACGGTGGATGGATAGCAATTATTCAAGTTGCCACAGAAGCCAAACCTTGAGATATTTATATTGCAAATTGATAATTTTTATTAAAAACTATTAACTGGAGCATCGGTTTTATATATATGTAATAAGGTTTATCATAGATTTTAATAAATATGACTTTGTTATTATTATTATTATTAATAAAAAACTACATTTTTAAAGATTTATTGATTATTACATGTACATGCTTCATCACCACAATATTCTATCATTTTATTTTCTATGACATGGTCAACACAAGTTTTCAATTCGTTAGGCTCAACTAAATTTTCAGTAGGGGTTTCTTCATCATTAATAATTTCAGTATCTTCATCATTAATAATCTCAGTATCATTAATAATTTCTTCATCCTTAACAATTTCTTCATCTTCACTCTGATATTCTGAATCACAACTGAAATTTTCTTTACCCAATGCTTCAACTAGAGTCAACATATCTCTAATTTTTACACCGGTTATTTCTTCGAGTTTATCAAACAAAAATTTTATTAAATATTCTAAACGAAAATTAATTAATTATTTTATATTTTATATTTTACCCTTTTCAGACATCATTTTTAAATAATTTTAAAACTAATTATAATTTTGTTTATAGAATAACAAAGAAAACAAAATCTAAAATATACATTAAAATAATTGTGAAAGTCTAGCAGTAACAATTTTCCAGATTGGAGAAAGCACATCATTTTGATCAGCTTTATATCCTTGGATTGTTATTGTTAAATATCAGTTTTCCTGTTCTTTGAAACCTATTTCTGTAAATGCATCATAATATTTGGTATATTGACTGGTGAAGAAAGCATTTTCATTACATTTTAAATTCGAATTGATTTTATTGAAAACCGTATTAATATCCTTGATATCTATCATTGAGAGTGTCTTAGCATCTGAACTGGTTGGACACTGATAGCACTTATTTTCTTGGTCATGTTTGATTTATGATATATATAAGGTGATGACGAGCTTTTATACCCTTGCTAGATTCTGATTAACCAATCAGAATCAAGCATGAATATTGCATGGTTATTGCATTTTATGTGTTCCTCGATTATTTCTATATATGTTTTAATGTGAGAATCGTTATTACTATATTATTGTAATCACTAATATTATAACTATTTAAAAAATTAATACTATTAAAACCAAACAAATACTAATATTATTACTATTTAAAAGATTTCTACTAATAAAATCAGACTATTAAAAAATATCAAACCAACACAACCAAATAAAACATTTATTTCCTAAAAAGTTTAAATTTACAAGTATTTTGAACCGATTTCACTAGACACCACTCGACATACCCTTGATATCTGAAATTGCAACAGCTGCACTCCAGAATACATGGATATTCGGGTTCCATGTCCTTCCTTTTTCGATCAAGCTTTACATCCCATAAAGCTTGATCTATGATATTGAATATCCAGACATTTGTCTCGGCGTATACGTGATCTGGAATCATTGATTCTGGTTGTTCTTTCAGAATTGTTTGCAATTGGAGGTAAAAGAAGAACAAACGGTCTATAATTACTTCTTGATATTTATTTGTAAACAATGATAATAATAATAAATAATAAATAATAAATTTACCATAATTTTCAATTTCCTTCTTTGATTTTACTGAACTTGTCATCGGCGTAGTATTTTCCATTTTAAAAATGAAATAAAATAAATAAGTAAATTGTTTTAATCAATCATTAGCCAATCAGATATCGACCAATCCCATGATTTCATTGTGTATGTCTGTATCAATATTTTTGTACTTGAGATTTCGCAATCCTAATATGACTATTTCCCCACTGGCAAACACGTTGACACACATTGGGTTGTTTTTTAAAAACCTCAGTGCAGGAAATAATTCTGGCTCGAACATACAAAGACATTGGTAATCCATGGTAATCGTAATTGACTGTATTTTAATATCCTTTATTCTATATTGTAATTTATTGATGTCTAAAGGTTTCTTGCATCACATGATTCTGCATATGCCGGATTTGAAAAATATTATAGGGTATTTTCCACTCCTATCAACAATTTGCTGGGGTTTACCATTCGGAAACGTCATTTTTGATACATCGAAAGTTCCTTTATAATTTATATTTGATTACATAATTAAACAATAAAGAAATATTAATCTATATATATATTATTTTTAGAAAGAGTTCATTAAATTATACAATATAAACAAAAACTTATAATTATACAAATTAATAATGGAATTAAGAAATGATGCAGTATATCAAATCGACGGCCCAATTGGTAGTGGTAAAACTATGTTTGTGTGTAAATTACTGAAATCTAATTTATTTCAAACAAAATTCAACAAGATTTATTGGCATAGGGGTGCAGATGAAGAACATGGATTAACTCAAGATAATTTCTGTAAATTGAAAAACATGAAAATAGTAAAAGGATTTGATAAAAACTGGGCAAGTCGATTAAGGAAAGTGATGTCATAATTATCGATGATTTGTATCAGGAAGCTAATAAAGAAAAGAATTTCAATAATTTATTCACAAAAATCAGTCAACATGTTGGTGTTACTGTGATCTTTATTACTCAAAATCTATTTCGTCAGGGTGGCGCACATCGAACAAGGAATTTAAATGTTCAATATTTAGTTATTTTCAAGAATCCTAGAGATGCAACAGTTCTTGATTTTCTTGCTCGACAAGAATACCCTAATAATCGTAATTTTCTTATCAGTGCATTTCAAGATGCTACAAAATCACCACATGAATATATATTTCTTGATTTCACACAACAATGCAATGATAATTTACGGGTAAAAACAGATATTTTCAATAAAGAAGGTGCCATGGTTTATAAACAAAATTGAAAATCTTAACATATAAAAATGTTTATGAAATCCAGGCTTAGAAATGTCCGAAAACTTAGACAAAGTATTAAAAAGAAAATAAAGACTGAAAAAGTACCACCAAAGACTAGTTATACACAATCTAAAAAACTAATAAACGAGAATTTTCCCGCGATAAATCTAATTTCGAAAAACATTATTAAAAGGAGTAATAAAAAGACCAGAGTTAAAATTTTAAAAAATCATAGGAGTTTCCCATATTTTAATGCATTGTTAAAGGCTTCGAGTATGAAAAGAATGTCTATTTTACAATCATTTCCAACTTTTGTTGTCGATGATTTACTTAAAATTAGTTAAAAGTAGTAAGAAGTAAAATTAAAATCAGTAAATCTAAAAAACTAGTATTGAATAAACATCGTAAGCCTTTGTTATCGCTTGTAAATAATAAAAATCGTAAACAAATGAGAAAAATTATATATAAACAACAAGGTGGTTTTATCGGAGCAATGTTACCATTAGCAATATCATTATTAGGTGGATTACAATAAACGATGGGACAATCATTACCTAATGTTAAATTAAAATTTAAATCATCTTGTTGTAATGGAGAAGATTTGGACGAACCCAGAAGACGAAGCAAGTTTCGGTGGAGTGGGAAAGTTATAGAAAAGAGTCCCAAATTCGAAAAACGAAACGCAAAAGTGGTTTTCAGATCAGCTTGCGTAAAGTTTAAACAAACCGATTCAGAAAAGATTTCCAACAAAAGCTTATAAGACATTCGGTATTAATGATTTATGGCAAATTAATTTGATTGAGATGATACCGTATTCGAAGATTAACAAGGGTTATAAATATATTTTAACATGTATCGATGTTTTCAGTCGTTTTGCTCGAGGTATACCAACAAAGACAAAATCTGCAGAGGAAATATCTAAAGCAATTAATATTTTATTGATGTCGGCCCTGTGAATAAACACATCAAAATATCTGTATCATATACTAATGAGGTTGAAGAGACATTTACGTTTACTAATGATTTATATATTGAAACACTTGAAGAGTTACATAAATATATTTCATTCAATTGTTTACATGTATTTAAAACTATTGAAATTGTTAAAGATGGATTATGCAAATTCAGTTCGAATAATAACATTTGTGAAGTTACCTTTGATAAAAATTTGGCTAATACATTGGGATTAGATAAGCAAAAATATCGGGCAAGTGATTTTGGTGTACGCAAGCCAAAACTAATAAAACTTCATAGACAAATGTTCATATATACTAAAATCATCGATCCTATAATTGTTGGTGATTCTTTGGTTCCTCTATTGAAATCTGTTTGGGTTGATAAACATGACCAGGATGAAGTTGTCAATATAAATATCGATAATCTCATGTACTTACCGGTATCAACATCATGTATAAACAATATAGAAATAAATATTCGTGATGATAGCGGTAAATTTATTGAATTTAGTAAACATACAAAAACTCATTTGACATTAAATTTTCGTAAATTAGATGGCGAATAACGATATCATTAGTATGTATAGTGGTAGCCAAAGTGGTGGCGAATTAACATATTTTTTTGGTAAACAGTACGGATCAGGATGGTTGAGAACTCTTGGTAGATTTGCACTTACTATTCTTAAACGCATTGGTAGTTTTGGTATGAAAACTGCTAAAGATGTAATAATGAATGAGCAGAAAATATTACCATCTTTGAAATCAAATGCATTATCTGAGTTATGGAAAGTTCTACCAAGTGTTGCAGGTATGTTTCAAAAACAGGCACCGGCACCAGCACCATCACCAGCTCAAAAACATAAAAGACATCATAAACATCATATAAACAAACGAATGAAAGGACATGGAACTATATTTCAAAAATGATTTGCGGTAAATCTGAATTGTGTTTATTTGATAGACAATCTCCCCAGGCGGTTATTGAAATGGAAGCCTTTGAAGAAGTATTTCCGATGAATTCTATTATGGATAGTAGAACTGATATTGAATTATATATTAAAGGTTCCCAAACTGAATATTTAGATTTGAACGATACATTGTTAACTGTTCAGATCAAAGTTGTAGATAAAGATAGAAAACCGTTGGGTGAACCATGTGATGTAATACCAAACAATTTCTTGTTTCATACACTTTTTAAAGATGCAGTTCTCGAATTTAATAATATCAAGATTGAGGGTGGTAACAGTACATATATTCACAAAGCTCTAATAGAAACTTTTATAAATTACAATAGCGATACTAAAAATGCATGTTTAACTCCTATGGGTTATGGTAGTGATGACGATAGGAAAAAGTGGATTAAAGGCTCGAAATTATACTTAACATCGAGCTCAATTTTCAAAAGTTTTGGTGTAACATCGTTAACTTTATTGAAAAATAGTGATTATAGAGAAACATATACTCAAGATTTCGATAATGATAATTATTGTGCTACATATATCCAAAGTATAGTGAGAAATATGGGTTATTTGGATAATTCGTAATTTATCTTTAAATTCAATATTATTAACCTGACTTTTGCCTTTGAAAAAGTCTTAATTGAATTTAGAAAACTTAGAAAATCAAATCAGAGCTTAGTTCGTAGTATTTATTACTGCAAAATTTATATTTGCAATGCCGGATGACGACCCTGATGAATCATCATATCAGATCAAGCAAAAGAAAATTCAGAAGACGCCAATTGTAGAAGAGACTGATTGATCAAATACTTGATGATTTACATTTAAATTCATCCTTCTCTACTACGATTGCAGTATGAATTGTATGCTTCATGTTGAGCATATTCTTTTACTGTGAAACAAACTTGTTGTATTCAATAAAATTTTGAATAGTACTAGTGAGTGATTTTGTTAAGTCTACGACTTAGTCGTGTTAGGCGATTATGGGCGATGATGAGCGATGATGGGTGCGGATTGGTGTGGATGGGTTTGGATCGGTATGGATGGGTATGGATCAGTGTTGATCGGTGATCGTTGGGTGGTGTGTGTGTGGACGGTTTAAGAACGGTAGGTCCTAGAAGTAGGTGTGTGGAAGGTTCTAGAAGGTGGGTATGTGGAAGTTGGTAGGTGTGTAGAAGGTTCTAGAAGGTAGGTGTGTGGAAGGTTTTAGAAGGTAGGTGTGTGGAAGGTTTTAGAAGGTAGGTGTGTGGAAGGTTCTAGAAAGTATGTGTGTGGAAGGTTCTAGAAGTTAGGTGTGTGGAAGGTTCTAGAAGGTAGGTATGTGGAAGTTGGTAGGTGTGTAGAAGGTTCTAGAAGGTAGGTGTGTGGAAGGTTTTAGAAGGTAGGTGTGTGGAAGGTTTTAGAAGGTAGGTGTGTGGAAGGTTCTAGAAGGTAGGTATGTGGAAGTTGGTAGGTGTGTGGAAGGTTCTAGAAGGTTGGTGGGTTGGTCCACAACTGCGTGACATAACAACAGTTAGGTAATTGGTGTGTTGGTCCACGTGACATAATAAGTGTGTTGGTCCACAACTACGTTACATAATAAGGGTTAGGTAATGTGTGTGTCTCCGGGTAGTGATTGACCAGTGGGCACGTGAAATAATTGTGAGGTCACCTGGCTATAGTAGACAAAGGTCAATTACTAGGTAGCAACTGAGTGGACAGAGGTCAATCTCCAAGTAGTAACAGTGTGAACAGAGGTCAGATATTATGTAATATTACGTAAACCAAGGGGGTTTGTATCTGATGGGCTAACATCTTACTACTATGTCGTATTTTAATAACTTGCAAAGTGTGTGGCTGTGGGCCCGAAAATTTTCGACATAACCAATACATAACATTTCTCTTCCAGCATATTTAACAATTATTTCCCATACATACGCTCAAGTAGTACTTACGTAGAAGGAAGCTTGAATTCGTATTATGAAGAAATTATCACCGATAGTTGATTCTCTAATCGTTGATTCGACTGAATAGTGGTTCTCAGATTTTTCTGGCAAATAACAATTTAGTTTTTTGTGAGAAAGAGTGACTGTGCTCACTAAGTGCATTAAAATTCTCTGAAAATGAATTGGTATATATACCTGCTTTGTGACTCTAATCTTTCGTGTTCTTTTTGATGCATTTAAACAAAATCTAACCTTGATTTTAATTGTAATATCTAATTCTTATTTTGTCAATTTCTATATTAAATGAACAATTTATTTTATTTAATTTTTTAATAGGATATTTCTTATTGAAAATATTCCGTTTTATTCGTTATTTGCTAACTTTTATGAATTGTTCATTTTTCGGTTAAATCTTTATGTTATCTTGTTATTTTTATGTTAATTTCGTGCTGATCTTGGTGCAAATCTGTTATTATTTTGATTTATTTTTATGTTTTTGATTTTATATTTAATTGCATTTTTCTCATATTTTAAGGTTGTTTATTTGATGTTTATGGGTCTGATTTTAAATCTGCATTGCTATATTTGTGTGCTATTTCCAATTCATTTAAACAAAATACAGTCCTGGCCCAACACTATAGTATAAGTTTTTATTCAGTTGAACAAATTACATACAGACACGGGTAAGCATGTATGTCCCTATATTATAACATTATTGATTTTTTTCATTTTAGTATAGCAGTTTTTAATGAAGTGAAACAGGTGTATCAGGTATGGAAACGGTTTTTAAGTTTAAGACTGAAATGTCCAAAGTCATAATTGTGTGGACTTTATTTATATCATAAATAAATTCAGGTTCTAATGAACCACCGCACTGAAAATGTAAATTTTATGTTTATCAAATCTTTTTATAATGCATTTAATAACTAATATAACAAAAATAAAATCTGTAAAATTAAAACTCCAATATTATGAGAAATATAATTTTGGTTACAAAGAAATTATTGAAAATTGATAAAAAATAAATTAAATATTTTTATAGTTATTTATAAAGCGATAGCAAGTAAAATCCATATTAAAAAGATATAAAACCGACACTTGTTCTGCCCAAATATATTTCAAAATTGTTTTGTAAATAAAAGTGTAATCTTTATGGAAATTTTGATTGAATTAAACAGTTTATTATTACTGTTAATTTTATAATTATTGTTGAGTAATCTATGATTAGTTATTAGGCAAAGATGGTTATTTAGGGGTAGATATTTATTCAGTTCTTATCTAATATTTGTATATTTATTAGAAATATATGATTACTTTGGGCAGCATTTATTAAATACATTTATCTTTCTACTTTGGTTAAAATAAATGACTGTTTATGGTCAAATTAAACAAAACCATAGGCAATTTAAGCATAGTAGTAAGTTAAACATGAACATTTAAGTAAACTAGTGAATTCATATATAATTTAGTTACTTTTCCAGTATAAAATTCAATTTGATAGAAATTTAGTCAATTTTCTAAATATTTTAAAAGATTAATGATATAAATTTGATGTTAGTTAAGGTTTTGAGTTATCAAGAATTATTCAGTGAGCAATTATTGACTTCGCTGCACGAAAGAAAATCATGTGGAGAGATGGTTAAAATCCCGCAACAAAATTCTATTTGAAAACCCAGAGCAGTTTTTAATACACCAAATCACACTCATAATTCAAGATATGGCAATGCAAGAAGTGCAGACAGACAATTTCGAGACAAAAGTGTTAGGTGTGCCGAGAAGAAGGACACATACGAGTTGAATGTATGGATGTTTAATGCAGCCAGTGTTCGAGAAATAGTCATTTCAGACATCTATGCTAAGATGTTCGTGGAATGATGAACAATGAAAACAAATATCATAACAGAAACAACAACCTTGGAGATCAGATGAAATTCGGAAACATAGTACAATATCAACGACAATATAATTCGATGTATGGCTGCTCAGATAAATACAATACACGGACTGAAAATGAAAGACGAAATGATGACAAATCTTTAAAAGTTTTAACGGAGGTGCTAGGAGCTATAATTTTGGTTTATGTAAGTTTAGTATTGATACAGAATGTCGGAATTTGAATGAAGGTAATTTTAAAGTTTGTTTGATGAATGAGTTTAAAGTAGCTTATAATTAAAAAATTAATTTGAATTACTGTCAATGTATATGTTTTTAGTATGCAAGTAATTTAGAATGTGGTTTATTTCAAATTTCCAATAGTTTCACAACTTCACAAATTTTCCAACGACTTTTACTCCATTCTACAATATTCTTTGAACAATATTTGTTTTACTATCAATCTCTTGACCGACTTTAATCACGTTGAGCTCACCAAATATGTTGGGTTTTATATAGAAAGTCGGTGCTTAGGTCTGACTCCTTGGTGTCCTTCTTTAATCGATTTAATTAACCCAACACAATAAGATTTATATATCACAACTTTATTCACAACTTTAACAAGAATCGATTCAATTCACATTACTCTACACAATTACTCTGCACAATTTCACAAAATTCAATGCATAGTGATACGTCTTCCAAGGGGAGATGTCCCTGTCTGGTATGCAATTTGTTTGACTGGTTGATTTATCTTTAAGTTTATTACCTCCTTTATTCTGCTCTCTGAAATATTCTCTTCGACCAACTGGCAATTTTGTTGATCTGCCTTTTCTTTTTATACTCATCTCGCAACTCAAGTCACCCGCAAACTAAATTGATTTTGGCATTTTTGACATCTCTGTCCAAAACCAAACAAGTTATTTCTTCGCTCCCGGGGTTTCCATTTGTTTACAATAATTATTTTGGTGGCGGGTTTCTCTTTTATCCCTGGTTTTCTTCGTCAACCAATTTCGTTTTCCGTAATTAAAAGATTTGTCGACGTTCCGGGTTTCTCGCACTATTCGGGTTTTCTGTTGGCTCGGACTTCCCATTAGCTCGGGTTTCCCATTAGCCAATTCATTTTAAATTAATTTCTATTTTTATTAAATATTTCCTTCTGGGGACCCCCAATCGATTTAATTTTATTATATTTGGATTTGTCTCGTCATTTGACATCCACTCATACCCGTTTCTCCCGATAAATATTTATTTGAAAATTTTAATTGATTTTGCCTTTTTAATTATTATTTCGAATATCAATGTTTTTATTGATTTTCCATTTTTACTTTTGTGCATTTTGTTAACCCCAGCATATATTACGAAGTGAAACTTGAGAAACAATCGAAAGTAAAAACATCCTTTTCTATAAAAGATGGACAACATTGTTTCAATCAGCTTATTTTCAAAAATAAATGGCATAAGTGCTGGGTGATCTTCTCTGGAAAGAAGCAGTGGTTTATCTTGATGATATTCTCATATTCACAAATAATAAAAAGGAACATAAGAAATAGTTGGAAAGAGTATTAAAAAATAAGGAAGCATGATAGACTTAGAAAAATCTCATTTTAATAAACAAGAGATTAAATGTGGCATATTATAAATAAATATGATATAAAGACAGATGGCATATATATCAAAGCAATGCAGGAATACGAAAAAGGGGAGTTACATGCAAATACGGATGATTTATTGAGGAAAAACTGTGTCACGATAGAAAGAATAAAATAGAGGTTAGCAATCAACGAATCAACGGGAAATGAAGAAAAATAAGTAAGTAAATAATTGTTAATCATTGATTTGCATAGTGATTTGTGTCACACCGGTATAAGAAAAACTCATGTAATGAAAAATAGGTCAAGAATATTATAGAAAACTGTGTGGAATGCCAAAAACGGAAGACATGTTCAGGAAAACCAAGGAAATGGTTAAAAAAACACCAAAGACAAAACAATACATGGCAAGCAATATATTTTGGAAATCATTGATTGATTTAGCAGATATATTTCACTTACAGCAATGGCACATCGAGATGAAAAGACTACTGCGAAAGTTTTGAGAGAAAATTTTGTTTATTAAAATTTGGAGCTCCTAGAAAATTCTTTCAGATAAATGTAAAACATTTGAATCTCAGTTACAATGAAATTATTGAACTCACTTCACTTTAAAATGAAATACTCAACCCTTTATAATCATAATATAAATGTATTAGTAGAGAGACAATTTAGAACAATAATAGATCAATTCAAGATTGGAGATAATGTATTAGTAAAGCGAGAAAATATAAGATATATATATGGACGTTATCAGGGACCATATGAAATTATGGAACAGATTCATAAAAGAAGCTATAAACTGAGATATACAAACGGAAATGAAATTATTCCAACGTGAAATGGTTAAAGATTTTTAAAAGGAGTGGTTATAAGGAAGGATAATTAAAGAATATTTTATAATTAATTAAAATAACCTTTTACTTAATACTGTGTCAAAATTGTAGTTTGAAGAGATCAGAGGTTGGTTATTATGTTTGATGATTGTGTTTGAATGTTGGTATGTTTGTGTATTGTGTCTATAATTAGTAAACCAATAAATTTCCTTGTAAATGTCACGCAACAAAGAACTATACATCTGACAGCTACAATTCATGGAAAAGGATATATATTGTCAATTATGGATCGATCCAATAGATACATATTATTGTGGTATCAAGACAAGATGAAGAAACAAAAACAACTGGATTGTGAAAATATGTGTTAGGTAGAAGATATTCGTGATTTAAAGTCAAAATGAAAATAAATAAAATATTAAAAGATAATATTTAAAAGTTTTAAGAAGTATGAAACTTTTAAAATTTAATTTCTATTAAAAACTATACATTATTTAAACAAAGTCATAAATTACTAGATTTTAATTTTATGAAAAATTAATCATTAAATGATTTTTTTAAAATAGTGTTTAGAAAAGAAGATTGATGATCGTCATAAAAACAAATTAGCTTAAAAATAATAAAAAGCCCATTGCTTTATTGAGATTTTATGATAGGAAGATAACAAGGGTATTTGCATCGGATCAGATAGAAAATGAAATTTTTATTAGAAAGTTTATTTTAACTCAAATATTTGTAATTGGAAAATACAAATTTTGATAAAATTAATAATTTTCATTCAGTTTTTTAATATAGATAAATGTTTTCCCTATTTAAGACAAATTTTCGGCAATTGTTTTTTTCTAGTGTTATTTTTAAAGCCAAATTGCGCTTTATTTTAAATCATTTATTGAAAATACTAAATTATCTGTTACAAAACAGTTGTACATACAGTATATAGGGGATAGACAAAACTAACAATAATATTACAGAAAAAGTGCAAATAAAACTCTAAATGTGTTGATAAAATCGCTCAAATGTACGCGGTCAAAAGCAGCAGTGCGTTGAGAAAGAATCCATCGTATTAAAGAAATCCTAAAAATAAGGTGCGGATAAAATAATTTCACATGCATAGCAAGGCACAATATCATGACTAAGGCCAACTGAGTACCCTGTTGAATTGCCTATAACATATGCTGGACCTTCAATACTTGCTGGCTGATTGCTTATCCACATTGTTGCATTTAAAGGTCGTTTCGATATGTTCCAAGTATAACATGCTGTGGAACTTGTCGGTTCGGACGTACAAGAAGCTCCAACCCAAATTGAACTGTTCAACATTTTTGCCCAATTTGGAACAGCTTCATAGGTTCTAGGACTTGTAAGTTCAGCAAGCATGGAATTTGAGGCTCTGCATGATGAGTCGGAAGCTGAATATGAATGAGGTGTACCGCAATAAATTATTATATTTTTAACTGCTAAGTAATCCTCTAGATCATTTTTGAATCTTTTCTTATAAAACGTGACATTTTTGCTCGTACAACTTTTGAATCTGGTTATCGTTATTTCATTTACGTAGCTGATGCATCCGAAAGAACTAAATGAATATCCTGAACATAACTTACCTAACTCAGAACACCAAGTACCACATTTGAGATTGCTCATCTTATTGAACGTCTTGGTGATATTCTCCATTATATTTAATAGGCAACTTGGAACTATTGTCTTTAAGTAAATATCTTGACCGACTAAATTTTCTGCTAGAAGCGTTAAGAAAAACACACGAAACATTTTAAGTTTTTGATTAATAGCTCACTCATTTATACGGTGGACATGAGAGGCATTATATGAACTGGACTCCTGTCAATTATATTTGTCCCATCTATTCAATTGCTTATCTTTTCATCTAATGCCTGGCATTTTATTGTATTTATTGGAAGGATAAAATACAGTTGCAAATATTTCTTTATATTGCAATTTATCGGCGCTTCCTTCATTATTGAAGCAAATGAAGTCGGCATGAAGCCAACCTAAGACGGACAAATGCATTGCCGGCAGTAATTGGCCTACAGTCACAATCGCTTTTGTCAGACCGGTCGCACTCGGACTAGCTTTTTAGTTTATATAATTTTTATAATGCGAAAAATATTCAATAATTTTTTTGTTAATTAATTTTTTATTTTTAATATTTTGTTTTATTTTTACTTTTTTTTGAAAAGTTTTTACAAAGACTGCAACACATATTCACACAAATAATTAATAATTATTATTCAATTTTAATACTAAGTTGGCAATTATTGTTTAATTTTACTATGATTTCAGAATAGATGGGCAAAAGGAAGAAATCATTCAAAGATTTGGTGGTCTCACGAAACGAAGTTTAAACTTTCATGCGATGTTAGTTGCTCAAATAAAAACCTCATGGAATAATTGAAAACAGTTAAATCAGCCAAGGTTACAATTTGTGAGGGCTTTTCATGTAAATGGGCCATTGGACCTATCTTTTAATATATTGAGGGAAGCTGCTATTGAACAATTACGACTTGGGAATGATAATGAAGACTACTATATAAAACAAACGGAGCTCCTTTCTGTTTTTTTCTATTTTCAGATGTCGGTTAATCCACATTCCAAAAAAAGAGAACGAGAGACCGGATGCTTTAATTAGAATAAAGTTTGGATTTTTACTTTGTAGTGTTGGGCTATAAGCCATAATTTAAACAAAATGAAAAAATTGTGTAAATTAAAACAAAATAATTAATGAAGTTTGAAAATTATCAATATGGCTGCTGTAACATAAGCACGTACTGCAAGCAGAAATCAAAAAAATAAAATAAAACATTAAATAAAACAAAATAAAAACATAACAAAATTAAATAAAACAAATATTAATTAAAATCATTGGAAAGCCTACAGATGCAGAAAGAAACACAAAACCAAAATATAAAACCGCCAAAACCTTGCAAAAGAAGGTTTAGAAAATACATAGGCGGAAGCGGCGACCAAAAATTTAAATATCAAAGGGTAAAAAGAGAAACAATCAAAAAGAATGGTTAAATAAAATAAAAATAAAAATAAAAATAAAAATTTACGAAATATTGAGAAAATAATATCAAAAAATAGAGAAAAATAAGGAGAAAAATAAAATATTTAAAATTAAATTAAAGCAATAAAACCTCCCGAAAAATAGCCGAAAAAGGCTCAAAATACTCTGATTGGTCGCACCCAGGCATGAAATGACTATATATACAGCAGTCATTTTCATAATTTTTAGACTTTTAGAAAATTTTGTAGACACAAAATTTTTAGTCAGTTGTTGAGACAATTTGTTTTAGACAATTGTTTAGTCAATTTTTATGCCAATGTATGACAATTTTTGAAATTTGGATGCTTGACTGACGAACTTGTCGATCGTAAGTATTGTTCTTTTTTGTAGAAATATATTTTTCCAAGTTAATGTTTTGTTTAATTTAACTTATTCTGGATGGCCGCAATGTCTTTTGGCATTGCTCGGCAGGTTCCCCTTAACTTATTTATGTTCATTTTATATACATGTTAATTGTGAAGAATGGCAGGGCAACATTCAATTCCGGCCGTTAAATTGGCAGGATGTTGACGTGTTGCTTTGTCACAATCCACCCTTCGGTGTCTGCTTAGTCTGGTCAGGCCTTGTTGCACTGATCACGGGGTAGGACACCGTCGTAATTCACCGTGGCGGCCATTTTCAATGTTGGTCGGAGCGGTAAGAGGGTAAACTGCGGGAAGATCGCCATAATTAAGGGGATAACATGTTTAAGTAGGAAAATTGAATTTTTAATTTTCAGCTGCTAAATACAGTACCAACATGAGCTTGCTCATGGGTATATAGTGGTAGGATTAAAATTGTGGGGCGTCTGGGTGAGACAGCATAGACCCTAGGAAAAGAAGGTATTTTGATAGAGGGAAATAGGTTTGAATAAGCTTGCACAGATTTAAACAAATTAATTACACCCAGTACACCAGCATGATTTTTGGGGGCTCAGCCGGGATTGAAACTAATGTCATTTAGAAAGATGAAAACCAAGAAAAATTTAAGAAATAACAGAGAGTTTCATTTCATTGAAAAGATTATTTCCATGGAAATTGGAAAGAGTCTATAATAATAATCAATATTCTGTAAATCTGCTGTTTATTTTTTCTAATTGTCTACTAGAATTTACAGTATGATAGAATGCTCATCAACCTAATTTGTATAA
Organism: Schmidtea mediterranea; assembly: GCA_022537955.1. Taxonomy (NCBI): domain Eukaryota; kingdom Metazoa; phylum Platyhelminthes; order Tricladida; family Dugesiidae; genus Schmidtea; species Schmidtea mediterranea. Next base: position 252,500,420 of record CM039679.1, on the reverse strand, counting down.
TTATAATAATAATTTGTAAAGAATTTTTTTTTAAAATAATACTAATATTTTATTTTTTACATCTTAATTTATAATAATAATAATAATAATAATAATAATAATAATAATAATAATAATAATAATAATAATAATAATAATAAAAATAATAATTATAATTATGGTAATGGTAATTGTAATAATGATGATAATAGTAATAATAATAATAATAATAATAATAATAATAATAATAATAATAATAATAATAATAATTATAGTAATTATGGTAATAATAGTGATAATAATCATAATGATAGGGATAGTAATAATGGTAATAATAATTGTACTAAAAATTATTTTGAGCTTTTGTTGTATGATAGAATTATTACATTGCACGCAAATATTTATAGAGTATAAAAGCATGGATAGGTAACCTGAATGATTGGTGAAAATAAGGAATGATGAGGTAGAAGAATTGTATGATGAATGTATATAAAATAGAATGATTGAATGGTATGGAGCTTGATGAAGTAAAAATATGGAGTGAGAATGTGGAATGATGGGGTCTAAACAAAAATTAAAATAACAGACAAAAATATATAAAAAGACAACCATAACAATAAGAATTAATCCGACGCGAAAATATTAGCAATAAAAACTATAAATAAATGAAAATAGTTATTAAGAGTAAACTAATGACGGAATAGAAAGACAGTAAAAAATATCACAGAAAAATGAATTTCAACAACAGTTAAAAGCAAAATATCAAAATGAAATGAAAAAGAATAAACAGAGTCAATGATGATATGTGAAGAATAAGAGGCAAAGAATAACTTTATAAACCGAAAGTTGAATAACGAAAAATACAAAATGAATAAATATCGGAACAATGTATAATGAAGAACGAATAACAATAAAATATCGAAAGTTGAAGTACAGATTGAAAGGAAAGACATAAGCGTTGAGTAGCAAAAATACAAGGACAACAAATAATAGTAAGATCGTGAATCAATTTAAAAAGATAAGAATTAACATCACATAGACAATTAAAGCGAATAAAATCAAAAGCAGTAAAGAGAAAAGATTGAAGAGTGCAAAGCAGTTAAATGCATGCAGAAACACAGACGAATCGAAGAAAACAATGTCAATAAATTAAAAGTTACTGGGAATTGAAAAATGGAAAATCAAAGGCTTAGAAACAATTAAAAACATCATGGATAAATTATAACGTGGAGACAACAAAAATATGTCGAAAAATAAAATCAACTAAACAACGAATAATACCCGAGACGCATAACGAGGAATACATTGGACTGTATTTAAACTGATATTGCTAGAATATATACTGAACCGCATAAATGTCAAACAAAAATTATAATAGTGAAGATTCAAAGTAAAATGTTAAAATAAAATACAAAAAAATAAAATCATCAATGAGGAAATATGAAAGTTATAATACAATGAACAAATAAAATGAAAAGTAATGGCAGTGAATTGCGACAAAATATCGAATGTCAAAGTGTTGAAACAATAAAAACAAACAATATTGAACAGTTGAGGAACGAAAACAGCGAATGACATAACAAATGGATATAGAAAATAAAGAATGGAAACACATTTATCGAATGAGATTGAATCAGAAGGAACATGAATATCGATAAACGAAATGAAAAGAGAATAAAAATCTTTGAGTAATATATAAAACAATAAATAGAGTGAAAGTAATTGTGATGACAACTAATAACGGCAAATGTAAACGTATTGGAAATAGCGAAAAAATACTGTGAAAAAATTTGAATAAAAGTATAAATAAATTAACATTCAGTGACAATAGAGAACAACAAAATCACGAGGTAGAGTGGATGTGAATCAATGTTGGAGCATTAAAATGAAACTATTAAGATAATGAACAACACCAAAATGGTAAGAATGTGTCGAAGGAGGTTGACCAATACTGAGGCTAAAAAGCAATACCAGTAACAGACCAAAAATTAATAAATAAATAAATTAATTAATATCGAAAAGGGTGAAATAAGAATACTAACCATAATTAATAGTAAGTTTGAGAAATTGAACTTGGAATAACATATTTGAATGTTATAATAACGGATAATTTATAATATCAAAAATCATAAATTGAAATCGGAAAATATTGAAAAGAGGAGGTATGTGAAAAGATAACCAGGGAGAACAAAGACCATATATCAACGGTACAGAGAAATTGTAAATAACGTCGACCTAAATATGCAATAATAAGTCAAACAAATACCATATGTGGTTAAAGATAAGATTCATAAAGAAGTAGAATACTTACACAAATGTTGCATTAGTCAAATAAAGTGAGAATATAAGTGTTTATGCTCCCCTGTGGTCACTTCAGTTACTGTCGACAATGTGCTGAGACAATGAAAACTTGGGTACTTTGTAATAATAACATTGAAAAAATAAATAGTCAAGTTTTATGAATAAATGTAGTTGAATTAATCAATATTTAGTAGTTGACCCATCCTGCGCCTATATCTCTATATATAAAATATGAATATTTATATGTAAAAATGGAAAAGTGACGAATGGAGAAAATTAAAAAATGAAAGTGTCCCGATTATCCAGAATAAAGTTCAAAAAAGGGGTAAAATACCTTTGAGCTACCCTCGGGTAGTACGTCTGAAGCCAAATCGGGAGTGGATAACCGATCATCCAGAGGAGAAGTATATGACGACCTTCCGGATAGGTTTGCCAAGTTGAGAAGCTACTGTGGTAAGGCTGATCACCTTACCATTGCAGTAGTGGATCAATGAAGCCGTTTTATGTTTTTAATTTGGGGGGTAGGTGAAGAACTTTCGAAGAAGCAAAGAGAAAGCGCGCGTAAAAGAAGATGAAAAAAATGAGGAGTGAAGAATAAAAAAAAAGGAAGAAAATTAAAAAAGAAAGTTAAAGAAATAATAATAAGAAAAATAAATAACGAGCTCGAGAAAAGTATGAAGGGGAAAACTAAAATAACCAAAGTAAATGAAGCCGACGGAAGATAAAAATTTATTTAAATACTCATTTCGCATTAACGGAGCATAGACTCGATCGTATTACAGAGATAATCTCATTTCGCATTAACGGAGCATAGACTCGATCGTATTACAGAGATAATCTCATTTCGCATTAACGGAGCATAGACTCGATCGTATTACTGAGATAATCTCATTTTGCATTAACGGAGCATAGACTCGATCGTATTACTGAGATAATCTCATTTTGCATTAACGGAGCATAGACTCGATCGTATTACTAAGCATAGTCTCAATTTGTATTAACGAAGCCTAAAGCACAATCGTATCACGGAGAGTGGGAATGAGAAAACGAATGATAAGATAAAAGAAGAGATTTGACAAGCCAGATGAAGTCAAAACAAAGCACAGATAGATAAAACGATAAAAGATAAAGAGAAAAGGGGAAAAATAAAATTATATAGAGATAAATAGAAAGGAATGCGGAGCGTGATATGAATAAAAATAAAATAAATGGAAAATGGGAATCGGGATTTGAACCGAATAAAAAATTATGGGGAGTAAAATAGCGTGGAAAGCAACATTGCCGAATGATCTGTTAAATATAGTTAATTAACAATTGTCGTAAAATAAAATCAAAAGAAATAAATAACACGTATTTGAGTTATAACAAAAATGCAATAAATCCTGGGAATATGAATTATTATATCTGTGAGTAAAATTAAAATAATAAAATTGGAAGTGACTGACAATATAGGAATCCTGAGAAACGAGGATAAGTTAACATTGATAAAAAACAAACGAGTAAAGAAAGTTTTGAGGGAATAAATAATATTTTAAACGCAACTATAAACTAAATACTGTTGGGTGGAATTAAAATTAATAACGCAGGGAAAACGAACGGTAAAGTGCTATACTATGTAATCATTTTGATGCATGATTCATAAATGTATAATAAACAGTGAAGAGGCGATATTTTTCTATTCAGGTAAATCAATCAAACAGGCCAATAATCCAGCATCAACAGCAACCAATCCAACCACCCAGGATCGACCGCAAACGAGTCAATAATCCAGCATCAATTGTAACCAAGTCAATCAAGAAATAGAACAACAAGACAAGATTCGAAAACTACGATGAATAACGAGAACTCTGAGACATATTGTGATTACTGTCTAAGACCAGGCCACAGATCTAGTGAATGTCATGGGCAACGTGAATGTTGAAATTGTGGAAAACTAGGGCATACCTCAACAAGATACAGAATACCTAAGAGATGTTTTCAATGTGAACAAGAAAATCACCTTGCAGCTACGTGTCCAACAAGAAGAAATCAGGAAGAAAGTAACAACACAAAAACACCAGCAAGCAAATTAACCGAGAGGCAAAATGAGATAGACATACCTACAAGAATGTGTAGCTATTTTACCAATAACAAGCTCCACGAAGAAAGGAATCAACAACCAGAAATAAATGTACTACAAAGTGTATCCACAAAATATCGGATAGAATGTATGTGAATAAAAAATCAGCAAGACTGGAACACGTTACAGATTGCAGAAGCACTAGAAGCAGAAAAAAAAGATACAATGAGATAAGAACATTTCAAGCACGTATAGAAGAAGAACGTTGGATAAGAAGAAAAGAGGAGTTGTTGAAAGATGATATTATGAAGTTAACGAACAATGATAGCCGAGTAAAAATGATTAACTAAATGTGGAGAAAATGAAGGAATGAGGCACTGAAAATCAATATGATGCGAGTAATTAAAAATAATGAACCAAGCGTGCAAAGAATTCCACAATTAAGAATTGAAAGTGAGATAATCGAAAGAATGGAAAACGTAAAGTTAAATCATGAGGATAAGAATGAACTAACAACGGAAATGATGTAAAGAGAAATGACTAAATAATAAATCAATTCGGAATTATAATGTCACAAAAGAACTCTAAATTGCTAATAAACGAGAAAAACGAAAAGAAAATGAACGTCAATGAAGAGAATGCAAAAGGAATACATGAAACTACCGAAATCGAAAAAATAAACCGAACCAAGAAGAAAAGGAGAAATGAAACCGAATTCAAACCAGCATATAAAGCTTATGATAACGCTGTGAAATACTGTAATAAATGCCGACGACAAGGTCACAATGAATGCAAATATTATAGAGATGAAATAAGTCGAAATGATCAAAGAAATGGACACATGAAAAATTAGCGGTATTGTGCAAAGTTATGTTACGAATGTAGCAAAGAAGAACATTTAGCGAACAGCTGCCCAAATACGAAAGATAAATTGAGAAATCTGCTACAAAGACATAATAGATAACAGAACAATCAAAAGAAAAGAATTTGTCAGTCTAAAATAGAGAAGTATCAATCAACTATAATAAGAAGACAACAATTTACAAATAGAGAAAGGCAAAAGAATGGACCGAATAAACAGCCGGAAATTAACCCATACGCAATATCAAGAAGGAAAGTTATAGGACAAATCAGAATAATAAGGGAATTGATTGTAAAAGTAACTAATCAGGATGAAAAAATTATAATGTGGAAGCAAGTAGCAGAAAACAAATCAAGAGAAAGTGAAACACTAATGTCAACAGTACTCAGACTGAAGGAAGAGGTAATGTTATCAGAATTAAAAATAAACGATATAAAAGAGGAACATAAAAAATGTGAAATACTGATTGGATGTACAAAAGTGGTAAAGATGAAGAAGAATAAAAGGGATATGGAGAATAAAATGGAGATAAACAGTGAAGTGTAGACGAAAAGGTTCAAAAAGAAATGTATATACGTAAAAGTAGTATCAAAGTATATGAAGAAATCTAGGTATAAGTAAATAAAATAGAAGGAACAAAAATAAAAATAGATGTAGATGTAGATTTTAATGTAGACATAACCGAGTATCGGTGTATATGTAGATTAAAAAAAAAAGTGAAAAGTGAAAAAGTAGTCCTAACCGAAGATTGAATTTTGATAACATAAAAAAATTGATTAGAAAAATCAATGTTGAGGACGACATTTTTGCGAAGACCGAGGAAGATACGCCTAACGATTAAGACAATGACAATCAACAATAAAACAACGACGAAAAGAAAGGAAATGGCAAGGAAAAGAAAGCTAACGAGGTTAACAACAATAAAAACAACAGAAACAACAAAAACGAAAACAAAAAGACGAAATATGGAAAACGCACTATATGCCTACCTGAAGTAGAAATTAATTGGAAAAATAGTATCAGGACGTTATCAATGGAACTAATAACTTAGAGATTAACCAAATCCCAGCAACGATTAACAATCAACCTGAGGGAAAGAGAAATGGGAATGGGAAATGTCAACATCAACGGTCAGACGATAAATCAAATATGTATAGCAAGAATTGAACGAGACGAAAGAAGAAACAAAATATGTCAAGAGTAATATTAGAACAAGAAAATAAAACAAAGACATGGAAAAAATCGTTAATGAATTACTGGATGACAAAGGAAACACGAGGAAACCTATAGATAGAGAAAAATAGAAAAACCAATAGAAGAAAAAAAAGGAACAACAATAACTCAATATGTGATGAAAGGAGAAAAACAATGAAAAGCAATCGATAACGAAAGACAAATGGGAAACCGTATCAATAAAAACTGAGGAACTCAAAAACGAAAGCAAAGAAATTGGCTAAAATTAGGAAAATTCGACTGAGAATCAAAATTGCGAGAACGAATACTAGAAGCTAAAATGGAAATATTTTAACGCGAAAATAAACTGTGGAAACAGAAGCGGTGGAATGAGGTGGTTGAACAAGTCAGACCCCTCCTAAATTACAATAAGTATAATTAAAGGGTATATGAGTGTATATATTGTATAAATATATGTATATAAGTATTATAAAAGCGGTATGTATAATATATAACCCTACAAAATTTTTTTTAACGTTTAAAGTTAGATGAGAAAGAGAATGGTGAGTATAAAAATAAAGGAAAATGAATCAAAACTATCAGGAAGGCGTAAACGGAAACTACTACAAGAACAATGGCAGACAGTCAGATGATTCCTGAGAGAAGTGTTAAATACGAATTATTACAAAGGTTAATACAACCTTTGGAAGTAGAAGAGCATGAACAATGAACTTAATGGTTATCGAATCAAGAGAAAGAGATACAAGAGCCGGACTCATCAAGTAGCATAGAATAGAGTAATGGCGAAACACGTATAGATGCAAAAAGACTAAATGTATAAAAGTAAAAAAAAAAAGGTAGCCTCAATGTATAGAAGTAGAAAAGAAATTACAAAAAAAAATAAATAAAAGTATATTATTAAGTAACAAGTATAACGGAGTAGGAATAAAATCAATAAAAGAAACGCAGGAAGATCGGGCAACCATTAAAGAGATATTAACAATGAAGATAAACTGTCCAAATCAATCATGCGATTGAAAATGAAAAATCAAAATGCAATGGAACATGTGTGCAAATACTAGTATAAAAGAGAATCTTTCAAAAGATATCAACAATCAATAAACAAAGTGAACGGAAAAACAACATGAGAAAATCTGTGAAGAATGGAAAGTAAAATGAGAATATTGCACTATAACATGAACCTGGAAGCAGATAGAAAAGGAAAATGTGAATAAAATAAAAAGAAAGTGTGCGAAAAGTTCAAGGGGTTATAACCAAATCAATGTGTAATAGAAGAGGAAGTAGAGTTAAACGAGCACTAGGAAAAGTGTAACAAAAAGAAAACAGAATTACCAGTGAAGAAATTGGGATGCGAAGTAAAGAAACCAAAGAGGAAATGTTTTAACATTTGCAAGATACTGTCGAAGACCATGTGAACATATGGATAACCGATCGAGTACGCTGAGGAGTGAAAATTGAATATAAATAAATATATATATATATATATATATATATATGTATATATGTGTATATATATGTATATGTGTGTATGTATATATATATATATATGTATATAATGTAAAAGTAGAACCCATAAAACACTAAAATACAGATGCGTAAAATTAAAATGATAACCACCGTTAATGATAAAACTAATTGTAAAGTATAATTATAGAAAATGAATATCAGAGAAATAATTATCGAAGTAAGAACAGACCTCACAATATTGATGATGATGAAGTTAATAAAACGGACAGAACTATATTGATAAAAAACGGAGAGATGAAAATAGTGAATAAAATAAAACAGAGATGAGAAAGTTCGAATTAATGTGACAACAATGACAAAGAAACACCGAAGAAGACAAAAGGTATATGAACTAAGGTATATAACTAAAAAGGGATAAAAGAGTTCAAAAGAGTAATAAAAGAGAAAATAAAACAAGAAGCCTAAAGAAAACCTGTCAAACCAAAAGCTGAAACCGCAAGAGGAGAAAACTAAGCAATATAAAGATCGAGCTGAAAGAAAGGAAGAGAATCTCAGAAAATTCACCACTATCAAAGCCAACCAGAAACAAAAATGCAAACCACAGTGAAAATAATCAACAATGAAGGTTTAGATCAGCGGAACCGTTGAATATGAAAGATTGTACACAAAACCAACAAAAATTGAAGTGTTAAACGAGGGTTGAAAACCAGTATAATGCAAAATCAAAGGGATAGTAGAAACTTAAATCAGCAAACAAGAGGAGGAGATAGAAAACCTGAAAATAGCGATGAAGCCACAAGCACAAGAAATAGACAAAATCAAGAATCAATGTTTTCAGTAGAGGAACCTGATAAAGGCGCTAAGGGAGAGTGTCAGATATTGAGTTACTAGCGAGAAGAGGTAGAGAAGGAAAATGAATGGCTGAGACGACAATTGGATATAAGCCAAGAATGGGAACAAAAATAAATGAACTAAAGAGAGCATTAGTCATGAAATGAGCAAACAATATATTGGAAGACCAATAGGAAACTGAAGTAAAAAGAATTCAAAGGAAATATAGAAAAAAAAAGAAGTTAAATCGGGCATACAGAGGATTTGAAAGGCGAGCGATTAAACAATATACTGAAAGTCATTTAAACTCAACCAATGAATTCAAGCGCTAGAAGACAATGAAAGACAGAAGAGAGTGATGGAGGGAAAAGACAACATTATTGCAACGATACCCGAAAAAAAAAATAAATAAATAAGTCGCCTTCTAAAGCAGAAATGTAAGTAAACTGACATGAGCGAGAAAGCAACTCATCGCTAAAATAGCATTCAAAAAATCCAAGTGTAAATAAAACAAATGAAACAGTGGCTCAAACTTACCCTCGTCGTTATCCTTACCTTCGTCATCAATTCAACTTTATAACCAAAGAAGATCCAGAGCGACAATACAAAATCGAAACCAAATAGAAGCCCTGTAAGAATCGAAACCCTGAAACAAGAACTTATCCAAATACAAATTCAATGAGTGAAGAAAACACCCTTGAAGAAACATCAATCCACAGCTAACCAGAACAATTAACCAATCTCGAAAAACTCTTATCAATTACAACAACCTCTCCTACTCACCCAATCAAAGAAAACTCAAACACTAACCAATCTCGAAACTTTCCTACAAAGCCTGGTAGTCGTTGAAACCAGTGCAATCCCACCCAATCAAAGAAAAATCGAACACTAACCAATCTCGAAACTTTCCTACAAAGCTTGGTAGTCGTTGAAACCAGTGCAATCCTTATCCTAATCTTTGTAACTATCTATCGAATCGTAAAAACCAGTTGAAAGCTGCAAGTCTAAAGAAAACCCAAATCAAACAATCAAATTCAAGAGAATCTAAAAGCAAAAACCCAATATCACAACAATCAAAGAACCAATTCTTCCAATTCAAACCCAACAGTCGAGAACCAGTCAAAGACACCAAATGAAGATGACATCCCTAATCCCAACTACATAGATTAATCGCAAGCCAAAGTGACAATTACTATAACTATTATTATGTAAATACCTGCATTCTAACTGTGACATAAAAATGTTCGATGTATATATGACCTACCGCCTTATGTGGTTTCTACTTGAAGCTTGTAAATTGACATTACTCTGTTTCATGAATGCGTAAAAGTATTAGCTCTATATGCGTATGTATTAAGTATGTGAATGTGGTGGCTAGACCAATGTTGGTCTAGACCGAGAAATTGCGGGGCGCAATTTAAACGGCCCCGGGAGTGGTTTGTTGGGCTACAAGCCATAATTTAAACAAAAATGAAAAAATTGTGTAAATTAAAACAAAATAATTAATGAGGTTTGGAAATTGTCAATATGGCTGCTGTAACATAAGCACGTACCACAAGCAGAAATCAAAAATAAAATAAAACATATTAATTAAAACAAAATAAAAATAAACAAAATTAAATAAAACAAATAATTAATTAAAATCCATGAAAAAACCTACAAATGCAGAAAGAATATAAAAATTCAAATATAAACCGCCAAAACCTTGCAAAAGAAGGTTTAGAAAATACATAGGCGGAAGCGGCGACCAAAAATTTAAATATCAAAGGGTAAAAAGAGAAACAATCAAAAAGAATGGTTAAATAAAATAAAAATAAAAATAAAAATAAAAATTTACGAAATATTGAGAAAATAATATCAAAAAATAGAGAAAAATAAGGAGAAAAATAAAATATTTAAAATTAAATTAAAGCAATAAAACCCCCCGAAAAATAGCCGAAAAAGGCTCAAAATACTCCGATTGGTCGCACCCAAGCATGAAATGACTATATATACGGCAGTCATTTTCATAATTGTTAGACATTTGTAGAGAAAATTTTGTAGACACAAAATTTTTAGACTTCACTGTTTATGCCGATGTATGACAATTTTTCAAATTGGTATGCTTGACTGACAAACTTGTCGATCGTAAGTATTGTTTTTTGTAGAAATATATTTTTTTAAGTTAATGTTTTGTTTAATTTAACTTATTCTGGATGGCCGCAATGTCTTTTGGCATCGCTCGGCAGGTCCCCCTTAACTTATTTATATTCATTTCACTTATATTAGTTTGTGGAAAGTGGTAGGGCAATATTCGATTTTCTCAGTTGATTTTGAGGAATGTTGATGTATTGCCTTGTCGCTAACCACCTTTCGGTGTCTGCTTAGTCTGGTCAGGCCTTGTTGCACTGATCACGGGGTAGGACACCGTCGTAATTCACCGTGGCGGCCATTTTCAATGTTGGTCGGAGTGGTAAGAGGGTAAACTGCGGGAAGATCGCCATAATTAAGGGGATAACATTTATGTAAATGTTTAAGTAAGAAAATTAAATTTTTAATTTAACTCCTGCCGATTATTATATTGTCAAGGGTACGACTAGTGATAGAAATTTAGGTCAACGAAAGTACAAAGTAGGGTTAAATCACGTACATTGTTTGATAATCATCGTGGTGGAAAATTAAAATAAAATGATACATTTTGGTATGGATCTGTGAGATGATAATATAGAGATTTACGAATGGTGGTAACTGTGGCGACCATAGGAAAGCAAAGATGAGTTGTTGGACTAAAATAATGACATTATAATAATGCATTGATTTCAATTTACCATTGGCTAACGTTTGTATGAAACAAGGAATTTTCCATAAAAAAAGGGCGGAACGCTGCCCAAATTTTTGAAAAATATTTTATTAAATAAACAGTAATGATGACAAATTGATATAGGAATTGTAGAAATAGATGAGTATGGACAAGCGTATAGATAGAAAGAGACGTAAGACCTTCCATCGGCAGTCAGGAACCCGAAAGTGAAAATATCATGAGGAGTAGTTCTAGAAATGGAGCTCACCTGCTCATGAATTTTCAGCTGCTATATACAGTACCAACATGAGCTTGCTCATGGGTATATAGTGGTAGGATTAAAATTGTGGGGCGTCTGGGTGAGACAGCATAGACCCTAGGAAAAGAAGGTATTTTGATAGAGGGAAAATGGGTTTGAATAAGCTTTGCACAGATTTAAACAAATTAATTACACCCAGTACACCAGCAGTAGTTAGTTAAGTAGAGTCTGACGATTGAAATGCGGCAATAACAAATTTTGTGACCCCGACCACTAATCTATGAATGACAAGATTCCTACCAAATATATTCAGAAAAGATGACCATATAGAAGACATCATCAGGGATTGTTAAAAATTTTATAATGCGATAGAAACACCAGTAAGATTGCAAAATACATTAGAAATGGAATAATCGAAGAATATAAAAGAGTTGAATGCCGAACCTTTGAAAAGTCTAAATTATTAATAGTAAAACTAACAGAAGAGTAAAGTTACGCTCAAGGAGTATAGCCATCAGAGACATTTATAGGAAAAGTTTAAAAGTTACTATTGGAGTTCGACAAAATAAACACATGAAAAAAAATAATTAAAATCATAAAATCATGTATAAGCCACTAGAAACATCAAATTCGAAAATAATAATTAATAATTAATTAAAATTCTAGATTTACCGGGAAAACTGGTTTGCCAAATGATAAGACGAGTTCAGATATTATCAAATAAAATCAATGAGAGATACCTAGGAGGAAATATTTAATGATAATTAAAATTAATTATAAATTAATTGGATAATGGGAAGCCCGAGCTAATGGGAAACCCGGGCCAATGGAAAACTCAAGGAGTGTAGGAAATCCTAGATTTCAATGAAGTTAGTAAATTAAATTAATGAAAATTGCGAAGTGAGGGAAATCCTGAGTTAAAAATAAACCCGACACAAATAAAATTACCACAAGAAAATTGGATTTTACGGAAGTTTCTTGATAAATAATTTAAAAAAAAGAAGAGCTCTGTCAATAAACGGATTTGAATAAAGAAAATCCAAATACCAGGAAGGTATATAAACAAGGAATAAATTCACTAAATAAACAATTTGGTCGAAGACAGAAATCATAAAAATATTGAAAATTTAAAAAATATAACTTACTGAGTTAATATTAATTTTATTGTTAGCGTAAAAGAAGGGAGATCTCCCGTTAGAAGACTTATCCCAGTGAAAGAATAGCGAGTTTAAGTATACCAAAATTGTGCAAACTAACGTGTTATTTAAATTGTAAAGGTTTGAAGTGTTATTGAAATTATATGATTTGTTGCAGCAAAGTGTGATAATTTGAATAAAAACAAATTTGGTAAGCGGCTCATCAAATATGTTTCAATGTTTAAACTGTTAAAATATTGAATTAAAAGAGAAAACTTTTCTTGTTGAAAATAAGTGAAAATTATCGAAGCGATTAAGTGGTTGAAATAAACTATTGAATGGCTGAATTATTTAAAGGATAATTTTGAATTATTGAGGTGGATTGAAAATATAATTGTGAAAATTGATTATTTGAGACTGTTCAGATCATTTTATAAATTGAGAAGCCTTAAATATGTGGCAGATATAATGAGTTCTCAAAGATAAATGAGCAATATCAGTAATAATGATGAAACACCAGTGTCCACGGTTACTATGGCAAAGAAGCCAATGACTACGCAAGCTGCCAAAAGCTACCAGTAAATCAATATTGAGAAGATCTGGAGAAATTTCTAGACTTCATCGCAGATTATTACATGTATGCCACAGACTACGGATAGAGCCAACCAATAATTGTGCAAAAGTTACTGTTATAATAAAAGGAGCAACCAGAAAAGCATGACAACAAATCAATAAAAAATACAACAACCAAAGACTGGTCAGAACTGAAGTTGAAATCGTGAAGTTGATAAGCGTTGATATAAATAGAATAATTCTCTTAAAGATGATTCGTCTCAACTGCAATATTTTCAGTTCATCTTTTAAAAATTTCAACTTATTTTTTCATATCTTTATTTGAATTATGATTTTTCTAAATTTATTTATTTTTACTTATTTTACTTTTATAAACAAAACAATTTTTTTGATTTATATTAAATCTTCTCAAATTCTGTCCATCCACGCGTAAATTTATTTAACTATATTTTCATTATATTTCGTATATTGTTACATTTCCTCTTACTTGATTTTTAATTTCCTTACTAAATATATTTAGTTAATATATATATAAAAATTTATCTAATAAAATAAGTTTTTGATTTTGTTACCTTGAGATAGCTCTGCTTGGAGCATTTGGGTTATAAATTTGAGTTACTGTAAAACATTCTTACTTCCGAATATTTTAGGACACCCCGGTAAGTGCACGAGCCAAGCAAAGATACCATATATTCACATGCTAAAACAGTATAATAATTTTTTATAGTTTCGAAATGCAACTATGCCCTCTATATTGAGGACAGAAATAGATGACAAGATGTTAAAAGCCAAAAAATTTTATCAAAATATTCCTTAACAAAAACTTTAATTTTTATTTCCTGTCAGAAAGATATGGAGTATAAAATAAACAAGTTTAAAAAATTTGATTCCGTCTTTAGATAAACATAGTTGTTTCAATATCCTTGGCTTTGTACACTGAACTGTGAGAAATCGAGTCACTGAGATCATCTCCTCGGTTTGCCAGGCTTGTTGCGTGGATTTCATAAAGCTTGTGAATGAGCTCGTTACAGATAAGATCACCACAGTTAATTCTGGTCACGTGAATGAGAAATATCCCATCGATTGATATGAGATTCCTGTCAAATTGCTTGATGAGGTGTTCGCTGTGTGGAGGAAAAGATCTACTTATTTGTGCACTGTGGTTAATGAACCGAACTCTCCGATCTGACGATAAACATCGAGCTACCCAGATAAATAAAGAGATTATTTGTAAACTTGCAATCAAACTAAACCACCACCAAAGAAAAATGAAAATTTTCTCATTAATGAGATTAATTGACAAAGAGCATTGAGTCGTGATGTTAACAACATTTGTATTCTGCATTTTGAAAGGAACCCTACAAAATGCCATTCTGGGAAACAAATTCGTAACATCCCAATAACGACCGTTGAGCAGATCCTGCAATACAGTTATCCCAAACAATTTGTGCTTTCCATTCATGTTAAGCAGTTTCTCCATGATGACAAACTGTGAACAAATCATGACAACGCTGATCACTTTCAACAATAAATAATGGAAAACAATTTCCATTTTATAAATTGGAAACTTAGACAGAAGTCCGATTGCTTTTTCAGACTTTTTTTTGCGCGTTGTCAATAGAATAAATATACTTCCGGCCATTTGGGAGATTTTCCGCTGGCGACTTTCTCCGAAATCCAAAGATGCTTTTCGAGCGAGGTCAATTAAAAATTGTAAATTCGTACCAAGTCGATTGTATATGAGGCACTCCCAGAACACATAAGGAATGTATAGGAGAGCCGCTTGTAATCCCAACACAAATGGAACCCATTGATAATAATCTAGAATTAAAGGAAATATTATATTAAACTTCAGAGGTAGTCAATTATATATACATGTGTGTGTAGAGCAAATTAAAATCTCTTGACATCTTTTCAGGACCTTCATAAGTCCTCGATCATAAAATGACTTGTCCAAATCAGCGAAAAACCAAAAGAAGTGCTTATTTATAGTGTCATCCGAATTTAATGTTATATCACTAAGGATTTTTGAAAAGATCGAAACCAATAAAAGTCTGACTGACTAAAGTCAGGTCAGTAAATGGGATATTGCAACGTAATCCATTCATGATCCAATAATTTCTGATCTAACGATGTTATGTTGGAATACAAGTAGCTCTTGACGTTTCTGTATGATAAATTCGTTCCAATTATTCAATTTCTGACATTATACATTAGAATAGACTGTTCAAAGTCTCCATACACTGTCAAATGTCTGCATTCGATGTTTTTAATGGGAAAATCACTTAGGGACCAAAGCTTAACTAAATTGATGTAAAATATCCACTTCTCATCACCAGCTTTCAATTGCTTCAAAAAAAGATTGTTTCCCCACATTCAATGATTATGTTGTAGAATTTTTATAAGAACTGTCAAATGAAAATTGCTGAGTTCAGGAAAACCCAATTACCAATTATTATATCTTTTAGAATACATTTTACTAGGTTGTGTAAAAGGTTGCCGGGCAGTTTTGGATTACAATTTCAACATATAGAATGACAATGAAAGCAAACATGATTAACCAACCGTTTTATTCGTCAAAGTAAAGTCCTCCATTGTCTATAACAAGAGTTTATTAACTTATAACTTCCATGTATGCAAAGTGCTTTATAAATTCACTTGCTGCTGCTGCCCGGGAACTTTTTACACGACCTAATAGAATATTTTTTACAATATTTATTATAATATTTATTACAATGTTTATTATAATATCTTTTAGAATACATTTTACAATATTTTTACGATTTATTACAACATTTATTACAATCAGTGGCGGAACTTCAAAATTTGGGCATAAACATATTTTTAATTTAACGAAAAAAATGTTACACATATAAATATGTATTTATTTCATATGTCATCCTTCAAAATAAAAATTAAATAATTTTATTATAAAAAACAACATTATTATTACGTTTTATAATAATAATATTGTTCCATTTCAAAAACTTTTCCTATTGATTTGCATCACAATTCTGAAGTATTTGTATAAATACGAGAAATTTTTGCGGAAATGTGTATTTTGCAAACCCTAGCTTTGTTTATCATATTTTTAATCATAGTTTTATATCTGTGGGCTCTCTATAGCTGCGGAAAAGAGTTTCAGAGTATAGCATTTTTTGAGATTATAGCTGTTGCCCCCTCCCACAACGCAGGGTCCTGCGTCCACTAGTTTCGCCGCTGATTCCTATATTTATTATAATAATTATTACAACATTTATCACAATGTTTATTTAAATAACTTTTTAATTATTAAAATAATTGATACAACATTTAATACAAAAAATTCTATTACAATATATATTTATTAGATTACATCAGCGCGCACAATATTAACAGTTAGCTTTTAATTTATATATAATGATAAAAAAGTATAAAATGTAGTTTATACGTCGAAAGTTACATAAGGGAGAGAAATAAAATAAAGGTATTAATCTACTCAAAAATGTAAATTAATTAGGAAGAATTCCAGACATGAATGCCATCCACATTCATGCAACAAAGCCTCAATCCCTTCCATATTTATATTCAATATTATATAATAAAAATGTTCAATTCGCTAACTTATTTTCCTGGACTCCAGCCACTTCCAATATTCTTCATCGTCGGAATTGTGTTCATGGACAGCTTTCGGAATGGTTCCAACAATCCAGCAGTAATTGTTGATATACTGCAAGACATTTGATCCACTTATTGTCGAGGGAGCATAACAAGTCATCGGTTTCAACACATACGATTTGATAGTTACTGTTGCCGAACAAACGAGAAGCAAAGTGAATGTCAGTATGTAGACGCAACGATCGAAAATGTCATAAACTCCACATGCGTGAATGAAATTGAATTTATTCAAATAATCGAGAAACTCTTTGAAAACCATGAGAATGTATAAACAGAAAAAACAAAACTCAATTAAATCGATGAAAATTAATGAAAATCAATTGTGGGAAAATCAACCAATCAGAATTTAGCGTTAGTCATTACGTGATTAGTGGAAGCAAATGAGGGCAGCATGCAGACGCCACAATCACAATGACTGTTACGTAACATATTTTAGAATATGAATCAATGTCGCACTCGTATGAATCATTTGAATCATTTCATTTGGCTTATTTAAGCAGAATTCTTTTGCTTTCGCAATATTGCAGTAATGAGTCATTTGATTTGTCATATAAATTCTGGATAATGATAGTAATGTTTTGATTTGACTATTTATGTTTATAATTAACTTATTCTTACTTTGCCAAAAGTGTAACCCTGTTGCAGGTAACAGAAAACCTACTAAAGGTAATTTAAAAGTAATTAGGCATAAGAAAATATTTTTTGTTGGAAAATAAAGATAAGAAAAACTAAATTCAAATCTTGTGCCGACAATTTCAAAAATATAAATTCTTGGGATTTTATTTTGCATTATAGGATCATCGTGTTTATTGATTGATTTCAAGTCTTACTTAGATGGTATTCGGATCTTGGTTATGAATATTTACGTCATGGGTGTAATACCACACACAATTTAAATGACTGCTCGTCATTTTCGTTCCCAAGTTCTTGATAACTGTCGACTGAAAGAATTAATTAATATGAGCGAATACAATTGTTGTCTGAATTTCATGTTTATATGTGGATTTCAAGTTCTACTTAAGTTGTTTCGGATCTTGGCAGTAGTGGGATGTGTCACATCCAGCACAGTACCCCCCCCCCCGCTGAGAGAAAATTTTTCTAAGTCCAAAAGTACAAAAAATTTTTAAGACAATGACTCATTCAAGGTCATTGAAACAAAAACCATGACTCATTCAAGGTCATTGGATGACTCATCATATTTTTTCCAGGTCATTTAAACAAAGACCACGACTCATTCAAGGTCATTGCATGACTCATCATATTTTTTCAAGGTCATTCAAAATTTCTCAATGTCATATTATTTTTAAACATTTTTAAATTTTTAATTTACTACTTATAAAAAATAAGTAGTATATATTTGTAATATTATTATTATTATTATTATTATTATTATTATTATTATTATTATTATTATTATTTTATTATTATTATTAATATTATTATTTTTATTATTATTATATTTATTATTATTATTAATATTATTATTTTTATTATTATTTTTATTATTATTATTTTTATTATTATTACATGTTTTAATTTTTATTACAAGTTTTATTTATCATTATTATAATTTTTATTATTATTATATTTATTATTATTATAATTTTTATTATTATTATATTTATTATTATTATTATTTTTATTATTATTATTATTATTATTATTTTTATTATTATTACATGTTTTAATTTTTATTACAAGTTTTATTTATTAAGATTATAATTTTTTATTATTATTGCATGTTTTAATTTTTATTAATATTATTATTTTTATTATTATTATTTATTATTATTTTTATTATTATTACATTTTTTAATTTTTATTACAAGATTTATTTATTAAGATTATAATTTTTTAATATTATTATTACATGTTTTAATTTTTATTACATTTTATTTATTTTTTTTTATTATTTTTTTATTATTATAAATATTATATCATTATTTTATACTTTTTATTAATAATACATATATATATATATAAAAACAAATACATAAAAACAACTATATAAAAAACATCTATATAAAAACAACTATATATAAAATACAACAAGTTCACAAAAAGTAAATCAATTATTAATAATACAATTAAACAAATATCAAGTTTTATTTCACGTTTCTTCACGCTTGGCATTTGATTATGAAAATATTGATAATAAAAATAATAATAATAAATTATAACAAATGAAAATACCAAAGAGAAATTTTCACAATTTTTATTTTTATATACAAATTTGTTAATAAATATCAATAACATTCTCAAATATCTCATCAAATTGCTGATTGCGAACTGCTGGATCGGTTTCAGGCATGATTATATTACCACCAACATCAAGGACATCAACCCCTCTATAATGACCATATGCAAAACTCGAGTTTTTCCCTACCCAAGCTCTCTTATCGTCATGATTATTTAATGCTATTTTAGAATTTTTAAAAGTGAACAGCTGATGATTTCGGGTCCCTATCCTAGTTTGAGGTACCGACATAATAGTATTGTTATTATAACAATTCAAATATGATTGGTGTTTAATGTCGGAACCCGGTAATTTTACACCCTTAGCTCGCATTGTTGATTTATTTCCTAACAAGCTATAACATTTAGGGCGCAAGAAAACCCACTCGCTATATCCTAACCCTTTACTCTCATCCTTGAACTTGCCAATAACCGAGTCAAGTCGTCTAGAATATAAAGGATGAGAAGGATCATAATTTGATGTATCTAACAGATCATCCGAAATCATAGCTTTTAATAAAATTTCTAATTTTAAATTTTTTATCTCCAAAAAGAAGCTATCTGTATCACCCGCTACTAGATTGATATCACAATTATAAATATCACGATATTTTTGTCACTCAACATACTGTAACTGGTACATCCGTAGTTTGGATAAATCTAGAACTGATTGACCAATATAACTAGGTCTATCCAAACAAATTGAGTCCTTATTAAGATGAGCGGCAAAAAGATAATCAGTAATCTCTATTGTTTTTCTAAATGCCGGTTTTGACGAATATGTAATTAACTTTTCAGCTGAATTACATAATCGCAAATTCATCCTCTTTTTAAGGTTCTCAACAGATTTACCATACAGACTGTTGTTATACAATTTAAATAAATCTCTATATAATTCACTAACTGCATTTGCACGCAAGTTAGTGTTTTTATCGATATAATGTTTAAAAATAGGAGCTTGCTTGTATTTAATAGCTCTATGTATATGTGTAACCTTAGCCCCGAGAGAAAGATAAAGCCTGAAAAGCCTCCAATGAAGAACATAGTTCTTCTTAGGATAATGCGTTAGCATTAACTTCTCAACTTTTGAATTTGGTGGGCACATCTTTTCCGGTCCAATCGGAAAGTCATTTAGAAAATCATGTAAATTATCTGGAATTTCGATATCAACTTCCATAGTATATCCATATGGAAGGATTTCAATATCCACAACATTCGCACATGCATTCAAAACCTCATCCAAACCATCATACACCCAAGTAAAATCAGCGTAAGGAAGACTTTGGCTGAGAGCCCAACCATTCAGATTATTTATATCTATGTACAATAATTCTGTATCCTCCGAAGCAGCAATGTAATGTTTGTTAACAAATGTTAACCCACCCCGTATTCCACCTTCGTAAAAATTGAACATTTCCATGTCCTGTAAAAGTTCAATGGGTTCCGTTAATGTCATAAGCGCTGAAGCCCATGACATACCCGGAATGCCATAAAAGTTTAGAGTTCAAGACCATTGTAAACAATAGCCTTGGCACGGAATTGTTGAAAATAGTCCGCAAGGAGGAATACATCAAGTTTAAGGTAAATTAACATATAATCACGCAAAGTCCTACAGTTTTGCTGCGTCCAGATTAGTTGTGCCATATCGTACTCATCTTCACTTACGCCCTCCCAAATTGGAGGCAACTCATAAGTAGTCTCAAGAACTTCCTCCGAAACAGCAAAATTATACGGAAAAATACCTTTACAGTCGACTATAGAACCTTGAAAGACAGACGAAGTCAATGGAAGAGAAGTTAGCGTTTTCACAGCCTTAGCTAACGAACAATTAACAAATTGCATACTGTCGATAAAGCGAACAGCCAATTTGTTAATGTGAACAATTAATGAAATAAATTTTTCTGTAGAGGTCGGTATGATATCTAAATTCCATGAAGGAAAGCGATCGAGACCATATTTTAAAATATGGTGAAGGTCATACCCTCTTAAATTATGAAAGACTATAGGTAGTAACCGATAAATCCTACGAGCTATATTACATTTTCGGCAAGCTGCCCCTAGATAATTACCAGTAAAATGGCAATGATCTCTAACCGGATTTACAATCGGTTTTTTACATAAATAACAGGTTCGACAAGATTTAAACTGTCGAACCTCACTGAAAGACATAGGTCCTATCAATTTATTACCTTCCGAATCATAGTACGGAATAACAATTTCAGTTGCAATTTCCTCAATTTTCTTAAGAAAATCAGGAATGCAATCAAGTCCGTAAAAGTAATAATATGATTTTTTGTTAGTATAATTATTAATTAATAAAAGGCCTGCTGCAATAGGCATATGAATTTGATGATGTCTATCATCAGGAGGTAAAACCGATTCAAAATCGGCATAAATCACAAAAGGTGGGGTGATATGTTTAGAATAATTTAGGAATTCTAAATTTTTATTTTCGGGGAGCGTGTATAGGGTTGTGCCAGTCTGATTTTTGGCGCATAATGCAACATGTGTATTGAATGCATTATCTAATCTAAACCCATTAAGGCAATGTGGACACCAACGACATCTAATTTGAATGTTACAGTCAGGGTTTTGATGGCAATTCTTTAACCAGTTGATATTGGTCACAGCGGTATAATGATATCTATCATTATTTTCAAGTAGTAATAAATAAATAGGGTTTCCGTCAGTGACTTTGCTTTTATGGATCAAACTTAAATGAGGATGGTGAAAGACATAATTATCTGGAACCTCATCAATTATAACAGTTGGTGTGTACGAAAACACATTTATTGCTAATTTTAAAGTCGAATTTTTCTTTTCGAACTTTGGGATGTTTATTAATTTCATGGGACAATCCGTGATCTCATCGTACTCTAATTCGTCTAAAAACTCGGTATATTTAGAGACTCTTTGGGGGGTTTTCACCAATTATATCTTTCTTTAATAAATAAAGAATAGAGTAAAGGAAGCACTTGTCGTCATTGTTTTTTATATTTACTATGGCTCCTTTATTTTTTAATGCAGAAGGGGTTTTAATATATTTATGTCCAGACAAACGATTAATAGGAGCATATTTTGTTAAAATAAAGTGAATTTCCATAATATTAATAACACGCCATCCACTGCCTAAATGGGTGAATTGTTCTATTTTTTCATTAAGCTTATTAACCCCTTCACTTAAAAAGTTATCTGAAAATGTCTCCGCATTATTTGAAAAATAATTGTCACGGATCTCGCCATCTTTTTCAAATTTAATTAATATCGCGAATTGAATTTTAACGCTCCCCATTTTATTTATCTCAAAAATTAATTTATTACTGATTCGCTCAGTTAAAGTTACTGTAATTAGTTGCGCGTTAGATATATCAAAACGTAAAGTTTTGATAGCGCCATTTAAATTTACTGAAATGTTCGGCTCATTCTCTAATACAGAACCTCCGAATTGTATAATATTTTCATTATTTATAGTAGGTATAGTATTTTCATTAATTATAATAGGTATATTATTTATAATATTTTCATTATTTATAGTATTTTCATTAATTATAATAGGTATATTATTTATAATATTTTCATTATTTATAGTATTTTCATTATTTATAATAGGTATATTATTTATAATATTTTCATTATTTATAATATTAGAGTCATCATCATCACTGATTTCGATGACTTCTTTTTTAATTATTTTATTTGGGATATTAATTTTAATAGGTGTAGCAGGTCTTTTATTCTTTTTATTTGATGTTTTTTTATTTTGTAGTATATTCAAAATATCGACGATTATAATTTTATAATTTTATAATGATTTTATTTTTCTTAAATATTTTTTACTGACTTGAAAGAATTCAAATGAACCCCATGTTCCCTATAAAATTCTTTATATTTAATGTTCTGGGATGTTTTGCATATGGCGCAGATAAAAAATTTGATGCCATTAAATCTATGGCGGTAATATTTTTTCATTTCTTCATGGCAACTTTCATTATGTTGCAACGATGAGATGCAATATCTCGGATAAAAAGTGCCTAATAAAAATATTAAATTAAAAACCTATATAAAGTAACTATGATATAAAATATCTAATAATTCTAACAAATAAAACCTTAAATACAATAATATTTGCATGCTCACTGCAAACTATTAAATAATTCTAATAAATAAAACCTTAAATACAATAATATTTGCATGCTCACTGCAAACTATTAAATAATTCTAATAAATAAAACCTTAAATACAATAATATTTGCATGCTCACTGCAAACTATTAAATAATTCTAATAAATAAAACCTTAAATACAATAATATTTGCATGCTCACTGCAAACTATTAAATAAAATATCTATTAAAATAATTCCTATATAATTCATATATAATTCAATTACGTAAGATCTATAATAAAAATGCCTATATAATTCAAAAACTATTTGTTCAACTATATTTGTTTATAATTTATTATGTTAATATATGTTTCAGTAATAATACTTTTTAAAATATATTATAAATTAATGATATTTGAAGTATTATTAAAATAATACTTTAAATTTCATCAATTTAAAAATATATTTATCATAAAACTTTTGAAATAAATAGATCCTTATTATAAATTTATTATAAATTATTATAAATTATTGATATTTGAAGTAATATTTTAATAATACTTCAAATATCATTAACTTAATTTCGATAAATAAAAATAAATAAAAAACTAACATTTATCTCCTGATTCCGACGAATCATCATCCTCTATAGAAGAGAGGTCCTCCATATCTTCCCCAGTAACGAGGGCATCTCCAAAAACGGTGGCTTAATTATTGTCATCCCCAGAAATGGGGGCATCTCCAAAAACGGTGGCATAATTATTGTCATCCCCAGAAATGGGGGCATCTCCAAAAACGGTGACATAATTATTGTCATCCCCAGAAATGGGGGCATCTCCAAAAACGGTGGCATAATTATTGTCATCCCCAGAAATGGGGGCATCTCCAAAAACGGTGGCATTATGATGATCATCTGCATCCAAATCAACTAAAATGTTTTTAAATATATAATAAAATTAAATTAAAATTTACCATCTTCGATAATATCGTCTTCGCTATCGCTGATAACAATTGTATCTTCGATTAAAATAACTTCTAAAATAATTTATAAATAAAACATATATAAAATTAAAATTTACCATCATCATCGATAATTATAACATCATTTTCACGATCTAACTGATCTTGTATTTCTGTTAAAGTATACCAATCTAGAAAAATATAATAATAAAATTAAAAATTAATAAAAAATCCTTACCAGTTTCATTCTCGAGAATACTTCTTAAAATATTATTGTTCATTTTGAAAATAGCGCTTCAGAAATTTTTGAAATAATTGTGACAAATTCTACATTTGTCAATGTTTATAAAGAGAATAATATTTTCAGGATTTAGCCAATCAAATTTAAGCAATACACACATATAGGTGAGAGATTTTTAGACATGTTTTCTTTGTAAAACACATGCAGTCTACACTGTGACTGCATGCGTTCTTTGTAAAATCACATACATACTTTTGTTTGTATGTGTTTTCTTTGTAAATCACATACATTGAGTTTGCATGTGTTTTCTTTATTCAATTTTGTGGATGCATGCACTTATCATGTGATGATCACGCACTTATCTTGCACTGTCTTTGTGATCACGCACTTATCCTGCACTGTCTTTGTGATGATGCATTAGCTTATCTTTAATTAAACACATAATAATAATATAATAATAATAATAATAAAAATAATATTAATAATAATAATATAAAAATTAATAATAATAATAATATTAATAATAATAATAATAAAAATAATAAAATAATATTAATAATAATAATTATAATAATAATAATAAAAATAATAATAATAATAATTATAATAATAATAATAATAATTATTATTATAATAATAATATTTATAAAAATAATAATAATAAGTAATAATAGAATAATAAAAATAAAAATAATAATATTTATAAAAAGAATAATAAAAATAATAATAATAAATATTAATAGTTAAAACATAACAATAAACATTAATACATTTATTAATAATCAAATCTCTTGGATAATAACCAAGCTAAACAATGTTGACCACATGTTAAGGTCCATGGTTTTTGATACATAGTTTTATTATAGACAATAGGTTTACCCATTGTTTGCAGTTTCGAAACCATTAAAGCCGGATAATAGAAACCCATAGGATCAAATACAAATATCTTGCTAGGCTTCATATATATATTGCTAACCAATGTTCTCCACCGAGATGAGATGATTGAGTATTGACGATTATGGCTTGATTATTACGAAAATATGGAATTTTATCAAGAGGAAAACCCCTAAAAATTCATGTCCTAGTATTTGTTTTCCAATTCGATAGACCTGAACAGAACTACATCAATAATATTAATAATACATTTAAAAACTTACTCCATGACAAATTATCATAAATTATCTATACATTTATACCAACATTTTCAAACCAACACTGTTCTGTTTGCAGTTATTTGAACCTCATTTTCAAATACTCCATATATTACAACATGTACCGGCTCAGATGTAGCTTTAGCAAACTTTATATCTAATCGTAAATTTCCATTTTGAGGTAATTGACTCTGATTTAAATCGAAATCAGGTGCCAAAACAAATGTGAAGAATGGATATTTGCTTTTAAAATCTTCAAGAGTTATACCACAATTAAGGTTTTTATCCAAATAACCCATATTTCTAACAATACTCTGCATATATGTTGCACAATAATTATCATTATCGAAATCTTGAGTATATGTTTCTCTATAATCACTATTTTTCGATAAAGTTAGCGATGTTACTCCAAAATTTTTGAAAATTGAGCTCGATGTTAAGTATGATCCATTATATTGAGATTCACTTTGAAATGTTACCAATATAAAGTTGGGCATTCTTCTATCTCCAAATATTTGTTCCTTATAGAAAGAAGCTGAACCTTTAGCAATAGCAAATTGAACAATTTCCTTTGTTTTCAATGGATATATTGCATGCTTAGAATTAAGCCCCAATTGATGACCGGCTAATACAGAAGGCTCAACCCGAACTCTTCTCACCAATAATTTTGCATCCACTAATTGAAGAATTGGTGTGGTGGTGGCACTTGTTAGTGATAATGCCGAATCAGATCTTTTCAATCTAATGTGTACATTAACACCTGGGAGTAAATATTTCGGTTGATCCATAAAATCGAGTTGTAATGATGAGCACATGGTAAATAATTTCGAACCCTTAATCCACTTTTTCCTATCATCATCACTACCATAACCCATAGGAGTTAAACATGTATTTTTAGTATCACTATTGTAATTTATAAAAGTTTCTATTAGAGCTTTGTGAATATATGTACTGTTACCACCCTCAATCTTGATATTATTAAATCCGAGAACTGCATCTTTAAAAAGTGTATGAAACAAGAAATTGTTTGGTATTACATCACTAGGTTCACCCAACGGTTTTCTATCTTTATCTACAACTTTGATCTGAACAGTTAACAATGTATCATTCAAATCTAAATATTCAGTTTGGGAACCATTAATATAAAATTCAATATTGGTTCTACTATCCATAATAGAATTCATTGGGAATACCTCTTCAAAGGCCCCCATTTCAATTACTGCTTGGGGAGATGGTCTATCAAATAAACACAATTCAGATTTACCACAAATCATTTTTGAAATATAGTTCCATGTCCTTTCATTCGTTTGTTTATATGTTTATGATGTCTTTTACGTTTTGGAATCGGTGTTGGTGCAGGTTCTTGTTTTTGAAACATACCTGCAACACTAGGTAGAACTTTCCCTAACTCGGATAATGCATTTGATTTCAAAGATGGCAATATTTTCTGCTCATTCATTATCACATCTTTAGCAGTTTTCATACCAAAACTACCAATGCGTTTAAGAATAGGAAGTGCAAATCTACCAATTGTTCTCAACCAACCTGATCCATACTGTTTACCAATAAAATATGGTAATTCGCCACCACTTTGGCTACCACTATACATACTAATAATATCGTTATTGGCCATCTAATTTACGAAAATGTAATGTCAAATGAGTTTTTGTATCTTTACTAAATTCAATAAATTTACCGCTATCATCACGAATATTTATTTCTATATTGTTTATACATGATGTTGATACCGGTAAGTACATGGGATTATCGATATTTATATTGACAACTTCATCCTGATCATGTTTATCAACCCAAACAGATTTCAATAGAGGAACCAAAGAATCACCAACAATTATAGGATCGATGATGTTAGTATATATGAACATTTGCCTATGAAGTTTTATTATTTTTGGTTTGCGTACACCAAAAGCACTTGTCCTATATGTTTGCTTATCTAATCCCAATGTATTAGCCAAATTTTTATCAAATGTAATTTCACAAATGTTATTATTCAGACTGAATTTACATAATCCGTCTTTAACAAATTCAATAGTTTTAAATATATGTAAACAATTGAATGAAATATATTTATGTAATTCTTCAAGTGTTTCAATATATAAATCATTAGTAAATGTAAATGTCTCTTCAACTTCATTAATATATGATAGTGATATTTTGATGTTTTCGATTGTTACACTTTTTTCATCAAATGTTTTGAAACGTATTAGGTATTCAGTACCAGGAACAACAATGCTAAGCTTATCACAACCCATTCGCTTGGCATCCTCAATACTTTCAAACTTTATTGTAAATGGACTATAATCACAACTAACATTCAATCCATCTTTGAAAAACATGCCACAATTTTCATCTAAAATCTGATTCGGAATATGACAATATCGTTCAAAATTATTGATTGAGAAAATACCACTACAGGTTTTGGGTACACGTTTCTTGAATCCGATTTTACAATGACTATAAAATGGGAATGTATTGTACACAAATGTAAAGTCTTGCAAAGCAACTTCCCAATTTCCATGTAAATAAATGGGATTTTGAAGATCAACCATAAATTTACTTGCTTGATTTTCCGGATGGATTAGTGGGCAACTATTACTCGGTAAAATTGTATAGAAACTCATTTTACTAGGTCTTTTGATGATATTCATGAGGGTTTTTGATATCCATGCCATTTGACATAGTATTGTTTATCCTTACCCACCATTTTAGTTTTCAATATTTTCTGAATTCTGAACACTGTAGGTTTGGAAATAACTTGTAATTCCTGTTCATAGAATTTCCCTTGTATTAAATTGTTATCACTATCTTTAATAACATACATTACAGGACTCTGTTTAGTATTAATTTTAGTAATTTGAAATACCTCATCACTCCAATTACTATCAAAATTTTTGATGAAAGGTGAAGCAGATATTTTACTAATTCTAACGTGATCACCAACTTTATATTTTGGTTTTGTAATAGCAACTGTTTTAGACCGTACTGATTTAGCTAATGTTTTCGAGCTGATATCTACGGGTCTCAAACCATTCAGACCTCGATGTGATGAATTATTATAACTAACAAGTATTTTCGGTAATACATTTATCCATATTTTATTACCTTGATGCACGAAATATTTCTTCAATCTATCCCTCAATGTCCGGTTAAATCTTTCAACATGTGCGGCTTTGTATTGAGAATGTACAGAATAATGATTTATTTTGAGACGATCCAGGATTTGCTTAACTTTACTATTGTAAAACTCCTTGCCTATAATAATAATAATATAATAATAATAATAATAGTAATAATAATAATAATAATAATAATAATAATAATAATAACAATAATACCTAAATCGGTTTGCAAATTGTCTGGATGCTCATTTTTAAACATTGAGTTAATTGCTTTAGATATTTCCTCTGCAGATTTTGTCTTTGTTGGTACACCGCGAGCAAAACGACTGAAAACATCAATACACGTTAAAATATATTTATAACCCTTGTTAATCTTCGAATACGGTATCATCTCCATCAAATCCATTTGCCATAAATCATTAATACCGAATGTTTTATAAGCTCTCGTTGGAAATCTTTTCCGCATTGGTTTGTTTAAACTGTACGCAAGCTGATCTGAAAACCACGTTTGCGTTTCCTTTTTCGACTTTGGGACTCTTTTCTTTAACTTTGCCACTCCACCGAAACCTGCTTCGTCTTCTGGGTTCGTCCAAATCTTCTCCATTACAACAAGATGATTTAAATTTTAATTTAACATTCGGTAATGATTGTCCCATCGTTTATTGTAATCCACCTAATAATGATATTGCTAATGGTAACATTGCTCCGATAAAACCACCTTGTTGTTTATGTATAATTTTTCTCATTTGTTTACGATTTTTATTATTTACTAGTGATAACAAAGGCTTACGATGTTTATTCAATACTAGTTTTTTAGAATTACTGATTTTAATTTTACCTCTGACTACTTTTAATAGAATTTTGAGTAAATCATCGACAACGAAAGTTGGAAAAGATTGTAAAATAGACATTCTTTTCATACTCGAAGCCTTTAACAATGCATTAAAATATGGGAAACTCCTATGATTTTTTACAAATTTATCTGTTTTCTTACTCTTTTTAATAATGTTTTTCGAAATTAGATTCATTGCAGGGTAATTCTCGGTTATTAGTTTTTTAGATGGTGTATAACTGGTTTTTGGTGGAACTTTATTTATAGTCTTTTTAATACTTTGTCTAAGTTTTCGGATATTTTTAAGCCTGGATTTCATAAATATTTTTACATGTTAAAGTTTTCAGCTTTGTTTATATACCATGGCACCTTCTTTATTGAAAATATCGGTTTTTACCCGTAAATCATCATTGCATTGTTGTGTGAAATCAAGAAATATATATCCATGTGGTGATTTTGTAGCATCTTGAAATGCACTTATGAGAAAATTACGATTATTAGGGTATGCCTGTCGAGCAAGAAAATCAATAACTGTTGCATCTCTAGGATTCTTGAAAATAACTAAATATTGAACATTTAAATTCCTTGTTCGATGTGCGCCACCCTGATGAAATAGATTTTGAGTAATAAAGATCACAGTAACACCAACATGTCTACTGATTTTTGTGAATAAATTATTAAAATCCTTTTTTTTATTAGGTTCCTGATACAAATCATCAATAATGATGACATCACCTTTCCTTAAACGACTTGACCAGTTTTTATCGAAACCCTTTACTATTTTCATGTTTTTCAATTTACAGAAATTATCCTGAGTTAATCCATGTTCTTCATCTGCACCCCTATGCCAATAAATCTTGTTGAATTTGGTTTGAAATTAGATTTCAGTAATTTACACACAAACATAGTTTTAACACTACCACTTGGGCCAACGATTTGATATACCGCATCATTTCTTAATTCCATTATTAATTTGTATAATTATAGGTTTTTGTTTATATTATATGATTTAATGAACTCTTCCTAAAAACTCATATATATAGCTTAATATTTCTTTATTGTTTAATTATGTTATCAAATATAAATTATAAAGGAACTTTCGATGTATCAAAAATGACGTTTCCAAATGGTAAACCCCAGTAAATTGTAGATAGGAGTGGAAAATACCCTATAATATTTTTCAAATCAGGCAAATGCAGAATCATGGGATGTAAGAAACCTTTAGATGTCAATAAATTACAATATAGAATAAAGGATCTTAAAATACAGTCAATTACAGTTACCATGGATATAGGACAATCTATCAATCTATACAACATGTCAACAAAATGTCTTTGTATGTTCGAACCAGAATTATTTCCTGCACTGAGGCTTTTAAAATACAACCCAATGTGTGTTAACGTGTTTGCTAGTAGCAAAAATAGGGGCAGCTTGCCGAAAATGTAATATAGCTCGTAGGATTTATCGGTTACTACCTATAGTCTTTCATAATTTAAGAGGGTATGACCTTCACCATATTTTAAAATATGGTCTCGATCGCTTTCCTTCATGGAATTTAGATATCATACCGACCTCTACAGAAAAATTTATTTCATTAATTGTTCACATTAACAAATTGGCTGTTCGCTTTATCGACAGTATGCAATTTGTTAATTGTTCGTTAGCTAAGGCTGTGAAAACGCTAACTTCTCTTCCATTGACTTCGT
This sequence comes from Schmidtea mediterranea, assembly GCA_022537955.1. NCBI lineage: Eukaryota > Metazoa > Platyhelminthes > Tricladida > Dugesiidae > Schmidtea > Schmidtea mediterranea. Next base: position 252,468,955 of record CM039679.1, on the reverse strand, counting down.
CTGTCTTTCAAGGTTCTATAGTCGACTGTAAAGGTATTTTTCCGTATAATTTTGCTGTTTCGGAGGAAGTTCTTGAGACTACTTATGAGTTGCCTCCAATTTGGGAGGGCGTAAGTGAAGATGAGTACGATATGGCACAACTAATCTGGACGCAGCAAAACTGTAGGACTTTGCGTGATTATATGTTAATTTACCTTAAACTTGATGTATTCCTCCTTGCGGACTATTTTCAACAATTCCGTGCCAAGGCTATTGTTTACAATGGTCTTGAACCTCTAAACTTTTATGGCATTCCGGGTATGTCATGGGCTTCAGCGCTTATGACATTAACGGAACCCATTGAACTTTTACAGGACATGGAAATGTTCAATTTTTACGAAGGTGGAATACGGGGTGGGTTAACATTTGTTAACAAACATTACATTGCTGCTTCGGAGGATACAGAATTATTGTACATAGATATAAATAATCTGAATGGTTGGGCTCTCAGCCAAAGTCTTCCTTACGCTGATTTTACTTGGGTGTATGATGGTTTGGATGAGGTTTTGAATGCATGTGCGAATGTTGTGGATATTGAAATCCTTCCATATGGATATACTATGGAAGTTGATATCGAAATTCCAGATAATTTACATGATTTTCTAAATGACTTTCCGATTGGACCGGAAAAGATGTGCCCACCAAATTCAAAAGTTGAGAAGTTAATGCTAACGCATTATCCTAAGAAGAACTATGTTCTTCATTGGAGGCTTTTCAGGCTTTATCTTTCTCTCGGGCTAAGGTTACACATATACATAGAGCTATTAAATACAAGCAAGCTCCTATTTTTAAACATTATATCGATAAAAACACTAACTTGCGTGCAAATGCAGTTAGTGAATTATATAGAGATTTATTTAAATTGTATAACAACAGTCTGTATGGTAAATCTGTTGAGAACCTTAAAAAGAGGATGAATTTGCGATTATGTAATTCAGCTGAAAAGTTAATTACATATTCGTCAAAACCGGCATTTAGAAAAACAATAGAGATTACTGATTATCTTTTTGCCGCTCATCTTAATAAGGACTCAATTTGTTTGGATAGACCTAGTTATATTGGTCAATCAGTTCTAGATTTATCCAAACTACGGATGTACCAGTTACAGTATGTTGAGTGACAAAAATATCGTGATATTTATAATTGTGATATCAATCTAGTAGCGGGTGATACAGATAGCTTCTTTTTGGAGATAAAAAATTTAAAATTAGAAATTTTATTAAAAGCTATGATTTCGGATGATCTGTTAGATACATCAAATTATGATCCTTCTCATCCTTTATATTCTAGACGACTTGACTCGGTTATTGGCAAGTTCAAGGATGAGAGTAAAGGGTTAGGATATAGCGAGTGGGTTTTCTTGCGCCCTAAATGTTATAGCTTGTTAGGAAATAAATCAACAATGCGAGCTAAGGGTGTAAAATTACCGAGTACCGACATTAAACACCAATCATATTTGAATTGTTATAATAACAATACTATTATGTCGGTACCTCAAACTAGGATAGGGACCCGAAATCATCAGCTGTTCACTTTTAAAAATTCTAAAATAGCATTAAATAATCATGACGATAAGAGAGCTTGGGTAGGGAAAAACTCGAGTTTTGCATATGGCCATTATAGAGGGGTTGATGTCCTTGATGTTGGTGGTAATATAATCATGCCTGAAACCGATCCAGCAGTTCGCAATCAGCAATTTGATGATATATTTGAGAATGTTATTGATATTTATTAACAAATTTGTATATAAAAATAAAAATTGTGAAAATTTCTCTTTGGTATTTTCATTTGTTATAATTTATTATTATTATTTTTATTATCAATATTTTCATAATCAAATGCCAAGCGTGAAGAAACGTGAAATAAAACTTGATATTTGTTTAATTGTATTATTAATAATTGATTTACTTTTTATGAACTTGTTGTATTTTATATATAGTTGTTTTTATATAGATGTTTTTATATAGTTGTTTTTATGTATTTGTTTTATTATATATATATATATGTATTATTAATAAAAAGTAATAAAAATAATGATAATAATATTTATAATAATAACTAAAAATAATAATAAAAAGAATAATAAATAAAACTTGTAATAAAAATTAAAACATGTAATAATAATAATAAAAAATTATAATCTTAATAATTAAAACTTGTAATAAAAATTAAAAAATGTAATAATAATAAAAATAATAATAATAATAATAAAATAATAATAATAATAAAAATAATAATATTAATAAAAATTAAAACATGCAATAATAATAAAAAATTATAATCTTAATAAATAAAACTTGTAATAAAAATTAAAACATGTAATAATAATAAAAATAATAATAATAATAATAATAAAAAAAAATTATAATCTTAATAAATAAAACTTGTAATAAAAATTAAAACATGTAATAATAATAAAAATAATAATAATAAAAATAATAATAATAATAATAAAAATAATAATCTTAATAATAAAAAGAATAATATTCATAATAAAAAAAAAACTTGTAATAAAAATTAAAACATGTAATAATAATAATAAAAAATTATAATCTTAATAAATAAAACTTGTAATAAAAATTAAAAAATGTAATAATAATAAAAATAATAATAATAATAATAATAATAATAATAATAAAAATAATAATATTAATAAAAATTAAAACATGCAATAATAATTAAAAATTGTAATCTTAATAAATAAAACTTATAATAAAAATTAAAATATGTAATAATAATAATAATAAAAAAAAAATTATAATCTTAATAAATAAAACTTGTAATAAAAATTAAAACATGTAATAATAATAAAAATAATAATAATATTATAAAAAGTTTTCAAATATATACTACTTATTTTTATAAGTAGTAAATTAAAAATTTTAAAATGTTTAAAAATAATATGACCTTGAGAAAATTTGAATGACCTTGAAAAAATATGATGAGTCATCCAATGACCTTGAATGAGTCATGGTCTTTGTTTAAATGACCTTGAAAAATATGATGAGTCATCCAATGACCTTGAATGAGTCATGGTCTTTGTTTAAGTGACCTTGAAAAAATATGATGAGTCATCCAATGACCTTGAATGAGTCATGGTATTTGTTTAGATGACCTTGAATGAGTCATGGTCTTTGTCTTAAAAATTTTTTGGACTTTTGGACTTAGAAAAATTTTCTCTCAGTGGGGGGGGCGTAACTGTGCTGGATGTGACACATCCCACTACTCTTGGCTTCTGTTGGTCTACGGGGAAAACTTAAAACAATTAAAATACCAAATTTCCTCCTAAAACATCTCCATGTTCCCTTACCTCTAGGGCCATAATTTCGTTATTGTATTCATTCTCTACCAGAAATTTATCACTGGATAGAAACATCATGGACAGATACTACACTAACTTGTTGAAGAAAATTTTGTTGTCTTCTAAATTAGCTTTGTGAGTTAGGATTTATTATTTCCATATTCTTATTCATTGCGAGTTGAAATTTAACCTTGTTTATTTACATTAAATGGTTTTTATATTTTAACCATAACTGACTTATTTAAATTCCGAAAAAATAATTTAATGTTTATTTAATGAGTCGATTTTCATTAATTGACGTTAATTTATAAATAAACGGAAGATGATTGAAAAGTTCACTAGTCGAGTGATCAAACCTCATCGCTTTCCAACAATTTATCAAATACATAATATAGTAATTTCTCTTTCAGTAACAATTCAAGTGGATGTCATCTCATGGGGTAATACTAATGTTTATTTAGGTTAATCAAATTTCAGATCCTTCAACCTCGTTCAAGTTGCTAGCAGGTCGCTCTACTTTATACAGATTTCCCCTAGCAAAACTTTAGAAAATCATACAGCGACTAAAAAATGAAGAATACGACACAAACTATTTATTTAGCAACATCGAATATTAGCAATTTTAAAAACACAAAAATGTTATGTAACATCACTTCGGCACTCGTTGGAATTGAGGCATGTCTCCTCGAGATGCCTTGCTGGTAATCAAGTTGGTAAACGGATCTGATATTAGCTGATGAGTTGATTCCGCACTAGAAGTAGTGAGATCTACAACCGTGCATGTAACTGCTCCAGATTCGATTGATAGTTTCATATTTTTTGGGAGCTTTACATTAAGATTTCCAATGGAAACTTGCATTTGACGAATCTCGATTCCGATTGAACTGGCTGAAATGCTGGTAACGTATACACTACCTCTGGACTTGGTTCGAGTGGAGGAGGACGAGTGAAGAATTTAGGTGGAGATTGTGGTCGAGTATCCGGCATGCTTGGACTTACTTCCCTCTGGCGTTTGTTTTTGTTGGGCTTATGCCTTGAAAGTTTATGGTATAATTGCCCAAAATTTGAGGTCGGAAGCATATTCGAGCCTGATTGTTCATTTGAAACTCCTGGTAGATTGTTCGAAGTCCCCGACAGATAGTATAACGTTGATTCGTTGTGCCAGTGCTCTTCCCGGCAAACGCGCTTGCAGCTCTTTTTCGGTAAAGATCTGCGAAGTGCAACGCTCTGATCTGTTATGGTGATCCGTTGCGAACGGTTTTCGATGATCAAGTCATCGCGACCTCGAGATATTCGGGAGATCTTCTTATAACTCTTGAGTCTTCTCAGGGGAAGACCATGTTCCCTTCAACTTTTCATATTTATGGAGCAACTCTCTGTACTTGACCTCTAAGGGTGAGTGAGGATGAGATATTGGCATAGCTGTTGAAGCGGGAGTAATTATTGGAATTTTAGAAAGCTTCATTTTTATCAACTATAAAGCCAAAATAAAAGGAAAATAACAAATGAGAAATGAACGGCATCAACAAGAAATGGTAATACAATTAATTGATTAATAAACTGATTTATTTATTTGAACTTTTTAGGTGGTCGAATTTAATTAAATTTATTTATGTTAATTTTCTCGTTAAATAATTTCAACAAACAACATTTTCATTCTACAACCAAACCGTCTACTCACGATTAGATTTCAGGCATTCTACTAAACCTGATTCAGTTCATTAAAAACTCCTATAATAAAATGAAAAATCAATAAAGTTATAATATAAAACACACATACTTACCCGTGTCTGCATGTAATTTGTTCAACTGAATAAAAACTTATATTATAGGAAGGAAAGAATTAGAAGAAAAATTTTTTAACGTAAAAACATAATACATAGTAAATAATGCATGCAAACTTTCAAAAAAATAGAAATGTTCAGTTCAATAAAAACTCTAAAAATTAAAGCCGAAAATTTTTGAAAAAAATACCAATAACTCTACTTAGAGTTGTAGAGAAAATTAAGAAATAATTTCGTAAGATTTTTCATGAAATTCAATCAATTTAATATTTTTACAACTTTTCAGATATTTCAAAAATATCCATCGAAACTCTAGGTTTTTGAGTTTTTACCTCATTTGCAATTTACCAGGAGCAGTGGAACCAGAACCTTCAAATGAGGAGTTTTCAAAAATACGGAAAACATAAGTTTTCCGATAACTTTTTATAAAGTATAAAAAATCCAAATCATTAATACCATTGAAAATGAGGAAGATTTTTATGAATTTGGGAAATTAACAGAAATTTCATAAAATCAAAAATTATCAAAAATTTGGATTTGTCAAAAGGTAAAAAAAGATGGCAGCCAAAACAAATTTCCAAGGAACAGAAGAATAGTTTATTCGAACATAGAAACTTTTTAATAACAAATTTTATTTTAATAAATTTTAGTTTTCAATTAATCGGACTTACATTTATTCGAAAATAATTCCATTAATTTACATAAATTGGCATAAATTCCTAAAAAAACCTAAAAAAATTAATTAAGACTAAATATATAATAAATGATGATTAAAAGTATTATTTAAGAGCTTGAATAATGATCTCATAAATATACGAGATCACAATCCAAGCCCTAAAATATACTTTATTAAAAAATTTACCTGTCAGCCATTTTAAAAATGGCTAATTCATAAACTTAACCATAATTGTAATTGGTTGTTCATTAAAACTTCTATTATAGAAGTTTTTAATGAACTGAATCATGTGTAATTCTATCGTACAGAGTTGTGTTGATTTGGAGTTAGATTGTGCATTGTCAAAAAATGTTATGGTGTCATGCTCGGTCAAAAACTGAAATTGTTGTTATCGCTATGTGGTTGTCCATTCAGTGATAGTATCATTTTTGGTCTTAAATAAATGTAAATTTGTCTAGAATTAATTACAAATTTCCTATGAATATTCTCGACATTGTCTTCTTATTACCTGTTAGGTTTTATTACAATAGTACTTATGGTGGATTAATACTCTTATTGTCTTTCCTCAGATTTCACTTTTATTCTCACGGTAAATAATATCAAAAATGATAGTTCGATCAATTAATCCCTAGTTTGGATTCGAAAGTTTTTATGATTATTGTATCGTGCTCGCCTCATTGTGGTCAATTTTGTCAGATTGATTTTCATATTAGTTAATGATATTGGTTATCACTATCAGATACGATAATCAAAAAACTCTGTCCACCATATTCACGTCCGCCTTACTTCTACTGCCCTATCCCTAGCTATCAGCTAATCATATTCGAACATGACGAGATTTTTGAAACAAAAAGGTTCCTATTGATCACTATGAATCAAATTCCTAGATCCCCTGTCTCTCAACGCTCTTCTCAATATTTTACCTGCCAACCACGGCCGACGTTGCCATCAGACGCTGTGAGTTTTTAAACAACGTCCTACGGGAAGAGACCTGCGTCTTAGGACCAAAACTCGTCGTGGACAGCCGAGTTTTCGAAAGTGGCATGACCAGCTACTACAACTAGCGAAATTTAACTCACCAGTCTGTTCTTTCGATTCTATTACAATACTTAATTATTTACTTACTTAATAATTTAGAGGGACTCGTCAGTGGTATCAAAAATACTACGACCATCCAGAGAAAATTGTTATAAGATTTAACTTTAAAATTTAAAATGAAATTCATATAATAAGATATATTAACATATAAAATATAACACAAAATTCCTTACTTGAAAATTTCGATTAATTTCAAATTTAAACAAAGGTCATAAAAAGAGTGAAATTAAGTTTTTGTTAAGTTGAGATTATGAAATTAGCGACTTCTTATATAGGTATTCTGTGTGTGTGTGTGACCAATAAGCGATTTTTCACCATTTTTGAGGGTTTTTTTTTTGATTTTAATTATTTTAAAATATTTTATAATTTTTCCCTCATTTTTCTTTATTTTTTCATATATTGCTTATATTTTTCAGAATTTATTTTTATTATTATTTTTAGGTCATTATTCTTTTGGACTATTTAAAATTTAGTTTCTTGGTCTTTTTTCTAAACCTTATTTTGCAAGGTTTTGGTGGTTTTATTTATTAATTATGTGTTTCGTTCTGCGTCTGTGGGTTCTTGTAGATTTTATTAATATTTGTTTTATTTAATTTTGTTATATTTTTAATTTGTTTAATTGGTGTTTTATTTTATATTTAGTTTCTGCTTGCGGTGTATGTGTACGTGCAGTGGCTATTTTCACATTTTTTATTTTTTGTTTTAATTGACCATAAAATTATTTTTTGTTTTAATTTTGACTTTAATCCCAATACTTTCAATTTATATGTTATGGGTTTAATACCACATACATTGAAATGACTGCCCATCATTTCCGCTCTCAAGTTTTTGATCAAAAAAGATCCGAACAAAATGTAAGTAGGATTCGAAATTCAATTATAAACACAAAATTCAGGCAACAATTGTATCCACTGGTATTAATTAATTCTTTCAGTCGAAAGTTATCAAGAACTTGAGAACGGAGATTTAAGGGAAGTCATTCCAATGTAAGTTGAATTACACCCATGACATAAATATTCATAACCAAGATCTGAATACCATATAAGTAAGACTTTAAATCTACCAATAAACACGATGACGATCCTATAATGCAGTGGTTTCCAATCTGTGGGGCGCTCCCTGTGGGGCGCGAGACTGTTGCAAGGGGGGCATGCAGATGTTTCCAAAATATCATTTTCGAATACAAACCAAAAAAGTCGAATAGGTGTCAAAAAAATGAAACAGCAGTATACGTAATCCACAATCCTCGCCGCGAATTTTTCGGGTACAAATGCTAAAACATCTCATCCATACTCTTCTTGGAACGAAATATCTCGCTTTCGCGTTTGGAGCTGAGCGCCGGTGGATTCAAAAGATAAGCACTCACAACATCCCGGGTATTCTCGTGCTTACTCGCGCCAAACTTCAGTAAATAGAAGCATCTGATTGTTTCTGTTTTATATGAACAGAATTAGTTCGTTAGTAGTGCTTGCGATAACCACGTTGATAAATAGAATGAAACACTTCGCTTTGGTAACTTCTAAATAAATTTTTTTAAAGGGGGGCGCACAAATTTTTTTTAAAAGGGGGGCGCCGGTACAAAAAAGGTTGGAAACCACTGCTATAATGCAAAATACAATCCCAAGAATTTTTAATTTTGAAATTGTCGGCGCAAGATTTGAATTTATTAGTTTTTCTTATCTTTATTTTCCAACAAAAAATATTTTCTTATGCCTAATTACTTTTAAATTACCTTTAGTAGGTTTTCTGTTACCTGCAACATGGTTACGCTTTTGGCAAAGTGAGAATAAGTTAATTATAATCATAAATAGTCAAATCAAAATATTACTATTATATTGTATATTACTATTGTGAGGAGTTAAAATTAAAATACTAAATTAAATTAGTTCACGATTAAAATTTGTAAAGTTTTAATTGAAACCTAAATTATTTTAAGATATTAAAATTGAAATGATAATTGAAATTTTAAAATAAAATAATTTTTAATAAAATTGAAATTCAAGTATGAATGCAATGGTATGTTGATATTTGGTTGAAATTAAAATTTAGAAAATGTCCCAAGAATATTTGTTTATATAATCAGATTTTATGAAATATAATTTGGATTTAATAGTCTTAGTAATTTATTTTGATGACTGAAGAATTGAATGTTATAGCTTCTAACATGGCGACCATTCCAACGGATCTGCTTATTGGAAGATTACTTCCAGAGAAATTCCACAGAGGAGATGACCTCGAATTATTTATCAAAGAATGTCAGAGGTTCTTTGAAATAACGAAGACACCAGTGAAGACACAAATGGTACTAGTTATTACATTTCTGGACAGGACTTTGATTGAAGAATATGAAGCCGCAGAAGGTAAAACCGTTGAACAGAAATTAAGAGCAGCTTTTCATCGACCAACGTCATTGATTGATGACTTAAGAGAAGCCTTGAACTACGAGCAAGGTAACGATTCAGCGGAAATATTTATAGAGAAAATATCAAAAATGACTAAAAAATTGGCCTCACACACTTGGAATGAGGAAGAAATTCAGAAATGTTTATTGACACATTGTGTAAGAGATAAAGAAGTCAGGAAAGAAATCGAAATGAAAGATCTCAAAACGGCGGAACAAATTAAAGAAACTATAAAGAAGATAGAAAAAGTTAACAAGGTTATTGAACAAGTAAACACGGTGAGATCAATACGACCTACAACTGGGGGAAGAACTTATAGAGATGTAGTACAAGTTGGAGCCACGAAGAGAGAAATCAACGAATGGAAACCAGAGACAAGAGTTAAAGTGATAGAATGCTGGACGTGTCAAAAACCGGGACACAGTAGCAGAGAATGTAATATAAAAAGAAGATTTAAATGTTATGCATGTGGTGTTGAAGGTCACATACGAAGAGAATGCCCAACAATCAAATGTCATAGATGCAATGCACGAGGACACAAAGAAAGAGAGTGCTACACAAATATGGAAAGACGAAATCAAGGAAGAGATCGAGACCAAAGGAAGATGTCAGGAGGAAGAATTCAAAGAAATACCTATCAACAAAGGGAAGATATGTATCAACCAAGGAACGTACATCAAAGACAATGGGGAAACCAACAATATAACAGAAAGATATTGCAGCTATCGAGTCTGATGATGAGATGATGAATACAAAACAGTCAAGCCAGCCAGACGAGTATAACAGGGAGAATGACCCAAACGAGCACGCTCCGTCAAACGGGACATTGATCGGAGCAATTTACTAAGTAAGATTGATTTCAACCAAAGAATGAATGCTAACGGTATGTGTAATTTAAGTATGGATGATGATTGTATGATTGATAAAGATTGTAGTGTTTTGAACGTGATATTAATAATAATAGTAGTGTAGAAATTAAAAAATCGAATGATAAGGAAAGTCAGAAAAATTTAAAGAGGAGTGTAAAGTAAATGAAGTAGTAAAACACGAGGAAAGAACGATAGAGAAAATTTACAAATTCCTAAAGAAAAATGGAGACGTGTGTATTAATGAAATTGTAGAAGATACTAGAGAGCAGAATATTTTGTCAGTAGAAGAACAAAAAAGTCCAGTAATAACATATAATATAATGCAAGGTAGACCGAGTACAACACTGGATATCCAAGGGCGGAAAGTAGATTGTTTATTGGATACAGGAGCGCGAATTAATGTGATGGCTAAATCTGTAACTGATCGATTAGAAAATATCGAAATATTAGAAACAAGGGAATCGCTAAGATGTGCAAACAACAGTAGATTAGAAACTATGGGTAAACTAAACATCAATGTTAAAATGGGCAGAATGGAAAGAAATGTAACATTCATTATAGTAAAGAATTTAATACCAGAAATTATTGGAGGAGTAGAACTACAAAGGTTATTTGGTATAGAATTGAAATGTATACTAGAAGAACATGAAAAACGTAGTGATTTCATTTGCGAAATAGAAGCTAGATTTGGGCGGATTATAACGGATGAAGAAAGATTACGTCATGCCATCGACGTTTTAAAAGTTACCGGAAATAAGAGACTGCTAGAAATATTTCAGGCAAACAAGAATGTTTTTATGGCAGATAAATGGGACATTGGGTGTACCAATCTGATAAAACATAAGATCATCACGAAAGGAGAGCCAATAATGATTAAACCGAGACGTCAGCCAATAAATTTGGAAGACAAGATTGAGGAAGCAATAAAAAATCTAGAAAACAACGGAATAATTAGGAAGTGCAATTCACCGTGGAACACACCTTTAGTTTGTGTATGGAAGAAAGAGAAAAAAGACATCAGGCTTTGTCTAGACTTCAGACAATTAAACAAGATAACAGAAAGACAAGCATTTCCAATGCCAAATGTAGATGAAATTTTAGACATCCTACACGGATCCAGATATTTTAGCTCAATCGACTTGGGAAATGCTTATTACCAAGTGAAGTTAGATAAAGAATCTCAAGAGAAAACAGCATTCTCAACAAAAGAAGGACAGTTCTGTTTTAACAGGATGCCGTTCGGTATTGCAGCGGCACCAGGAACATTTCAAGAATTAATGACGAAAGTATTGAAAGACTTGTGGAAAGATGGAGTGATGGTATATTTAGACGACATCCTAATATTCACAAAGACAGAAGAAGACCATTATAACATATTTGGAAAAGTCCTAGGGAAGATCGCAACAGCAGGACTAAGATTGAACCCCGAAAAATGTCAAATATTTAGAAAAGAAGTGAAGTTTCTGGGACACATAATAAATAAAGACGGCATACAAACAGATAATACTAAAATAGAAGCAATACAATCATTTCAAAAACCAAAATGTGTGAAGAATCTGAGGAGCTTTCTGGGTATCTGTAACTATTATCGACGGTTCATAAAAGACTATGCAAAGAAGGCAAGAGCACTAGAAAGTATATGCGGAAAAAAACAATGAGAAAATAAGATGGACAGAGATGTGTGAAAAGGCTTTCGGGGAAATGAAAGAAGCATTGATAACCGCCCCAGTATTGGTATTTCCAGATTTCAGAAAAGAATTTATATTAGACACAGACGCGAGCTTCGATACTATTGGAGCAGTTCTCTCGCAAAAGGATGAAAAAGGACATGAACATGTCATTGCATATGGTTCACATGCGATGAGCAGCCACGAAAAAGGATACTGCATTACCAGAAAAGAATTATTGGCAATATACTATTTTTGTAAACATTTCAACCACTACTTATATGGTAAGAGATTCGTACTGAGAACGGACCATAAAGCTATTACGTTTATGGTAACAACGAAGAAACCAATAACGGCTCAATTCCAGACATGGATCAACTATTTAAGCAGTCTGGATATTAAAATGGAATACAGGAAAGGAACAAGCCATACAAACGCGGATATGCTATCCAGGAAAACATGCGGAACATGTGTACAGTGTATGATGGAACACGAAGACGCAAAAACCGGCAAAATTAAAACCAGAATATTAACAGTAACAGCAGAAGGCGGATATAACAAGTGGCAAAATGACAATATGGAGGTCCAAGAAAAAAAGAATAAGTTAGAATATAAAGATTGTAAGTTCATAATGGAAAACAACACGGTACTAACTAAACAAGGTAAAATATGGATACCGTCAGATAATAGACAGAGGATGATAAAAGAAGTACACGTATTGCTGTGCCATGCAGGTGCACAGAAAGTAACAAAATATATCCAGAACAACTGCGACATGGAAAATCTAGCAACGGAAGTAAAAAAGGTAATTGAGAACTGCGAAAGATGTCAGAAAATGAAAACGATAACAACCAAGACAAAGGAGGAAACTCAAACAATAAAGAGTACAGAACCATTCGAGAAGATATATATGGATATATGTGGGCCATTGAAAGAAACGTTCAACAAAAAGAAATATATTTGCGGAATCATTGACCACTATAGTAAATACATCTCATTAACGGCCATAAACAAGCAAGACGAAAGAACAATTAGTGAGACGTTATTAAATAAATGGATATTAAAGTTTGGAGCGCCAAAAGAACTTCATGTAGATTGTGGGAAGAACTTTGAAGCAAGAAGCATAAAAGAACTAGCAAAGACAGCTGGCATTGAATTAATTTTCTCAAGCCCATATCACCATAACACGAATGGTATTATTGAAAGACAATTCAGAACAATCAGAGAGTATATTAACGCGTCATTGAATGAAGGAGGAAGGAAAAACTGGGCTGATATAGTCCCAGAAATAGAAAATACGTTAAATGCAACAGTTCAAAAAACAACGGGAGTAAGCCCAGCAGAGATTATATTTGGGAGGAAGATCGACAGAATGAAATGGTACTCGAATAAAGAAATAAATAGAGAAGATATGGAAAAGAGAATAGAGGATAAAACACTAAAACCAAAAATAAGCAAAACAGTGAGAAATTTTGAAATGGAAGATGTGGTCTTGATCAAACAAGAAATTCGAAATAAAGACGATGCAAGGTGGGAAGGACCGTACAAAGTGATAAAGAAAATACATGAACGGAGCTACTTACTTAAGGATCAAAATGGGAAGATGGTAGTCAGAAATGTTGAGAAGATCAAACATTTTAAAAAAGGGGGATGTGAGGAGTTAAAATTAAAATACTAAATTAAATTAGTTCACGATTAAAATTTGTAAAGTTTTAATTGAAACTTAAATTATTTTAAGATATTAAAATTGAAATGATAATTGAAATTTTAAAATAAAATAATTTTTAATAAAATTGAAATTCAAGTATGAATGCAATGGTATGTTGATATTTGGTTGAAATTAAAATTTAGAAAATGTCCCAAGAATATTTGTTTATATAATCAGATTTTATGAAATATAATTTGGATTTAATAGTCTTAGTAATTTATTTTGATGACTGAAGAATTGAATGTTATAGCTTCTAACAACTATTATTATTATACGGATTGGAGCTGTATTTTATTTATAAATTAGTACATTAATTAAAACGTTTATCCCAAAAATTATTTAGAGTGTCGTTGATAGCCGCCTGTAAAAATTAAAGAAAATTTTGATTTGTTTTATTAATGCGAACAAAGCTAAAGACGGTTAAACGACGTTATTAAACTCATATAAGACAAAAAATTGGGCTTTAAGCGGTTATTAATAGTTTTAGGTACAAAAGCAGCATAAAATTAACAAAATCGTCAAATTTGTTAGTAGAAGTTAATTTTGATTTATTTGGCTCACATCTCACTACTCATGTATTTTTTAGAGTATCCGAATCGAACAAACCATACGATGTTAGAAGAATTTTTTATTTGACAACCCACTCAAGAGCCTTATTGTAAACTGATAACACGAGCGTAGTTGTTACACGAATTTTAGACACATAAAAAAAGATATAAGATGCAGTGTAAATGGAGATCTGAGTGTTACACGGATCGACTACTGAAACTCGCCATGCAGGAGCATCTAACCATTTAGAATTTTAGGTTAAAGTCAAAGATGAGGCATCTGGCAGCATAAAGTTCTTCCATATCACAGCGGCATATTCATATATATATATATATATATATATACATTAGGAAATCAAAGACAATAAAAGAGGTGATATGATATGTGATTTCGAGATTTTACTTTATATGTAGAATTTTCCGATAGGAAAGTAGATAAAGAAGAAGGTTATAAATAAAAAAAACATTTTTATTAATGCCAGCATATTCTAAAGAATGCTAGTCTAAGGAGGCTAAAGGGGACCCCAAATATCCAAGCCAGAATTTTGGTGCTTTTTAATAAATAATTTTTCATATACCATTAAAACCTAGTTCAACAATTTCAAATGATTAAAAAATTTATAAAAAATAATACAAATACTTGATAAAACAATTTACTTAAATCTATTACATTATCTGTATTAATATGATTAAGTTGATCTTTCTCTACATACAAAACCGCTATATCATTCAATCTGCTTTCTCCCATAGTACTTCTTAAGTAATATTTCGAGCGTCTCAGGACAGAAAACGATCTTTCTCCCTACTCATTAGACAATGGAATTGTTCTAAATATTTTTGATAATATTTCAATATATTGTTTCTTTTGAGGGCTTTGTAAATTTCTGGTAGAGCTTTTATGGTGGCCTCATTTTCCTTCAGAAACAACAAAAACTGTTCCAATTCATCTTTCAAAGTATCAACATCAATGTCATTTTTGTAAATATCCATTAATTTTTTATTTATTTCTGTTTTTGTTCTAACATTTCTGAACAAAAAAATCATTATTAAAGGCTCTAGAATCCCTTCATATGCTTGACCTATTAGAGATAGTTCTGACTTCAAGTTATCACATATAACATTAAATGAATTTACTTTAAAGTTATCTTCTGTTGTAAAGTCATGAAGGAGTTCTTCATTTTCATCAAAAAATAGTTTTCTCTTTTGTCATCTGCATGATTGGTCCTTTTCTATATTAAATGAAAGACCTGATAATTCAGTTGCTTCTTTTTCAACTTTCTCAAAGTCTTGCCTGAAGTTGTCTATCAAGGCTTCCAAAGATTTTAGTAATAAGGATCTTTTCATTAAATCACATTGTTTTGATTGTAGTGATTAATCGTAGCACTAATTCTTTGTAAAATTGTGTTCCATTCTACCGTCGTTAGAGAAATTTCTTTTCAATTGCAAATTTTATTTAACGCTTCTTTTATGATGTCGTAACCAAGTTTCACGGCCAATACATCATTTGCCCTCGCTGACCATCTTGTATTTAAAATTCTTTTAACTAAGACGGAGTGCTCACTTAATTCAGTTCAAAATTTTCATCGGCTGATAGAGGAAGAAAAAAATGTAAATAAGTTTGGTAAAAACATAAAATAGTGAATTTCAGAACCGCATTCTTCTGTGGTGGTATTCCCTTCTAAATTTAGGGAATTATTGGTGCATGGAACGAAAAATAAATTTGTGTTATGTTTTTGTAAACCTGAGTATTTCCTTGACATATTAGCTTCGTTATAAAATGATAGTCCTCGACAGTTCTTAATATCCAATCCATATTTTATAATTGTTTGCAATACTTCTTGCTCAAAATATGACGATGTGTCTTTATCTATGGGAATGAATTCTAAAAATCTCTCCTCCATATCACAAAGTGAAGAAACATACCTTATCACAAAATTTAGTGATTAGAAATGAACAATTATACTGCCATAAGTCGAGGATTCGATCTCTTGAATTCTTTAAGCTCTTACTTGGTTACTAAAAAAACTAACAAATTCATCACAAATATTAAGGGACAAATAACTAACCCTTGCTCGTCCTTGATTTCCATATTTTTGTAAATGCAACTTTAAAAGCTCATCGTATCCACCTAGATATTCGATGCAAGTTAAGTCATTTCTTTTCCTGTTGAAAAATTAAATTTCATTGTGACCCATAAATCATACTCCTAGGCTGCTTAGTAGTTTTCTTGTAGATACAATTTGTTTCAATACTTCTCTTCAATAATATACTTCTTTTTTCTGTTCTTGTAATAGTTACGTATTAATTCTATTAAATGTTGTTGATCTTTTATACATTTTACATGCTAGGATCGAGATGGCGGGTTTGGTATTCGATACTGACACAGATTTATCTGACTTCAAAAATAAACTCTTTCTCTAGCGTGTAAGTAAACAAATGCTCGATATGGTTAAAAAAAATAAGACAAACAACGTTGATAAATAAAATATATTTATTTTATGCACACACTACAAAATGTTTCCAAAAATGCCGCACAAATCTATTTAAGACAGATTATCGGTTGTAACAAACCGTCCTCAGAAATAAGACGTCAAACGCTTGGGCTACTTGGTACTCACAGCGCTGATCAAACAAGAAAGGAACAAGATTGTGTGGATATCCCTGATTTTACACTATCGATTAGAACAAGGTTGTTCTAACGTTTTCTAATCAATTTCCCTCTAGTAATTTATCTCCGAATCAAGTAGATCGCCACAAATTGGTCGATACTTGTGGGTAGTTGTAAATCAAAATTATTTAAATTAATTTGAATATAAATACTAATTTGCTGTTTACTTAGTTAGATTAACTAAAGTAGTTAGTACCTAATTAGCGATTTTCTGCTTTCTGATAATTTTCTAATTTCTGCTTTAAATTCAATCTCTTTTTATACCACTGAGACTTGCTCACAGTTTCAAGCTTTTTCTATAAAGGTTTTTATTCGTTTAGCCAGGCAAAATACTACACAAGTTAAAATTGTTAACCTTTAAAATAAACTACAATTCCAACTAAAAATTGCTTTATGATTATTGTCCCTAGTTTGTAAAAATGATTCTCGATTTATATTAAATGTAGTTTATTTATAATTATCTATAATAATTTGACCCGACCCGAAAAAAAGAAAATATATTTACAAGTCTATGGTATCGAAATGCTGTCACTTTGGCTAATTAAAATTAAATTTATGTAAGCAAGGAAATTTACTCACGTAAACTTTATTTTAATTCATTCATCATTGGGGCAAATAAAATTATGTTAAAAATTCATAAAGAAAAATATTTTGATTAATTTTTTAAATTAAGCCCGAGGTCGATCCGAACCCGATGAAATAAAAAAAATACCTAGCCTGAGTCCGTACAGGTCTTTGGTACACATTGCTGAAATTTCATGGTCCAATAAAATAACAGTTATTAATTTTTATTTCGATGTTGAAAAATGTTTGCAAGGGTAGCCGTAAACAGTTTCTGAAAATATCAACAAATTTCTTTTTTCCATAGTTCCATATGAAATTTTTCTATAAATGTGATCATTAAAAAGTCTTCTGTAACATATTTCACCTATTTCTTTATAAAGTGTTTTCATATTTTCTATATTTCCGATATTTGTTTGTTCGTTTTCAAGAATATGATCAACCACAGCATTGCCACAAAACTATATTACGCCGATGTCTTTTTTATTAAAATTGTATAGTATATTTTAATTTTTATTTCGTTATTTGAGAGTACACAGTAACTATTTTCAAAAAATATATAATGAAATCAAAAGCGATATAAAATGTACAAAACGTTTGTTGTCGGTATATAGCCATGGAAAACCGTGTAGCCTGAAAGTAGCGCAACAGCAACAATGCTATCTACCAACGAACGCCGTACATAGAAAATATAAATGCAAAGCCGAAAAATAAAAATAATCCAATAAATTCATTTCATATGCCGTTAAGAAAATCAAAGTTTTTACTTTCGAAAAAAATCACAGAAAAAACTAAAACGTTTTTACTACCTGTTTCTCAAAAATTACGTTTCTAACATTGAACGCAAATGTTATAAAACAAGGTTTAAGAAAACATTTTAGCAAATCAATTAGAAAATTATGTCACAGAATATATAAAAATTGCTGAAAGCGGAAACAGCATACTAAAAGAAAAAATGAACCAATAGTGTTTAAGATTCTAAAACATTTAAGTTAGTTTATATGGATGTATGTGGTCCTTTTCCAAACCCTGTGTATAGAAAGAAATATATTTTAGGTATTATCGATCAATAAAGTAAATATATAGTGCTAAGTGCAAAATCTTTACTAAATGAATAAAATGTGATTAATGAGTAAAGAAACAGTTGGTTGTTAAAATTCGGTGCTCCCGTATCATAAAAGTTAATAGAGGTAAGGTATTTGAAAGGGAAATGTTTCAAGATGTGTCTAAAGATTACAACATGTTTTTCAAGTCCTTATCATCATTCGTAAAACGGTCAAATTTAAATCCAGTTTCGAACAATAAGGGATTCTGTACAAATATCATTAAAAGATATTAAATATCGAGATTTGGTCGAATTATTACCAAAATAGAATTTATGCTAAATAGCACACCCATACCCATCCATACCCATCCAAAACCAATTAAGACATATCTAGCCGAAATAATATTTGGCAAAGCCTTAAGTAGATAATGAATTGATTATAAAAATACAGAAATAACAGTATGTAGTGGTATGAAATTCGTGATTGGTGATGAAGTTTTGCTATAGAAAATTAATATAAATAAATCAGATAACAGATATGAAGATTATAGTAAAATTCTAGGAAAGAAGCACAAAAGAAGTTATATAATAGAATTGAATAATGGCTTATTTTAGTTATAAATAGAGTAGCTCAGGCATTTTAAAGGATTGAAAACCTCTGCAAATACTTATTTTTTCTATCAAAAACACTAATTAATTTGGTCATAGTACCGATGATGCTTGTCGTGAACCAGTTTCGGATTAATACCAACTCTTTATTACTATTTTTAAATTTTTTAGACAATTTTTTAAAATAAAATTGCGGTGAAAAGTTTTGAAAATAATAATTGTAGAGAAAATTATGAAATAATTTCGTAAGATTTTTCATGAAATTCAATCAATTTAATATTTTTAAGCATTTCGGATATTTCAGAAATATTCATCGAAACTCTAGATTTTTGCAGAGATGAAGAAATAACAATGTAAGATTTACCTTATTAGGTCGCGTAAAAAGTTCCCGGGTAGCAGCAGCAAATGAATTTACAAAGCACTTTGCATACATGGAAGTTATAATTTAATAAACTCTTGTTATAGAAATTGGAGGACTTTAGTTTGACGAATAAAACGGTCATTGTCATTCTATATGTTGAAATTGTAATCCAAAACTGTCCTGTAACTTTTATAAAGTTAAAATTAATTCATTTCTTATCTCATTTGTAATTTACCAGGAGCAATGGAACCAGAACCTTCAATAAAGTTTAAAAGAGGAAAACGTAAGTTTCCCGTTAATTTAAGTTTAAAAATAATATTTTTATAGAATTTCAGAAGTATACAAAATCCAAATCATCAATGCTATTGACAATGGCGAAGATTTTTATAAATTTGGGAAATTAATGAGAATTTCCAAAGACTTAAAAAAATCTATAATTATAAAATCAATAAATATCAAAAATTTAAATTTCTGTCATAAGGAAGAAAGATGGCAGTCAAAACGAATTTGCAAGGAACAGAGAAATAATTTATTGGAATATAGAAATTGAGTATTATTAGTATGTAATTGGAGTAGAGACATGTTTTGATATTGCTGTTGGAACGTTGATCTCGTTTTAAAACTAGTAAATTTGACAATGATGATTCATAATTTAAAAACTTGTAAATGTTTTAATCAAAAGAAACTTACAAATATTACGAACGAATATTACTTGTAACAAAATTATTTCTCATGGTGGATACTCAATTGCCCGTTCTTAAATATCAACTTATCGATATAAATTAATTATTTTTCGAATTTATTTAAGAAATTTCCTTGCTTTAGTAAACACTGAAAAAACTTACTTAAATAAGTTTCGTCGGGATGTGACCAGGTATCACGACGAACCTATGAAACAGTGACAGTGTTTAGAGTCGACAGTGTATCGCTGTTGACTTATGGAACAAACTTGGATCGGTCTTGTGACGGCCAAGAAATTACACCAGAGGATTGAGCTTCTCAAAAAACAGTACAGCAAAGAGGTGGATACATCAAGAACGCTGAAAGTGCAGATCTAAAAGTATGTAAGCTTAATAACGAGGTTAGAAGCACAGTAGTACATTCAAAGTGATAAGCAGCTCAGCTCACATATATATAAAGAGGCAGAATTGTAATCTATTGAGATTAAAAGTTATTTTAGTTAAAAGTTATTTGAATATATTTTTTTAAATATTTATTTATTACAAAATTAAATTAATAAAAAATAATTTGTTTAAATTAAATGTTAATTCATAATATTTTTAGGTGGTTTTGTGTACCTGAAGATGACAGTTATGCTGTCGAAATATATCGTACGAAAAGTTTTTTATTGGCGTTATGTTTTAATTAAATCGTTGCCAAATTTATTTAATTATTTATAATAATATAAGGACTTTTTTCGTGTTTCACCTCTGATTTCTTAAGAGACATAATATTTTCTACAAAATTTGACTATGAATCAGATTTATTTAAGGTATTCACGAATTTTCGGCACAGTTTTTTGAAGTGAATAAATCTGATTCATAGTCAAATTTTGTAAAAAATATTGAATAATAATAATAAAAATAAAAATAAATCTAAAAACGTTTTGGATGATTGTCAAAAAAGTAAATTATTCTTCCTTGAAAGTAATTGAATAAATTTTTCCTAAATATTTTGATTGCGAATCCAATTTAGCATATTTGAAGCCGCATGAGCTAAATTTAATTTCCTGAAAATTCAATTTTTTACGATTCTAAAAATTTATTTAAATTTCTGGATTTTGTTTTGTTGAATCCATCAACGATGAAACACATTGAAATGATTCAGAATAATTATTAGTATGGTTATTCGCGTAAATATTAAATTAAATAAATTTCAAAAAACTAATTTTTCTTAATACGTTATTTATGAAACTCCTCAACCATAAAAGTAAACTTACTCGAAGCAAATTGTTGAAGTTTTCGGTGAATTATGAAAATAATTAAATACTGATCTAACTCCAAAACGTGTTTTGGCTGATAATAATAACAAATTCCAGATAATATAACATTTTTTGAACAGTACACTTGATTATAAATTTATTACGACACGAACAATTCAAAGTTGCGATAATCACGTTCTTATTGCGATACTCCAGGAAGAATAGCACTTGTGCAATACATTTTGACACTCAACACCTTATTTGCTACTTCTGGTTTCGACAATCAATAGAATCAATTTAGTTGCTCTCCTTTTTTTGACTTGGAGATACTTGTAACTTTCGATAAATACCTTTAGTAGCATGTTAAAACTGTTTCGTTACTCTTTCAATGTATTTTTCAATAATACTTTGACTTCTCCTTGCCGTTTTTTATAATTATTTTTCTATTTTAAATGTTACCACCAGAGTCTTATACAAATTGGTCTTGTTCATATCTAAGGTCATTGTAGTCCAGCTTCCAAACTGGACTATTGTGTTTCACATCCAAGCTCGTGAGTGCGAGTTGCTCAAGGCTCGTCGTTGGTACTCCTTGGTCTGTGGAGATGATCTTACCGAGTGATACTGGAGAAGGCATTACCTCTTTCTATCAATACGAAAGTAGTTTATGTTAATAAATTTTAAATATCACCTATAGAATAGAATTATGGAGAAACATTTATACTCACATACATAGAGAATTAAATGGTTAAATAATATAAAATATTTTAATTATTATAACTTATTTGAAAATAATTTTGAAATTATATTTGATAAAATTAAATTTAAATAAACCATTTTAATAAAAAATAAACCCACAAATCTTTGAATCTCGTAAATCAAATGCAATTTTCATTAGATAACATTATTGTTATTGTTTATATTATTATTATTATTATTATTATTATTATTATTATTATTATTATTATTATTATTATTATTATTATTATTATTATTATTATTATTATTATTATTATTATTATTATTATTATTATTATTATTATTATTATTATTATTATTATTATTATTATTATTATTATTATTATTATTATTATTATTATTATTATTATTATTATTATTATTATTATTATTATTATTATTATTATTATTATTATTATTATTATTATTATTATTATTATTATATTATTATTATTATTATTATTATTATTATTATTATTATATTATTATTATTATTATTATTATTATTATTATTATTATATTATTATTATTATTATTATTATTATTATTATTATTATATTATTATTATTATTATTATTATTATTATTATATTATTATTATTATTATTATTATTATTATTATTATTATTATTATTATTATATTATTATTATTATTATTATTATTATTATTATTATTATTATTATTATTATTATTATTATTATTATTATTATTATTATTTATTATTATTATTATTATTATTATTATTATTATTATTATTATTATTATTATTATTATTATTATTATTATTATTATTATTATTATTATTATTATTATTATTATTATTATTATTATTATTATTATTATTATTATTATTATTATTATTATTATTATTATTATTATTATTATTATTATTATTATTATTATTATTATTATTATTATTTATTATTATTATTATTATTTATTATTATTATTATTATTATTATTATTTATTATTATTATTATTATTATTATTATTATTATTATTATTATTATTATTATTATTATTATTATTATTATTATTATTATTATTATTATTATTATTAATATGGTCATACTTAAAATATTTAGGAGAATAACTCTAAAATTCACCATTGATCAAAAATAAAATATTTTAATTGATAATGAATAAATAAAGTTCTTATAGATAATGATAAATTTTTGTCTGAATTCAATCATTTGTTAGGAACTGTCAGTTGACAAAAGTCTTATTGAACAATTGTAGTTATCCAAATGAGTTTTATTGATCTATTATCATCTATCTTTCAAAAATAATTCCTATTGTTCCTCAAGTTTTCTATATTGATTCTATTAATCTTACAAGCAAGTTAAAAATAAATATTTTGTATTCATTTTTAATTTTATTTTTATTTTCAGCTTTGACGTGTTTGAGTTGTTCGATGTCTTTTGAAAACAATTATGTATTGATATGCCACCGACTGTTAAAATGTACGTACAATAAGAATTCTTTGAAAATTGAATCCCAAATATTATCAAATCCCAATCAAGCCATTCAACTGAAACTTTGCCGTAAAAGAAAAATATCCCCTACTTCATCAGACGCTTTGATAGAGCTGTCCCAGGCATATTCAAACATAAGGTCGAGAACGGATAAGTTCTCATACATTTCAGACTTTGCCAAGCAGATAATGCTCAACTCATCGAGAATTAATAATTTTCTCTACAACTCAACAAATTCTTTTCCTTGCCTCGATTTTGATTTTTCACTGTTGACTTGTTTGAGAAACAAGTCAACAATCTGTCTCCGGAAACTATTCTATATTGTGATTTGTTTTTGATTCCTGACGATCACCAAGGAAGGGTCTGATAAACAACTTACAGATGGATTTCAACTTAATAAAATGAAAAATCCCATGATGGAAAATCTTTTAAAAAGTGCACTTTCACCGGAACCCTTTACGGGTTTGTTGGAGAACAATTATTCCAGTCATTTATGCAATGGAGTCCCATTGAATATTGCCTAGAATTGGTGCTCTAAGTGCAGCACCTCCTTTAGGATTACGAGAGATTTAGTTTATCACATGCGAACTCATCGCAAAAGTGACGAGAATTATTTTACGGATCGAAAGAGAAATTCAGAAAAATCAAAAAGATCTGAGAAGTTGTGTTGCTCGATTTGTGGAGAATCTTTCCAAAGAGGCATCACTTGACTCCACGTATGATTTCATATGGTTAAGATTAATTAACTAGAACTCTTTATTGAATTATGTAAAATTTATAGTATTTATTGTATATTACAGCGGTGGCCAACCTGCGGCTCGATAGCCGCATGTTGGCTACCCTTGGTATATTATTTAGATGATTGAAAATAAAACAAAAAAATGATTGTAAAAAATTGCATGAAAATCAGCATTTTTATGTTTTATACTAAAACCGAAATAATTATCCAAAACGCCCGTTCCGGATGAATTAACTTTCATTATAATTGTTGAGGATGTAAGAAATAATTAAAAAGAATGACTTGCGCTCCACGAGCTTTCTCATTGTTACTTGATAAAAATTCTTATTTCACTAGTTTTTCATACGTTACAATGGGGACATTATTATTTCCAAAAACATTTATAATATATATTTGACGTATAACACCAATGTATACATATACAGGTTTTGAGTGAAGGTCATTAGTGAATTCACAGAAGGCAAGAAAATGGAAGAAAAAGTTCATTTGACTTCATGATGTTTTTAATTGTGTTAATCACCACTGGCATCTATGTAAACTAGAAACGACAATAAATGCTCGCCTTAACTGCACGCGATGTTTTGGGTTTTACTCGATTCAATTTGGTTAGAGGAGAATTTCTTTAAGTATCTTGAGGGTAGTATCTTTGTATTGTCAATGCTTAGTGAATCGTTAAGTAAGTTGACCTCCAGTGGATAATATACAGAAGTTCGTGGGTTCTTCACGCTCTTCCATCACATTCAGAAAATTGAGCTCAAGATTGGAAAGACTCAAAATTGCTTCAGCCCTTCTATTGAACCTCCTAAGCTTATTCTTTCAAGGTTTTTATGAATTTTGGCTGGTTATTTAAAACATATTTAACTGGTATTAAGTTCGCGCTTTGTGTAATTTTCTTTCGAGGCATCCACTCATTCCTTCTGGACCTATATGAAGATAATATGCACTCTCATCTCAACCACTAAGTCGTTCCTACTTCGGATAAATCTCTGAATTCGTTGGTTTAGTTCTTTCATTTGTTTGGGTGTAAACCAAGCTCTCCGCAACATGCCTTTACGAGTACGTGATTGCGCTAATTTGGCTTTTAGGTACGGAGTAGACATCTCACCCAGCAATATGATTGATAAGTGATGAAAGTAGCTGATTTATTTGATCGGTAGATTGAAATAGTTAAAATTCGTTATTGACAGACGTAATAGAAAACTACAAAAAAATAGATTTAGAGCATTTATAGTTATAGTAGTGAAGTAATATATCATCAATCATCAGTCACATTCAAGCATTCTACGGATTTATTCTTTCTATTTACGAGTAGAAATTAATTATACATTTCACTAGCTAACTACTACTTCAAGTTTGAAATTTCAACTATTTTAATTAAATATTTAAAAAACTTTTCCCAGTAAACAAGAACTTTGGTTTATTTAATTATTCGTAATCTTTTTTGATTGTTTAAATTATTTAAATCGTTAAACATATAGAGTAGAATCGGCTAATAAGCGAAGGTATGTACAAAATTAAAATCAATTAACATCAATTAACAAATAATTAAAATATAATATAATAAATCTAATACTATAGTGAATACTCAATTAACCTCTATTGTATTTCCTCTTGAAGAGTAAGGTTTCATCAAATTCGACGATTTTTCAAGAAATACCAATTTAAGATGGCGTTGAAGATTAAATTTTAAAAATAATTATTTTGTTCAACTTTATATACCCCTCTGCACAACTTTATATACCTCTCAGCAAATACATACTTTCTATATTCATTCAAAATATAGAAAAATTCCTTCAGCGTTATTTTCATGGATGCAAAAATAGTGCCGCTGTAAATAGACCGTCTCGTAGTACAAATTACCACATGTACCATTCTCATGCAGATAAAATGAGACCTCTTCTGATTTAGCTTGGTTAGGAATTCACATTTTGAGCATGGCCGCGCGAAAATGATACCAGTTTCCAATAAATATTATGTTGGGGTTATGTAATTTTGCAAAACTTTAATAAATAAAACAATCGAAAAAAATAATCAAAAAATCAAATTCAATATATTCCGGTGGGAAATGGGCATGTGCCGACGCCAATTGACGAGACGAGTACGAAAATAATAATATAAAATTAATTTTGGATTCATAAATAAAGTTATTAAGAAAATGCAAATTAATTAATTAATTAAAACGACGAAAACAAATAAATTAAATTAGGGAGAAATTCTCTGATTTTGATAAATTTAATTAACTAAGGGAACTAATAATTCCCTAATATGATTTACTCCGAAGTTTTCTCCCGGGGAACGGCCAAAGCAGGCAAAAGATAAAGGCAAATTATTGTAGGGTTTATGGTTTGTGTAACCTTGACCTCAAATAGAACTTTTCTCGCCCCCAATTGTCACCCGTTGCCAAGCAACGTTGGTAATGTAACCACTGGTTATGAGATCGCCAAAGGTGAGCGCTATGAAAGAACTGTTAAGGCCCGATCTCATAGTGGGTTCAACGCATTACTGGTAGAAGGTCTGTGTGCGGTTTCTTGTTCCGGTCCTTTCTCATCATCTTTGTCACGCTTGATCCGAACCCCTTTATAGCCTCAATTTTATTTAGGATTTAAATCCTGTCATTAACGATAAATAAATAAAACTAAAGCGTTTAAACGATTATTTATTAAATTTCAGCAATTAGTCATTTGTGTGTCCTTTGAGTTTCAAGGCCCGGTACTTCGCGCGTTCCATCTTCCCGGGACGACGCTGAGCCGGTTTCATGGCCGGTTTGGTTGTTTCGGTGGCCTCTCTATAGGCCAATCGAGCTGGCTCAAAAACCAGTGGATACGTTACGGCCTTGCCTTCCTGGCAAGCTGATAACGCTACTTTTAAACCGCGGATCTGAGTTTTCAGGGCTTGACCAAGCCGTTTTTCCTCGTCCCATTTGCGTTGTGCAGCAGTTACCCTTTGATATAATGTCTTTACCTTGGTAGGTTCCACCCAGGTTGACTTGACCTGCTGGATCTCTCTGGTCAACTGTAGTAGCTGTTGATGCAGTTCGGCATTTTCCTTGCGCAATCTTTCAAGGGCGGTGTTCAAGATTTTGTATGGATCCATGTCTACAAATAGGCAAATCATTATGGGGGTATATTTTATTTGTTAAATTTATTTATGCGATGATTATAATAAGCTTTTACTACACTATAATGGTTATATAAATTTTTCACTGGCCTATGTAAAAAACTTAAGAATAAATAAACCGAGACAAAACGGTAAAATTTATTTCCATTAAATTCAATGTCGACCCGAATTTAGGTAATATCCATTGGAGTTCCTTCTCGGTGGACTTCGCGCATATGTGTGGTCTCGCTCATCTCTCGGGTTTCCGTCCTCTCCCCTCATTGCTCTAGGGAGTATTCGTTTTTGAACTGTGACGTTCATAGGCCGGGTCGGTCTGTCTAGCCTTGAATCGTTGAGCTCGAATGAGATGCCGTATGAGGGGGCATACACATCCGTGCTCGGGACCTTACCAGCCGCGATATCGGAGTTGATTTGATCCAAGTGGCGTCGAGCCCTTTCAAGTTGCATGTTGGTCTGTCTTTGGTGCTCTTCCAGGCAAGCCAGAACATATTCGGCGTGGCCACGAAGTTCTAGAGCCGGGTTACGGCCTGGCTTCTTTTTATTGGGACATGTGGTAACTTCAAATCTTCATAGCCTCCTTGTCGGCCCGATCTCGATTTCCTTACGGGGAAATTGAGAATACCGCATCCCACATCTGCATCTGGCTGCGGATTGAGATGGAAATCTTACAGTGACTCGGGATTTGTCTATCCAAGAGTCGTCTAAACAAAATGATTATCATTATCATTACATAATTTCTTGAAATTTTGTCGTCAATAGATCGAAGTGGAGCGTGGCATAAGATGTTGGTCGACCTTGGGTCTAATGGGTGAGTGGATGATTGTTAGCGGCTAGTTAGGGTATGTCTTTGATGCTGTAGTATCACTAGGTACCTCGGGGTTAAGGAATTGTACACTGAATGTTAGCTAATCTGGGTTCTGTTTTATGGTAACCTGCTAATAAGCTCGATTTTGTAGGACATGTAATCACGTTTTGTGGATTTATTCGTCATAGTAAATGGGACACCTTCTCCAGGTACTTGTCGGTCCAGGATGAACACTCTATCTCTAACCATAGACGACATTAGATTGGGGTTAGTTACTTCTTAGTTCGATTCTTCGTTATATCTTTTAATAAAAATAAATAAAACTACGTAAACATATATTCAAGGCCGTCGTGGGGAGTGTTCACTACCGAAAAACATCGACTCTTTCCGGCATGGTGAGTGTTTATTTAAAGAGAGGGAAAAAATATGGTGTCTTTCCTTCATATAGAGTTTCCACTAGTAATAGCCTTGGATCGTCCCATCAAGTAAGACATTCTTTTAATAGTACCTCGGGTCTTTCCATAGTATGGCATATTCACTTAATAAACATCGCTTCCTCCCATCACGTAGCATAACCATTTAATAAACATTGATTTGTTCTATCATATAGTAGGTTCATTTAATCAGCATTAATCTGTTCCATCAAATATTATGTTTAATAATAATCATTAATTTGTTCCATTATATAGTATGTTCATTAATAAGCATGAATCTGTTCCATCATATGATATGTTCCTCGATAAGGATTAATCTGTTCTAACATATAGTACGTTCATTGATAAGCATTAATCTGTTCTATCATGTAGAACATTTATTTAATAAAAAATCGATTCCTTCTATCATACAGCACATTTATTTGATAAACATTGATTTTGGTTTTTGGACATATATCATATCCATTTAATAAACGTCGGATCTTCCCTGGTTTTTCTGCTATAATTCCTGAGTTTCATCCCTTCAGAAGATCTTATGCCAACCTAGTTGCTAATCTAGTTCGCTGAGTGGTATCACTTGGATCGACGAAACGAGAGGGAAGCACGTCGTGGGTATGAAACAATTAATTAATTTTTGGTTATTAATTTAATTTAATTCCTTACCATCCCTGTTGCTGGTTTTCTGTTCCATTTTTATCACATCTAATTCTGGATCGTCCGATCGTTTGGATAGATCTCTCCTGGCCGCGGAGTATCTTTGTTTCTCATTGTCGTTCACATTCATTTTCTTGCTTCCAAACTTTTCTGATTATGCTGAGAAATTACATGTCATTTATACTGTCATTCGCAGGCATACTTGGCATTTGAATACGTGCTGATGTGGCTAAACTTCTCGCATTCTCTCTGTAACGTGGCAATTCCATTCCATTTCAATCGATCAATCTCGCTGTGTGTTAGCCGTGTGTATCTCCACTGTGTCAATAATTCATTCCTCCCTGATTTCATCGATCTTGGAATATTATAATAAATTGTTTGTTCCACGAATTGATGTCATTACGATTTCCAGTAGATTTTATTTATAACTTCTCTTACGGATATCGTTGGCTAACCAACCATTTTCCTGTCTTCGTGAGCGGTAGATCGTATTCAGAATTCGCTACATTCGACCTCCATTTATCTGGTACTATATGATTGTTCTTGAAAATCTCGTTTATGTATTTTATGTAGGACCTGTGGTTGGAATATATTCAAGCTGCAGGCCCATCCATGAGTACGAGTACCGTTCCTGCCAGAATCATGATCTCAGGCTCAACCGGCGATCCCATTTGTTGAGGATACCTAAATAATAGAGTAAAATAATTAGTAAACATGTAAAATGATTGGGGAAACAATGAGAAGTGAGTAAGATGTGGTTTTGGAGCCTCATTAAAAGAGAATGAAAAAGAAATGTTGAACAACGAGAAAGGAATAAGAGAAAATCAATAAAAACAGACAATTAAATCAAAGAAGGTCATTTATAATTAACAAGTGCAAATTTTGGAAAACAAAATCAAAAACAAAATTCGCACATCATTTCGAAAGCTCTTTCAAGATAAGGGAAGAAAATTGTTTGAAAATCCGGGAAAGGGCATCTCCAAAAAATGATTTATCTGAACAGCTGTCATCGATCATGGTGGCCCAAAATGAATTAGCGTTAAAAGATATCAGAAATTCTATTTGACAGCAGTAAGTGTTATTGAATGATGGAGTATAAAAAGGAAGCGCAATTGAAATACACAACACAAAAAAAATTAAGAGAAAAACTTGTGAAAGGCCAAAACTACGAAAGACAAAAATTGCGAGAGACAAGAAATTTGCAGGAGACAAAGGATTGCAGAAGATAAAGAAAGACAAAAAGAAGTTAAAAGAGACATTTGAAACATAAATTAAGCAAGGTCAAAGCAAAGCGAAGCAACTAAATCAGAGTTACCGATCTCAGAAACCCACCGCAGTAGTCAGTTGATTGTAAAGCTAATTGATCCGAAAAGTGCTAATCTTCCCGAAGGGTCTCAATAATCACTAAGTGTGATCGATTGATAATTTGTTGTGTCATTTTAAAGTGGAGATAAAGTGTATTAATCAATAAAGTTTATATCGTTTGGAGTTCGTTACTGTTGTTTAAAGCACGCTTGGAGTCAGATCGACAATAATATCTGTTCGAATTCACCGACAACATTAACGCATTTATTCTCTGGATCAATTCATTCTGTGTCCTTATAGTCGTCTTTTCCATGCATTTTCGATTTTTCCTCAATAATTACGAATTTTCCCTAGTGTGTTATGAGTTTTTCCTTTGTTGTCGTCCTCATAGGTGCGATATAAAATATTTTCATTTTTATTGAATAAATTAGGTCTAGTTGATTTCGTAATCGGGTTTAGTTTAGGGTGGCATTTAGATCCGTGTAATAGTTTTATTGTTATTTTGCGAGTAAATATTATCGGGTTCTGGTGATCTGAACTGATTTATGTAAGAGTTTTATGATTTCTATCCTCACCCTCAACTATTGTGATAGTAGTCAATGGTGATCTAAATATTAATTAACTGGTTTATGTTCGCTTCGGGTTGTCATTGCGATAATCATGGGTAACCTAAATATTAAGTTATAATTAACCGATTTATATTTATTTCAAATTATTATGGTGATAGTCGCTGATGGCCGAAATATTAAACTATGGTTAATTGATTTACGTTCATCTTAACTTAATATGGTAGTAGTCGTTGTATTGGTTCATTATCGTTATTAAATTTCGACTGTAGTGGCAGTTCTAAGTTCACTTTAGTTCATCGTTTTCGGGGAAAAAGTCAATTTTACAGATTTAAGTGCGACTTGTTTTGCCCTCCTATCCTAGCTTCAAGATTCATTTAGAACAGTTTATTTATTTAATGACATAAAAACCATTCCCGATCCCTCCCCACTTTCCCTTCCTTATTTGACCTTAGGGTAGATATGTTGATATTATGATTTTATGAGTGCCCACTGGACTACTCAATGTTTGTGATTTTGAGCCGTTATGTGAGAATGATTTTTTTTGGTTGAATTTATAGGAAATGAGGGATGAAGCCCCAGCTAAAAAACTACTCCCTCGCCTTCCCATTTCCCCCTATAACGGATAGTATAGGCGTTTAGGCTTTGCGTTATTCACGCCGTAACCTTCATGGGCACAATGTATTGGCGGAATAACCGCACTTACACAGCTTGAGTTATTTTGTAGATTTTACTTTTTGTGGTGCTGTTGCGGCTGTGGGCCGGAAAAATTTCGACATAACTTGCTTATCGTTTTGAAAGGTTTATTTCGATTTCAATTGGCATAATATAGTTGCAAAATTGATATCATCGTATCATTGGCATCATTCATCAATATCATACTTAATAACGTTTCCCCACGCAGACGCCCAAACAGAGCTCACTTGAGGTTGTTTGTGCGCTGCTTGGAAAAAGTTTCGAAATCGTTCACTTACAAAATTCAAAATTGCTTCAATCGGGTAAAACGAGTTTTGATCTCTCAAAATTTGGTTAACATTCTGCGAAAATGAATCGGTATATTGGGTGGTTAAATTTGATGCGGTAAAACAAAATTTGACCTTATGATTTTTTGTATATTCTAACTCTAATTTTATTATTTTCATGATTTAATTTGACAATTTTTGTTTTTAACTTTCAACTGAATTGTTTCCAATTCAAATTATTTAATTTTAGTTCCAACTTTCATGGACTCTCGCATTTCAAGTGAATTGTCAAATTTTGGTCAAATTTTCGTGTTCTCATGTTATTTCTGTGTTTATTTCGTGCGGATCTTGTTGCGCTTTGTTATAATTTTAATTTATTTTTTTTTGTTTTCGATTTTATATTTTAATTATTTCCTTCTCGAATTTTAACGTGGTTAATTGATGTTTTATGGGTCTGATTTTAAATCTGCTTGTTGTGTTGTGTGCTATTACCGATTTATTCAAAAAAGACTCTGTTCTGGCCCAACATTATTCTACAAGTTCCCGGGAGTCCAATCAAAATTCTAAAAAACAAATTAGTTGTCGAGAGGAGATTCCAATATAACGGAGTCTCTAATCGACAACTAGAACAAAATATTTTCAAATAAAACTGAGCAAGTGGAAGCGTAATAATCTATTGAAAAGTTGGGAGAATGGAAAAGAAAGTAGTTAATGTCGGGAAACCACCTTTCTGGCACGATAATTTAGTAAATGTTTCACTTGTTTTACCTTTTGACCGCTACTTTTCTGGTGTTGAACGTATTTCGTTATTAACTCTCTTCAACTAAATTGACAATTTTCTGGTTTCTGAGTTTTCCTTTTATAGTTTTGATCAGGCCATTATTAAACTGTTATCTAGCTTCTCGTCAACATTTGTCCTCTACTGACGCTGTTATCTATTGTGATAAACCTGAAATGCGATAATAATAACAATTTAATGTTCACTTGGTGCCCATTTGAGTTTCCATCTGCTCATTAATTACCCTGGGTTTTCCCTTATCTCTAGGGATTTTCCGACAAACTGGGATTTTCCATTAGCTCGGCTTTCCATTGACTCCGGTTTTCCATTGACTCGGGCTTTCCATTAGTAATTAATTAATTTTTTAATTAATTTGTCTTTGCGCTCTACCTTTTTATGATGACCCTAACTGAATTTTAATTATCATATTTAGATTCGTCTTTCGATTTGGCATTCAACCATACTGCTTTCCTCCGATCAATAATTAATTTTGCACTTTCGTTATTTTCAGTGATTTAAATTGTGTTTCATTATATAACCCCAACAATAATGTTTTGCTTGTTTTGTTCAATTGTTATCATTATGACCACCTAGGTATCTTGTTTGGATGTTAAGTAATTTTTATCTACACAAATGTTCTGAGTAATGTTATTTATATGAAGTCGGAATTTATTTTACTTAATTAGGTGTTTTAGACATTCCGTTTATAAAGTCATCTCAGAATAGCTTACTTGGATCTCTCCAAATTTTTCGAATTAGATATCTTTAGTTTTTTACTTATTTCCCTTGTTCAAACATTCACCTATTTATTTATGTTCTAGTGTTCTACTAATTTTTTTGAAGGGTGCCTAGTAGTAATAATTGTTATGCGCGTACTGTATGGAATTTGTAGCCATTCCCTTGACACTTATGCAAAGTTCTTCCCTATCAGTACCCAGCACAATGTTTAGGTTCGCCGCCAGCAGTTCTGACTATGAATTTAGGTGCTAGTTCACCGCGAACAAGGCCTGAGTATTAGCTCATCTTTTATGAACCATCTTCCCATTAAGACATAATTCCAACGTCATTCGTGACTGGTTCTTAGTGGTTATGTTTTTATTATGCGCGTATCTGACGGGAATCCCCAGGGGTGTGTGTGTTTGAAATTATGAGTCCCACATTAAGCACCCAGCTATTTATTATTATTTTATTTAACCTTTATCTTTTGATTTAATTTGTTTGTTTTCATGGATTTTTTTGTGTTAACTTGGAGTTTATGTCTTTGATTTTTCGTTATCTTATTGTCGTGTTTTCAAACAAAAAAATTTAATTAAATAAAAAATTTAATTTATTTTTATTTGTCACTGGAGACGCTGAAGTCTATACTGAAATTTTCATTAAATGTAAATTAATTTACATAAATTTTTATTAAAAACTATTTTATTGAATATTTTGTAAATTTCGTGACTTTATTTTATTTTGTAATTTTAGATTTCTTTATTCAAATTATTAAAATATTTTAATTAATTGGATTTTTGTTTGAAAAATGTTTTTGTTCTCATTTATAATCCAGCATGGATGAAAAGGCAGAAAGTACAATGTTTATTAATATATATTATTCAACTTTAAACAATAATTTTAGACATCAATAATGTTTCAGATCACCTTGAAGAGGCTGAGGTTTTTGATGTAATAGAAATTTCTGATGATGACGAAGATGAAGAAAGCTCAGGGGTTGAGAAGGTTCTTGAAGATGATATTGATAGTGATAAAATAGATACGTATTATGATGGCGATATTCATGATGGTGATATATTCTATGATGGCGATTTATGCAATGATGACGATTGCTTAGATGGAGATTCATTCGATTGACAATTTTGATATATAGAATCATAAAGATTATTTAGCAATAATTCGTCACTCTGTCGAAGTGAAGACAAATTTATAAATTTTATGACTTGCAGCAAAAATGCAAACAATTTCCTTCATTAATTAAATATCTGCCGGTTCAGATTTCTGATTGATCAGTTATGTAATTTCGTATATTATAATGTATGTGACGCTCTAATGGCGAATTAAGTTATTCTAAATTGAATGTTTATCAAATGATTAGCTTATGTTATGTTTGCAGTCATTTTTGTGTGATGAGTGTATGTTTTCTTTAATTATTATCAAGGTTAAAATTATAATATTATAAAAATAAATTTCCTACATAGTAAAAAATAATCCAACCAAAAATATTTTTAGAAATAAAATTAACAAATATAAGTTTTGGGATTTCTTGTATGCATAGGATTGTGGTAACGTTAATAAATTTGTTATTTAAAAACTTGGGTTATATTATAATGGATAATAATACTCGCCCTGATATAAATTTTTTACTAGTCTGGTCCTAGATATTATGAATAAAATTTCTAAAATCAATTAAAATTATACTGAATGCATATAGGGATCAGTTTTTATAGTTCATATATAAAAATTTATGTGAATTTTAACAAGCAAAAATGTTTAAAATAATAGCCAAATAAAAAATTCAGATTTATTACTTCCGTACGATGTGTGCGTTATTCGCTATGAGAGACATTCATTTTACACTATAATTTACGCAGTGGTAATCAGAATTAATCATATTATAATAATTGAACACAAGGGTAACTTTTCATCGTTCGCGCGTTGGTCCATGCGGTGGATGATAATATTTTTGCTGTTCCGCTAAAGTGAAATCAATCAGTAAAATAGTGACAATAGATTCGAGTATTTAGCGGTGTAGACTACCTAACTGTAGATGTGACAAAATTTCGCATGTTACCGAAACATTGGTGTTTGGCTGTACCAATTGAAAATGGACACGAAGAAGAGATACAATTTGTTTGGTAAGTTAGGGCCTGTATCATTAATTGATACCTCGAATTGCATTAGTTGCTTATTTTAAACGAGGAAGAGTATAATTATGTAGCAAAACGCGTCTACTTATACTGCCCTATGGAAAACGTTAAATATTATTTTCCACTAGAGATTCCCCTATAGTAAATAGAGTCAGAACCTTAAATATGACATGAAAACGTCAACTATTGAGCTTGATAGTAATGCTTACATGCACGATATTCTACCAGTTCAAGATGAAGAACTTTTATATCTTTAACGGATATTGCCACTTTTGTCCTTGGAGCTATGTCCGGTTTTAGTCGTTTCTTTGGGTTTGGTTTTCATCTCGAAGCTCAAGTTTTTGCTTTTCAACAGGTCTTCCAGTATCTTTGTATTTCATTGTGCTTGTTGTTTCAAATCCTAGTTGATGACATGGGCAGAATTCTCTTGTAGGAAGTTACATTTTGTTGATCCCAGTCTTCAGCCTTTGTTAGATTGCTTCATATTGAGATCTAGCATTTTTACGAGCATAATAAATTTCCATTTTGGGTTCTCGATATCTTCCATTTTATATACTTTAATTTAGCCACCTTCCAGATCTTTAGATATGATTTTTTTATCATACAATGGAGTGTTTTTGATATGGGGATCCTATTCTTTCTGGTTTTTCTTAAATTCTACATCTGAGGCTGAACCCTATTGATTCGTTGTTATGGAAGAATGTTACTTGGATTTTCTTTAAGGATACTACGGCCAGTTCCACCACTATGGTTAGCATTTTCATTACTAGATCATCATCGTAAGTAAAGGATAATTATCTTTTATCCCACTATTTCTAACCCCTTCACACTACTGGTTGCTTCCTGTTGGAGGTACTATATAAATAGACTGAAGATTATCATTGATAGGGAATCTCTGTTTCACTCCCTTTGCTTGCGTTATTCAGCCAGATCGTAGCACGGTCCTTATAACATTCGTCTACTAGCCTGATGGTGTTAACCTAAGAAAGATTGGGAGTTATTTTAAAAAGTTTTATGAGAAATAGATATTTCGAAAGGAGTTTATTTATGAATTTTTAAAGACGATTTGGTTGAATTTTGTAATTTATAATATTATTTGTCCGAGATTAAAAGTTAATTATTATTATGGCTGCTTCAAATGAATCGTCCTTAAAGAATGAATTAGAAGCTAATTTTATTGAAGGTCAACATTTGTGCAGAGCAAATGAAATTAAATCAGGAATCACATTTTTTGAAACTGCTTTAACATTGGGAACAAATGATTTGAATATTTTAATGTTGATTTATAGCCAGCTAGGCAATGGATATTTTTCACTAACAGATAATGGTAAATCATTACATTACCATAGGCTAGATTTTAACTTATAGAGACGGCTCGAGGATTTATCTGGTGAAGATAAAGCAAGTGAAAATAGTGGCAATACAATGAAAATGTTGGGAAAACTCGATGAATCAATAACTTGTTATGAACACCTTTTGAAGATTTGCCTCAAGTTGAATGACAAATCTTACATTGTGCGAGCATTATCTAATCTAGATAATGTTTTTAATAGCAAAGCTAACAAGGCCTACAAGATCTTGGTCAATTTCCGCCTCATGTTCAAGAAGCTCTTGAAAAAGCAGCTATGCATTATCGATTCATCAGAATTCAATGTTCCTTGAACAGTCAAGAACTCCAAACGGAAAATAATTTTAAAATAAATCAACATCATTTAACTTTTCAAAATAAGGTTCAACTGGAGTTAATTGCACTGAATCTTTTGCCAAGATCGGGATCAAAAAAAATCAAATAGATTTATTATATGAAGCGAAGTGTTTAAAAATTCGAAGGTAGGTGTTGGATTTAATTACGAAATTAATCAATTTCGTTACTTAATTCCAAACTTTTTAAAAATATATAAACAATTACATATTAATATATATATTTGTAGCTATGGATAAATATCCAGTGTTATATTATTTTAATTGAACAGCAAAAAGGATATAGGTATATATAAACAATGTTCAAAAAAATAAAACCAGAAGGAGGAAGTACCAGTGGTTTACATAACCATCTCAAAAGTCAACACAAAATTTATTTCTTGAAACGACAAAAATAAGGTGACTAATGATTTATCTGTTTCGATTAATTATCGTTCAAAAATTACTTCATATTTCAAGAAAACTATACAGACATTCCTAAATCCTGAAGACAAAATTAACCAGGAAATTGTCAACAAAATATCACAACATATACTTGATAATAAAGGGTTTATTCTAACATTAGACGAATGGACCTCTATTAATAACTGTCGATATATGAACATTAATGTCCACAGAAGTGACAATAAATTTTGGAACATTGGATTATGTCGTATTCATTGATTTAAACTTGATAAGTGATGTGTAATTCTCATTTAACCTTCTAGCGGCCGCACAGCCGTAAAATTTACGGTGAACTTATTAATTTTCTAATGAATGACTGTACATTTTTTAAATTATTACATTTTTTTAATTATTGATAATTACAAAACTCTGTTATCATAAAATAGTGAATATTTTTTACTAACTGTATGACGTAAATTTTATGCCGCGCGCTACCTCGTGTTAAAATAAAATGAGTGCCCACTCAAAGGTTAAAATAAACTGAAAGAGCTTGGTATTTATTTAGCAAATATTGTATCAATTACTACAGATAGAACTTAGGTAATGAAGAAAGCAGTAAAATTGAATTATGTAAATTATCAATTATTTCTTGCGCATGAATACAGAATCAAAGTTCTGTAAAGTAAAATGAACATCAAAACCTTGTTGAATTACCTAATGTAAATGATAATGACAATACAAATGGCTTATGATTTTCTAATGACTGCCCGACCAACAAGGGACTTTTCAGTGGCTGGATTAGTTTTCGCAAATTGTTATGACAGCTTGACTGATTTTTTATACTGTTTACTTGAGTTCATGGTTTTTGGCAAGTGGTTACATTGGCACCCGTTTTTTAGGTCATGGAGCTTTTGTGCACTATTTCAGTGTTTCTCAATTTAAATTTTTACAGCGGACCACTAATACTAATTGTTGGTTATATTTTGCAGGAATACAAAATATTTAATGTACTATTAAATACATATATTTCAGTTGTAAAAATTCACAAAAAGTTTACGAAAAATAAACAAGATATTTACACAAAAAATGTGCATAAAAGAATAACAATAAATATTTCAAAAAACATACAATAATATTATAATAAAGAAGTACAACACAAAAGTAATCTTAAAATTATACAAAACTACTGCATTTCTAATAAATCACAGAAAATAGACAATATATAAATAATTTTTCATTTAAAAAAATTATAGAGAATAAAGAAAATAGAGAAAAATCCATAGTTGTATAAATATAATATACTTTTCATAAAGTTTAACTAGAAAAATATAAAAGTCAACCACTAAATTAATATAAGACAATTCATTCATGTTAGGTTATATAGTTTTGTTGTAATATTTCATATGATTTATTTTATGAGGGGTAAACAGTTTAACAATATTCTGGCATTATTTTCCTCCTATTCAACTCACGTTACGGACCGGTAATTTATGGTTCGCGGACCGGTGCTGGTCCACGGACCACTACTTTGAGAACCACTGGTGTAACACATTTACTCTTTTAATCACAATTTTCCTATATTGGTTTTGAAAAATATTACCGGTAATTGCAAGCCGGTAAAAAAAGTCGAAATAGCTCTGATCCTAATTTATAATATAATGTTATTGTTATGTAAAACACATTGATAAAATAACATTATTTTATATAATAATTTTATATATTTATATGAATATAATGTAATTATTGTTTAAATATTATATTAAAGTATAGGGATTGTGGCCCTCTACTCCAGTGGCCGCCGGGATAAAGACATATACCCCACGGCAAAAATTTTTTTTCTAAGTTTAAAAGTGCAAATTTTTGTAGGACAAAGACCAAAATTTTTGTAGGACAAAGACCAAAATTTTTGTAGGACAAAGACAATGACTCACCAAAAAAACAAAGACCATGGCTCATCAACAACATTTTCAAGGTCATTTGAACAAAGACAATGGACCATTCAAGGTCATTTGATGAGTCATTATAATTTTGTAGGCCATTCAAAAAGTTTTCAAGGTTATTTGAACAAAGAAAATGACTCCTTCAACGCCATTGGATGACTCATTATATTTTCCAAGGTCATTGGATGACTCATCATATTTTTGAAAGTCATTCAAAATTTCTCAAGGTCATAATATAAGTAGTGTAAGTAAGTCATAAGTAGTGTTTTAATTATTAATATTTTAAATTTTTTATTCTATTATTATTATTATTATTATTATTATTATTATTATTATTATTATTATTATTATGATTATTATTATTATGATTATTACTTATTTTTAATATTATTATTATTAATATGATTTTTCTAATTATTACATACTATTTTATTATTAATATGATTCCTTAGTATGATTACTTATTATTATTATTATTTTTATTATTTTTTTTTATTATTATAATTATAATTATTATTATTTGTATTATTATTAATATGATTATTATGATTATTATTAATAACATCTCTGGAAGAACGTTTTCCTGAAGAAAATGATGTTTCATATTCGATATTTAATTTGTCACCTAGCTCTATGAAAAAGCTAGATCAAGACGAATATGAAAGAATAACGAATGGTATTTTTAACAAATATGGTACGTTTCTAGAAAATTACCAAGCAGAATCTGCAACATGGTATCATTATTATAAGACTTATAAAGATGCTAGCGAATCAATTTTAAATGTATTCGATGCTTTAAAGGCAGCAGAATTATTTTATCCGTCAGTATTCAGGGCACTTTGCATTGGTCTTATTATTCCGGCCACTATTGTACCGCAGAACGATCATTTAGCACACTGCGCAAAGTTAAAACTTGGCTGCGCTTGACAATGTCGGAAGGCAGACTTGATACTTTCTGTATGATGTACATACATCGCAATTTAGTCAATGAGTTAGTTGAAAAAGGATTTTACTCAGAAATCATAGATTGCTTCGGACGAGATCGGAGAAGGCTACAATTACTGCAATAGGGCAAAGTTGCGGAAAACAAATTAGTTTGGTAATATTAATATCTCCAGAACCTCCGGGGATTCATATTTAATGTCATTAAACCAAAGATTTTTTATAGAATAAGTTATTTGTGTAACAAAGCTGTGTATTTTCTTATCTGTATAAGCCATCTATGTACATATATATGGCTCATTATATATTTGGTATGAATAAAAATAAATGTTGAAACAGTACAATTTTTATTATTTTAATTTTAACTATAAAAGAATACAACTTTTTACTACAAAATAAGTATCAAGCTTTATGTCTATATCTCTGTTTTGGTTTTGTCTCACCTGGATTTATTTCTGCGGGCACCTATGGTTCTACTCAATATATTTTTCTTCTTTTCATTTTAAGAATTACTATTTCCTAAAGCTTATGTCATACCCTTCATAATTATGGTTATCCCAATAAACAATTTCGATAAGAAATTTGCTAGTAAAAAGGCGAAATTTAAAAATTTTGTGTTTATTTATAAAAACACAACTGCAAAATTTTAATTTTGAAAAGAGTAAAAAACACAAAAGATATGTATAAGTATACCAAGATTAGTATAGTATAAGGTTGGGTAATTACACAGT
Organism: Schmidtea mediterranea; assembly: GCA_022537955.1. Classification (NCBI taxonomy): domain Eukaryota; kingdom Metazoa; phylum Platyhelminthes; order Tricladida; family Dugesiidae; genus Schmidtea; species Schmidtea mediterranea. The sequence continues at coordinate 252,427,562 of CM039679.1, read as the reverse complement.
GCAAAATTAGAAGTAAACATCAAGATGGAGTACTCTGAATTTCAAAAACGAAAGCCTCAAACAGCACTATGTAAACAAAAAGAAAATGCAAAACATTTTCTCCTAATTGTTCAGTTAACTCAGATGTTATCTCATTTCATGGCTGATTATTTATTTTATTATTATTTAGTGTATTATTTATTTTTATGCTATATTTATAGTTGTGTAAGAAAATGCTAATTGTATAATATATAAAAGTGATGAGAGATGTTTCTCTGGTTTCTGCTTTATATTGTCAGATTTAAGGAAACGTATGACTGATCGTATTTTAGACGACATTATGATAATTCGAGGAAATAAAAAATATTATCTGTCATATTCATTATAGTGCTACCCTTTTTTACTACTGTTAAATATTGGTAAATGTTAAGTTCTGTGTTTAAAATATATATTGGCGATATGTTTTCTTTTAATTAGGTTTGCAGCTATTATGCTTATACAGTTTGAAACTGAAATTATTACATAATAAATTAGACATGTTTGCAACTTTAAATAATGAAATAAATTATAATTGGTATCAATTTACAATTACATAAATATGATAATTTAAATGAAAAATAAACGTAGTAGTAAATAAGAAATTTTAAGCTTATGAAACTTAAGAGTTTGTGAACAATAGATTTAATTTTAAAAATTCATAATATGTTTTCCTTTGCACTGAAATTTCTTTCACTTCAATCGTAAGCCACATTCAGTAATTATAATAATGTGAATGATATTTTTTGTTTTATTTCATGATAGTACGTGTTTCTACTCTGGAGCGAATTAAAAATAATCATTCACGTTATCCTAATTACAGAATGTGCCCTTCTGATGTCCGTAAAACTAACCCGGTTTTGAGCTAACATAGTAATTTTAAAAAACCGGTTTTTTACGGTTAACCGTTATTTTGCAAACCGGCTTAAAGAAAACCGATATTATACTAAGGTATATAAAACCGGTTAAATTTTAACCGGAATTAATTTCGGTTTTCATCCCTGATAGAAATGCCCAGATGAATACCAAATCTATATATTACTATTTTTAACTTTTTTTTAATTATATTATTATTAAATTATTTGTTTTAATGAAGTGAATGAAATAATTATTTTTTATTTTCATTTAATCATTTATTTAATATTATTATTTTTATTAATTTATTTATTTATGTTATATTATTATTATTTTATTTTATTATTATAAACATTTTTTTATATTTTTATTTTTAAAATTTAATTCCAAGTCTATTAATAATTTTTCAATGTAAAAAAGATAAATCATCGATAAATTTTGAATTGTAAAAATAACAAACTTTCAATCCATACAAATATTTGTATTGACAATAAAGATTAAATAAAAAAGAAAAAAATTTATTTTAATAAATTTCAGCGAAAAGTTTTGGAAAAAATTACGATAACTCTACTGTGAGTTGTCGAGAAAATTATGAAATAATTTCGGAAGACTTTTCATGAAATTCATTCAATCTAATATTTTCACAAAATTTTAGATATTTCAGAAATATCCATCGAAACTCTAGATTTTTGCGAATCTGAAAAAATAATGAGGATACTGAACAATGAAATGATGATGAGGAGAGAGTGAGATTTTCTAATTGAGATGGCTTTGGAGCAATTTAATCCAGAAAACCACTTAGGTCTATGAATTCTTCTTCGTTACTCGCTTCCATATTGACGGGCAATAGTCGATGTCGTGGAACTAGTTCATGACGCACCCAAATTGGTGAACCGGTTGATATTAATGGGAATTCATCGAATTCTTCTTCTTGGGCCTCTATGGCTAACTGCTATTTTATGGGTAAGAATACGATTAGCCGCTCAATATTCACATTGAGCCTCAGGCTATCAGTAGTGGCAGGCATGGACTTGAGATGTTTGCTGTTTAATGGGCAGGACTGCAGGCTTGTCTTTCAATGCCAGTTGAGCCGCTTGTGCTAAGATATAGAAGGCATTTGCCAGAATCTAAGCAATCTCTGCCCTACGCCGTTCCCGGTGTCGTCCATTTTTGCTGGGATGATGCTTGTGACTCGTTTGGAGTAGTTTGAGAGTTGCTGTGGATACAACGTCGGGCACATGATGCTCTGGTAATAGGCTTAACTTTTGGATCACACGACATTGTAACTCGGCTTCAGTGAAGGGTCCTATCAAGACTGCATTTTGGTCTGCTATTATAATGCTCTGGGATCTGCTCTCCAAGATTGTATCATCTCGTCTCTTGGTCAGTCGGCTGACTTACTGGTGCAAATCTTTAACTTTCTCAGGGGCAAACCATGTGCTCATGATAAGTTCATATTTCTCTTAGAATTTCATTAATTTAAACTCTAATATGTGTTCCACTGCTTCGAATTTGAGCTGCGCGACTTTCGATATTGGTATCTTTGGAATTTTGAAATTCTGAATGTAGACGGTTTGTTGCGGAGATTTTCAAAGAAATGAGTAATTTAATCTAAAAGAAAATTAATACTAGAAAAATTTGGATTAATTTTTTATGCATTTCTATTAACTGTCCTCAACATTCTCACATACACTTGACAGCCATACATAGCATCATTTAATAAGATTCAATTCAGGAAGAGTGTATTGTAATTCGTCGAATAGGAATTGTGGTTGCGGTAAAACGATGTGTAATTAGTGTAAGACTAGGGTTGAATTTTCTACTTAAACATCCTTTGAATGTTACCCCTTTAAACTCATGTTGTATCCCAAGAGTTTACACTCTTACCAACCCGGCCAATGTTACCATTGGTCACCTTGATGAAATTCAACAAAGTTCTGCCTTTGCGATCAGTCCACGTTGACATGACTATTCCCAGCAGACACAGAAGGGTGAAGACGACCAACCAACATGTATCGACATTCTCAAAATTAACTGAAGAAATCGATTGTTGGTCAACCATCTCCACTAACTATTAAATGATAACAATATAAGTATAGTGATGTTAGGGGGACCTGTTGTGGACACCAAAAGATGTCACGGCCATCCATAATAGAATAGAGAAACCTTAATAGACATACAATTACCAAAACCTATATTCATCTAACAAGCATAATACTTACAACTTAGTTCAATAAAAATTCTTCAGGGTTCAAAATACTACAAGTTAGTAAAAAGTTAGTGTTAAAGTTAAAAATTATGAAAATGGCTGCTGTTTATATAGTAGTTGTATGCCTAGGTGCGACCAATCAGTAATTTTTGGCTCTTTTTCGGCCATTTTTCGGGGGTTTTAATTATTTTCCTCTTTTTCTTTTATTTTTAATATTATTTTCTTAATTTTTTAATTTTTATTGTTTTTCTTGGCCAGTTTTCTTTTTGGCTTTTCAATATTTATAGTTTTGGTCGCTACTTCCGCCCATGTATTATCTAAATCTTATTTTGTAAGGTTTTGGTGGTTTTGTGTATTCTTTATGTATCAGTATGCTGCTGTAGGCTTTTTGTAAATTTTATTAATATTTGTTTTAATTAATTTTGTGATGTTTTTAATTTGTTTAATTGTGTTTATTTTCATTTCTAATTTCTTCTGGAGGTGAAGCTGTATTTTTCAGCAATCATTTTAAAAATTCTAGAAAATTTTAATTAGTTTTATTTTTAGTTTGAATTGTGGCTTATAGCCAAACCTTTTCAAGGACTAAATAGCAATTTAATGAAGGATTAAAGATGCAAACTCTGGGGAAATGTTTACTTTCTTGAGTTCATGTGCTATATTTATCAAATTATTTGCTTGAAGCTTTCAAACCCACAAGAAAAATCAAAATTGTGATCAAAAAAATTTAATTGTCCATAACATTTCACTACAAACTTTGCTTTGTCAAATGAGGATCAAAACATGTTGATGCCACCTTATAATATTATCCATATTAAGGGTTTAATCCTTTTATAACTTCACACTACAGCCATTGATGGAAGTAAGTCACTAGGATTATCACCAAATCACTGAACTATTCTATTGTCATACAATGTTCCACCTTCCTTTTATATGACGCGATTTATTTACTTTTCATTCTATTTTCTATGCAACTGGGGGGACATAGATCTTTATAACTGTGTATACTTCGTACTATTTTAGACTACATAGACCATCTACACCAAGCGCTCATATTACTAGAACATGTACTGTCACGGAAATAAACATGTAGGTGTATTGCACTAAATACTCATTTTGCACTCTATTTATTTAGCTAGATTTAAACATTCCCTGAAAACATTTTGGTCGTACATAATGAAACGAGGCCAAACGTTTACTAGAGTCACCCAAGCTTTCGTAAAGTTTTGATTTTCTTTCTCAGTGTCAATGTCTTTCCAAGATTATCAAGATTAACCAAGTCAGTCGGTTTATTACTAAATAGTGGCATATGCCTTTCCAACTTATAATCTTTGCTTTGTTATCCAGTTTCAGCATCCCAAAAAATTCCCATCTTCGAATCTTTGCTTACGACTAACTAAATCCTTCTGTCACACAAATTTGTGCGTATGTTTTATACGTTCCCACTAAGACTCCTCCTTACAAAAATCTCCTAAAATAAACAATTTCTACAGTGTGTTCGAAAAACATGAATGACACTTTAATATATTTTAAACATCATTAACAATTCAAAAAACATTTTTCAAAAAATATCCCATAACGATTTTGACGAGAAAACTTATTGTTTACAATAATGAGAGTAGAACCAAATTCCATTTCAAAGAAACAACAAATGATACCCAGCTGATCAAACATAAAAAAAGTCACAACTCTATTCAATCATTAAAACAAATATTTTAAAAACTATTATTATAAAAATAATAATTATTTTATTGTATTACTCTGAATAAGACTTACCCAAATTGTCTGCCCGATCTCTAGATTGTAATTTTTGGGTACCCACATCATGCGAATAAATTTAATATTTTGGCGAATCACTACAATATATAATTAATAATTTAAATTAAAATCTCTAAACATTGACCAATGATAGAATAAACAATATTCAATAATTCAATTTTTTATTAATATCCAAAATTACAATAAAAATGTTTGTAGAAATAAGAAATAAATGGTTTTTCAGTTATTTATTGGTATTAAATTATATATAAATTTTAACAAAGTGCTCACTGCTAGTTTTGTAAAAATAAAAATTGTATATTGAAAAATTATTAGTTTGAATGATTTAAAACAAAATAACAGACAATTTTTAAAATGCGTAACTTTTTAAAAAATCTGTATTTGAAAATAATTTTGAAAATAATTTAGTTCTTAATGGAAATACTGGTGGGTTACAGGGTTTCAAATCTTGCTTATCCTTCTAGTTGCCCTCGTAACGCCATACAAAATGATTCTGATCCACTTGGCACCCGTTGCTAAGCAACGTTGGTAATGTGTTCAAGTGGTGGATTGCCCGCAAAAATTGAGTACCATGTGCTAGTACTGTAGTTGCTCGGACAACCCTCGGGTTCACGAGCTGTCGATAGAAGACCTGTGCTCGCTTTTGATTCTTAGGTCCCATTATTCTCCTATCTCCTTCAAACGTTAACCTATACTCTCATATCATTCATTGTTATGTCTATTCTCATAGTCCTTCTTCTTGTTGTCCATGTCGAAGATTATTCTTTGATCTGTACACCCTTTGTTATGTGAAATACACCCACATTATATCTTTCACCCTTATCCCTATTATAACTACAATGTTTCCCATTAATATTACCAGCATTATTATTGTTGCTACTATATATATTACCTTTCTTAATTGTCACTACTAATACCTTTATTATTATTTTTATAGCTATAACTACCATTATATTTATTGTTATTGTTACTATGATCATTACTATTATTGTTATTATTATCATAATTATTATCAATCATTACTACAAATACCATGATTATTATTATTATTACCATTATTATTATTATTATTATTATCATTATCATTATTATTATAATTACCATTACCCTCATCATTATCGTTATATTTATTAAGATTTTGTAGGGATCCTTCCTTATTCCTCAGCGTTAAAATTTTTTATTGATATACAACATTAGCCGTAGTCCATCCACATTTTTCGGTTTTTGATAAAGTATTTTTGTAAATTCGGAAATTTTAGCAGCGTTCCGCCCTTATTTTACGGTTCATCCCTATTCTACAGTTTTCGACAAAGTATTTTCATTGACTCGGAAAATTTGAGCAGCGTTCCGCCCTTATTTTACGCATTCCATTTTTACGTTACTATTTTTGTTAAGTATTTGAATTGGTTCGGAAAATTTGAGCAGCGTCCCGCCCATATTTTCCGCCTCAACTCAAATTAATTTATTTAATTCTTATTTAAAAACATTATTTTTCATGATTTTGGTCGTTCGGATTAATCTTTTTCCGATGGCTATTCATTTTAACTGTTGCAACGATTTCGCAATTTTCCCCGCTACCCATTCCCTCTTTTTGTCCTTAAGATCTATTTATGTTCATTTCATAGTTAATGAGTGCCCACTGGACTACTCGGTGTTAGAGATTTTGAGCCGATTGTTGTTAAAAATTTATGTCAATTTTACAGAAAACGGATGGTGAAGGAGCAGCCAATAAACTACTCATTTACCCTCCAATTTCCCCTATGTACGGATAATATTGACGTTCCAACTCCTGCGTTCCGCACGCTGAGCCTTCACGGGTACATATCATTGGCGATTTTCCACGCTCTTACACGAATCTGTACTATGTAGATTTTGCTTTCTTGCGTTATGTGTTGGCTGTGGGCCGGAAAAGGAATAACAAATAATAATTTACCATAGCATTTGGAATAAAAGTTTCGATGCACTAAGGCTGTAGATATAAAATATTTATTCAGCATATTACATTGGCTACATACATTTGAAATTCATTGTATCCATTCCATAAAATTTACTTCGAAAATCCCATAAATTTAATTCGATAAATCATCTATAAATTCAATTGGAAAAACAAAATTTTCCATAAAATTAATCTGAAAAATCATCCATAAATTCAATCGAGAAATTACCCATAAATTTGATTCAAAAAATCATCCATAAATTCAATTGGAAAAACAAAATTATCCATAAACAAAATCATCCATCAATTCGATCTGAAAAGTCATACATAAATTCAATTGAAAAATTACCCATCAATTCTCTTCGAAAAAATCAACTAATAATATTGCACCAGTTGAGAGTGATCGTGTTCAGGCAAAACACTTACCCGTGTTAATTGCCTGAATTCACGGCTCTCAACCAGCTACACAACCAGCTACACAGTTCTATAATGAAATTTTTTCTCCGAAAAATAAGACTGAAAATTTGTGAAAACACATCGGTATTTATACCTATTTTTCTCGCGTGTGAAATTTGATGCAGTAAAACAAAATTCGACCTTGTTATTTTCTAGTAAATTCTATTCGTTAATTTTATTATTTTTTGATTTATTTTTATAATTTTTTATTTAAGATTTTTATTGAATTATTACTAATTCAAATTTTCGATTTAAATTTCATTTTAATGAACTTTTATTAATTTTTTCAATTTCGTCGAATTTGTTGTGTTTTCTTGTTATATTTGTGTAGGTATCGTGCGAATCTTGGTGCATTTTGTTATTATTTTAATTTTATTTTTATGTTTTTGATTTTATATTTATTTATATTCTCTCAGATTTTAAAGTGTTTAGTTGGTGTTGTATATTGTATTTTAAGTTATCTTGGTGCTGGGTTTTCGTGCTGTATTACTGATGCATTTAAACAATTCTCAAGGCTATTTGTGTGCTGGCCCAACAATACAAAGAATGCATTTACATAGTACACTAATTTATATACAATTTTTAGTCTCATAATAATCTCAAATTTTTATGCAATGTCAATTGTAAATGTAATCAGCTCATAAATAATCAACATAAACAATGAACTGAAAGTGAAAAGACATTGCGACATATAAATTAAATGTTTATAATAAATTGTATAACAAAAAAACCTGAAATAACAAGACGCCCGCAAATGCCCCATATCGCTCACTACTGGGTTTAAGACATTAAAGATAGCCTCTAATTAAATAATAATAACACCAATTTAACCAGTCCACTGTCTATTAAGTGCAATTAAAAACTACCAATAGAAAATCAATATTCAAACAACTTGACCACAAATTTTAATAGATATTGAATTTATTTATTTCAATATAAATAAATTATTAAATTAAAACTATAAATTCGATTTTATAATTGATAGAGTTCAGTCACAATCAAATGAGACTCGGAAGAGTCCTCAATTACTTATATAATATTTAATAAACAAAGTGTTTTCCACGAGTTTCTCTCACAATTTACACTTTTATAATAATAATAAAATAAAAAAATGACCAATTTAACCATTTTCCTAAAGGAAAATTATTATAAGACATTAATAATAGATAAATAATAAAAAGAGAATTTATTAAATATTTTTGTTTTTTCAAAGCCATTTTTTGTTTCTATAGAAACAAGCAAATATCAATTAGTAGTTATAGAAAAATTTCCAAAGCCATGACAAATCGTAATATTAAATCGAAAAAAATTGAAATTATTAATTTATTTAGAAATAAAAATGGTTTGTCTTATTATTTCAATTTGAATGTTCGATTATTTTTGTTAATTATTATTATTATCAATCGAATTATATTTGTCCTCCGATAAAGGTTTCGGATGAATTGTGAAGACAGCCTTCATGTTCAATGCCGAGTTTAAAGGAAATATTCTATCAAAAATTAAATCATTCAAGTATGGACTGGCATCGACACAATCATCCAACCACGAGTCCAGGGAAAGCCGGGGATTTGACGAAGTACTGTGATACTTATAAACTGTACAAATGGAATCCGTTCTCTTCAATTTTGATTCGTTTCTCTAAAAAATACAAAAATTAATAATAGTAATAATAATAATAATAATAATAATAATAATAATAATAATAATAATTATTATTATTATTATAATAATAAACAAACGAATAATATTATCTTATTATTCATTTGTTTAAAATTTAATCTATGTCGCTACCAAGAAACCATAATTTTCTAATGCTACTTATAATAATAATTATAAACTCACCATCACATTAGTTTGAAGAAGCTTCAATGCGTTTCTTTTAGCTATTTCGACGTTTTTCAAAAACAGTTCAAAATGGTTAAATTTCTTGCTGAAAACGATAGTGAAACTTTCTCTGTAATTTTGGAATGATTTGTCATCAAATAGATTAAAGGAATTTTCTGAAAAGAATAAAATAAAAACGTCAAAATTTGAGAATTAAACCACCTTTATCATTGCTAAAGCAACATAACGTGTGAAGGGATATTGAACGAAAAACTTTAAGTTTAATTGGGGTCATTTTCTTTACTATTTTTGTGATCATCAGAAAATCGGTGAACAGAAGAATTTTGACAAGAAATCTCTGAATGGGAAATGATATTGTAATAAAAAAATTAAACAATTTGCATACCTTTTTGTCAGGAGTGAATAAATGAGCAGTCGCATGGCATAGCAAGGCCCTTATTTCATTCGGGAATTCTGGTTTCGCCTAAATTAATTATTTTGTTAAGCCAGTAGGGTTTCTTACTTAGAAATCTTACCAATAAATGGTTGGTTAACTGAAACGTTTCAATCGGAAGACTCTGGATGGCTTCAGAATTAGGAAAATTTGATCTGTCACATCCAATCATCAAGATTTCAATTTTTCTCAGCTTTCTTAACATATCTTCAACTCTTATAATTGACTTTGCCCGTTCAAGCGTGTCTTTCTATAACAATGCCATCAATCTAGCAAAATCGGTTTTAATAAAAAACTTACCATATCATCGTAACAAAGTCTATAGGTCAACGTTTTTCTTGGAATCGGAAACTTTCTTTGCAGTTGTTCGAAAATCGTTCCCACCGTTCCGAAATTCAACCTAGGAAACATAAACAGGTTTTCTATAGTAATCTTTTTGAATAGTCTTATGAATATCTCTTGTTTATTGCACCACTAAACAGAGGAAGATTGGAATAATTCTCGTTCGAAGAAAATAAAAGTTAAACTTACCAAAATCACCTCTTTAAATGCCGGATATGTCACCTCCATTGCTTTATAGTAATTGAAATACTGAGGACTGTGAATGTGGAATTTAAAATGAGATTGGAAATATCCGTCGATCTTCGTAAATGCTTTCAAGGTTTCCTCTATAAGCGTTGCCGTTGATTTGTCTTTCGAGGAATTCGATGTCAAATACTCAAAGATCGGAAACAGGCATTCAAGCCAGAATTGAGAAGAGTTTCGGTACAAATCCACCCAATTCCCAAACAAGCACCTCATGTCAAATTCTGGGAAGTATTCTTTTGAGAATAAATCTAAAACGGTCATGTGAATTTTAATGACCGCTTGGTATCGTATGATGTTATTCAATTCCGTCGTGACCAACTCAAAGATCAGCGGATATGTAGGCTTTTTGAGCTGTAAAAATAAAAAATAATAAAATATCAATCTAAAGATCTAATCAAACCTCATAGTTAAAATATTTGGAGATGTTATTGCACGGATCTTCGGTTCCGATAAAGCGGCACGGAAGACTTTCCAAATCTAAATTGTTTAAATCTTCTAGAATTTTTAAATCTTTATCATCCTAATGATACCATAATTAAAATAAAATTATTAATTTATTTACTTTTGAGCTTAGCTTTAATTCTTTAATTTGTTTTCTAGTCATTTTGAAATAAATCCTAAATTACAAAATCTTCCATTTATATGTTCAATTCATTGTGACATTCTTCCGTCATTTCCAGAGCAGAATCTTTCCGTATGTATTCTGTTTTAATTTCCTTAAAAATGCATTTTACAGCTTCATTCACGAACACACCTGAATTAATAGAAATAAAAGGAATTTCAATTTTGAGGAAATAAATCTTGACTTTTACCTTTTTACGGTGGATTCCAAATTTGCTCCTCTTTTCATAATTTGGTCCATTTCTTGTACTCCGTGTTTATTTGTCTTAGAAAATCAAAATTTAACTCACAATAATCATTCTTGGCAACAGTTTTAAATGATTGCAAGTTCTTCTCAGTGCTTGGTAGTTTATCAATCAACAAATGTTCAAAGTTATCCGCTAAAATATCTTCAGTGTTTTCAATCTTTTCATACATGGAGTAAAACGACGGAACGGATAAACCAAGCACTTGTTTGCTTTTGACTTAAAACTGATGCGTAAATTGGAGAACAAAATCAACAAAATTATTTGTTTATTTATTCTTCGGATTTTTTCACTTGACAGATCCATCAAACTTTTCTTATTTTCACATGGAAAATTGTTAACACGGACATTCGAGTAGAAAAAACAATCCTTGGAACGCGAAAATAATGCGTGAGCATTAACTTCTCAACTTTTGAATTGAGCGGACACATTTTTTTCGGAGCAAGCGGAAAGTCATTCAAATACTGATGCACACGCTCAGGGATATTAATGTCAACTTCCATTGTATAGCCATACGGAAGGAATTCAATATTCGCATTCACACATTCACTCAGCACATCATTCAGATTATGCACCCAAACAAACTTTTATTAATTGCACAATTAATTACATAATAAGAAATAATAAAGAAAACAAGATATAATATCAAATTATATAAAAAAATGCAAATAAAATTAAAAATGAAAACTTTAAATAGACATTATAATGCATTTTAAATAAAAAATCAAAAACTAGCCAATAATAAAATATTAATAAATTAGACACTAAATTGCACCCAAATGATATCAAATAAAAATCGAAATAATAATAACAAATATATGTTTGAATGTCTTTGGCGAGACTCAACAAAAACTGAATTTACGATTAAAATGAAAAGATAAAAGTAGAAATGCATCATAACTCCGTGGGTCGGAGAAATGGGCGGCCGGATGGTCGCGGGTTCTTTTCCTCTGAATTAAACTAATTCCGATAGTAAAAAAAATCTTACATTGAAAATTTAGAATACTATGCTACGGTTCTCAAATCCTTAAGCTCGTCAATGATCCGGTTTCATTACTTCTACTAATGTCAGTAAAGCTTCGACTTAGTATAGTTACGTAGCGGTGGTGAAGAAATATTTGAAATTTGATTGAGATTATAATAATGATGAATTGGAGGAAAATATTTTCTCTCTATTTAAAAAAACTTTGCAATATGATCACAAAGATGTGCTTTCTTTATTGTCATTATGAGTGGTTTTATGAGAATTTAGGCGACTATAGCAAAGAACAAGAAGAAAGATTCCAACAGGATATCAAGAAAAGGAAAGAAAAATACCAAGGTTATTGAAGCAAACATAAGATTGCAGATTATTGCTGGACTTTCCACTGCTAATCACTTGCTGAAGCACATAAGAGTAAATCAAAGGAGTTCGTTTTCTTTACTTCATAAATATTTTCTGATTTCGTTTCCATGTTTTTATAATAAATTCATTTTGTTCCATGTAATGTTGCGTGCTCTCTTAAAATTGATAAATCCTTTGTGGTAGGGGTATATAAAGCAAAGTTTTCACACAACTAGAAACAATCAATCGAGACACTGCCAGATTCAAAATTAACGTATTAATTTCAAACATTTATGTAGATGTCAGGCAAAAAAGTGTGCCTTTTTTATAGATGTTTGTCTTTATCGCCACCTTAAAAAGTACCCTCTGTGGAGTTCGAAGGTCTTCCCGAAGCCTTTCATAACACACTCAATTATTTTTGCTTTAGTATCTTTATATTCTTTGTACTTGATCTTGAGGTTACTCAGTTAGGAGTTGTTTCTTATTGCCCAAGTTCTGAGAAAATACATTTCTTCTTATTTTGGTGTCAAAGTTGAGTTCTTTTATTTTTAAGAGTTCCACCAATGCTTTCTAAAATTCGTTGTGCTTATCTGTTTCCGTGGTCGCAGTGATTGATCACATGTGCCGATGTTTTTTTATGGAAACATCATTTTCTACATTTTATGTATCTTATTATATCTCCTTGGTTAGCTTGTTTCATATTTGGGTCATGATTTTATGATGAAACGCCATTCTGAATCCTTGAGGTTAGAAGACAATTTCCATTTCATATGTTCTGAGTTTGGAAGACGGAGAACTTAAGCTTGGTAAGTTACTTTCTTTCATATTTATCTGTGTGCCTTCTCTACCATCCAGCGTAGGGTCTTTTTATGTCATTTGTTGCTGGGTAGTCTACTGTGTAAACGATTCCTCGATTTTCGCATTTTACAATGCATCTCGCATTATTAACCCTTGGTTTTGAACACAACCTTATGAATCTTCAATTATTTTTGTGTTGCTTCTTTGAATCTTGAGCCATTTAGATTTGTGGATTTTCTTAGATTTATTTTCCTAGGTTTCGTCTAACTATTGTAATACATCCTTTAGGATAGTTATTGACTGCTCAATTCACACCTTAGCTATGTCTATTAGCCCTTTGGTTAGGATTTTCACTATTCTGTTTATTGACTGGATTGTTTGCTCATCTACAGTTTTAGTTAAAACTAGATCTTCATGTTCTTTAGATGAGTAGAGTATTGAATCCATAAAAGTATGTTAGTCAGGAGGGTGTATGACATTTTTTGATTTTATCATATTTATTGACTGCTTTTTGCCATGGTGAATGCATTTGATTTTGGGTGATATATTTCAATATTCTTTCGCTAATAATTTTCACGAAGAGTCTGTAGGTTATTATCTTCAATTTGCTGAGTTGCGACTTTCACTATTTTTTCATGTTTCTAAGATTAGTGTTGATTTGGTGGTCTTTCAGATATCTGAAATATCACCCGCTGTAGCCTTCTTCAGTGGAGATTTTGGTATTAGCGTATATGTGTGATGAGTCACTGTTGAGTTATAACAAAAAACGTGAGTCTTTTTCCCCTTCATTCAAAAGATATTTTTTAACGATCGTAATAGTCTAAGTTTTATTTTGACTTTTATCTTATAAAAAATATGTGTAAAATTTCGAATGTCAATATTGATTTTTAGTACATATTTTAAAATTTAAATGTGTGTGTAAATATTTTTAAATTTTTTTATGCCAATCATCTTAATTTTGAATTCTCAATCTGATAGTGTTTAAAAAAATTTATAAAAAGTTAAAGGATTTATCAAAAACTTGTGAGTCATCTGGCACAGTACACTTTTCAACATATGAAAAATAGTTTTTTTGAAATTTAAATTTTATCAAACTTTCAGAAATAAAATAAAACATTCTTATCAAATTGTTTTTTGTAAATAAAAATTTGTTGAAACTTCCAGAAATCGAATAAAATACCCTTTCTTTCGAAAATTTTCTAAGTATTTTAAAATATAAAACTACTTTTCAAAGATTTTCAAAAATATTTCTAAGTAATTTTTAATATAATTTTATTTTTTGATGATTTCATTAGTCATTTAATCATGCATTTTAACTGCTAATGTCTTTGTTAATCATGTACAACTATCTTTGTAATTATTCAAAATTTTCTTGACAAAATGATTGTGTCAAATTTATTTTCTATCTCTTTATCAAAAAATACTATGTGCGTATATGTGTGTAATGGTCAAAATTTAAGGATTTTTTTTAAGGAAATACATTGAAAATGGTTAAAAATTTGTGGAAATATGAAATTTGGAGAACAAAAATATTATAAGAACTTCTTTTGGTTTTCACCTCTGATTTCTTTTCATTTAAGAATTTTTTTATTATTTGACTATGAATTAATAATGATATCGATGTTTTATTGATATCATTACCGATTCTAGTTTCACTCAGCTGTCATTTTGTATTGAATATTTACTCATATTTGTAATTTTGACATCATGTTTTGTATCTTTTTTCTTAATAACGCTTTTACTTTGAACATGTAATTAAACATAACCATTGCTAGAAATGAATTTGACGCTGAATTATACACTGTAAAGGATGCAGATTCACAGAAACAATTGTGAATGGCAAAATTGAAATAATCACTATAAAATAATTTATGGCGACTTAATTTGTTTCTTGAAACCATAATTTTTTTAAACGGTTTTCAGTAAAATATAAATGGAAAGTAAAATAAATCTGTAAAAAAAACAATTCTGTGAGTCTAGTGGTAGTGAGTCTAAATCATCTATTAAATAATTAATGCTTATAAAGAAATTAAATAATTGTTCTAAATTTAAACAAGAATTTTCTCTGCCAAAAATGGCATCAGTGAATAATTCCAAAATAAATTGGATTTAATTGACTTTTAGGAAGTATTTTAATTTAAATTTTTCAAATAGTCTTTTTTAATCTTAATCAAGATTTACAACAAAATTTTTATTTTTTCTGTAAATGACTGAAAAATTTCACATTTCATCCATCAGAATCGAGACTTGGATTAAATTATCATTATCTCACTGTGACATTTTCGATTTCAAAAATTTAATTTGAAAAAAATAAAATAAAATATTAGATAAATAAAGTATTAATGGGAGTCAAAGAATAAAAGCTCAAAGTTTCTAAGTAAAATTTAATAAAAAATCTGAATTTTTTTTTCATATTATTTAAACAATTATTAATTAATAATATATATGATTAATATTATTTTATCGCATCGATGCTGAAAGACCAATACAAACCTATTGTGCTGAATGGGGTCATAAAGACTGCCCTTATGTTTTCCAATTTTGAGTATGTACACATTAAAATACACATTAAAAAATACACATTTGAAAATGTACACATTAATAAACAAAGCTGGGTATCATCATTTTATGCTGACGATATTATTCGTATTAAATAAAAATATCGCTATTTTCAATATTTACATTTAAATTTTTATAGTATTTGGAAAATAAAATTTATTTAATAAATAAAATATTTTTGAAATGAATTTTAAAATTTGTTTGAACATGTAAGTTAAAATTTATGTTATTGTTTGTTTGTTTTTCATATAGTGATGACAGTGAATTTGTTGAAATATATAGTAAAATGTGTGTATGAATGGCGATTCCTTATAAATAAATAAATAATTCAAATAATTAAATAAAAAAAATTTAAATAAAATTGTAACAAACAATTTAATTAGTCTATTTTTATGGCTTTGAGAAACTTGTTATTACATTGCGATTAGCTTGAAAGATCATGAGGTCAAAGTGAGTTGGAGTCCTTTTTTTTAACAGTGAAAACCAATAAAATACAATATATCTGCCCTAGTCACCCCTCCAAAGCTGTGCCTCTTTTTATATGGTTTTACTTAAATTTTTATATAACAGTAGTTTGGTTTCAAAACCTTTAGTTGAGTTACTTTTTATAAGTTTTTTGATTCAAATTGAATTTGCCAAGTTCTTCTACCATCAATTACCGGTCCGTAATGTGAGTTGAATAGGAGGAAAATAATGCCAGAATATTGTTAAACTGTTTACCCCTCATAAAATAAATCATATGAAATTTTACAACAAAACTATAAACGTAAAATTACAGAATGTGCATTTCTCTCTCTGGATTCTTTGGAACATGAATGAATTGTCTTATATTAATTTAGTGGTTGACTTTTATATTTTTCTAGTTAAATTTTATGAAAAGTATATTATGTTTATACAACTATGGATTTTTCTCTATTTTTTTTATTCTCTATAATTTTTTTAAATGAAAATTATTTATATATTGTCTATTTTCTGTGATTTATTAGAAATGCAGTAGTTTTGTATAATTTTAAGATTACTTTTGTGTTGTACTTTCTTATTATAATATTATTATGTTTTTGCAATATTTATTGTTATTCTTTTATGCACATTTTTTGTGTAAATATATTGTTTATTTTTCGTAAACTTTGTGTGAATTTTTACAACTGAAATATATGTATTTAATAGTACATTAAATATTTTGTATTCCTGCAAAATATAACCAACAATTAGTATTAGTGGTCCGCGGTAAAAATTTAAATTGTTTATTAGTCCGCGGCACGTTTTTGGTTGAGAAACACTGAAATAGTGCACAAAAGCTCCAGGACCTAAAAAACGGGTGCCAAAAACCACGAACTCAAGTAAACAGTATAAAAAATCAGTCAAGCTGTCATAAAAATATCTGACAATGGATTTCATTGGAAAAGTGGTAAAATTAACACATGACTATATGCATACAAAAGCCCCGCCTCGGTTGGTGTCAGCTATTTTTTACTTGTTTACAAATTTGTCTCCCTAATTTCAGTGTCTAATGTAAGATGAAAAGCATAAAAATTATAAAATGCTTATTTTTTTCTTTTTTAAATAAATGTTATACTTCCTTATCTTAAGAGTTTGCTCGAGAGAATAAATGGATTATCGGACAAAAGGGGAAACAGTTGCGTATCTTTACAAATGTTTTATATGCCAGTAATGAATAGAAATAGCGGATTTCTAATAACGAAAATGAAAACAAAAATGAAATTATCTCAAGGCCTATTAAATAACAATTTATAAAAGGCAGAGGCACAAATGGAGAAACCAGAAGAAAACCGGAGAAGAAAGAGAGACAATAAAGGCAGAAAAAACTGATAGTGAAATTGAAAAAATTTAAATAGCAGAAAGACAAAGAAAAAAATACTATTTATAACATCAGGCAGTGAGTAATAGTCCAATTAATAACTGCCAACTGGTTCTTCAATCAAACTCTTTAATATACTCGAATCATTCTACTGGTTACTTCAACTTATGTTTCTTTAAAGGTGATGCAACTAAAATTAAATATATTTTATTGAGAGAATCCCAATTAGATGAGAATTCAGATTATAACTTTGTAATAAATTATGTGTTGTTCATACAATATAGCAGGGTTGGCCAACAGGTTGATCGTGAAGCCAATTTTGGTCGATCGCGTGCGATGTCTTGACTTATGGCCGTATACACGGAATGATGTGTTTTATGACAAATGAAATCATAACATCTTTATATTATTTATAATAAGCACCTAAATAATCTTGAAGTGTGAAAAATTATAGTATACATTGTACATATAATTTTCTAATTTATCATGTATATTGGCCATATCCTTAACGCTATGGGTATATAACGTTTCATTATGTATATGCTGCAACTCATACAACATATTTTTACCAATATGTATTATAATTCGTTCGAGCAAAATAAGATAAGATTTTTTCAATAAAACATACGTAATAAAATGACAAATAAAATGCCGAACATAGATGACTGACGTAATAAGTATCGCTTTATTCGAGCACATAGCATTCAGCAGAAAATTGTGTGCTCTGTTTACCTAGCATTTTCTAAGTTTCTGTTAGTAATCGGACTGATTACTAACAGCAACGTTGCTTAATTACTAAAAGCGACAGAAAAGTTGCTTTTTTTTATTAATAAATGTTCTTGTTTTTATCTTCAATGTGATGAATCGACAGATATAAGGTATACATCACAATTACTTGTTTTCATTCGCATGGTTTTTGAGGATTTTACATCTAAAGAAGAATTGTTGGGTATGATTTCTTTGAAAGAAAGGACTAGAGGTGTAAATATATTCAAAGCCATTAAAAACTTTCTCAGTGATTTGAAAATAACACTTTTTAAATTAGTTTCAATAACAGTGGATGGCACAGCTGAAATGATAGGTCGCATAAATGGATTTATAACCCTATGCCAAAATGAAGATGAATTCTCTGAATTTTTGAGTTACCACTGCATAATTCATCAGCAAGTGTTAGTCAGCAAGAGACTACAAACAAAAGAGGTAATGGACATAGCTTTTAAACTTGTTAATTCAATTCTAGCAAGTTCCCTCAAACGGCGACTCTTCCAAATGCATCTCAATGAAGGGCAACCTGAATTATTACTGTATACCGATGTAAGATGGCTAAGAGGTAAATATCTGCAACGATTTCGTGATTTATTGCCTGAAGCAATAAATTTTCTTGACGACCAACATGAAAAATGTGAAAATTTAAATGATGAAACTTGGCTTAGTGACTTAGCATTTATTACCGATTTTACTTCAATATTGAGTAATTTAAATTTAGAATTACAAGGTAAAAATAAAACATTAATTGATATGATCAGCTGCATAGATGCATATAAAACAAAATTCTTTTTTGCTAATGGAAGATTTGCAACAAAATAATCTGAATAATTTTTCAAATATGGCGGATAACCTAAATAAACATAAAAATATTAATGATAACATCGATAAATAAGTCGCGGAGATCCAAAAAATAGTTGAAGATATTGAAGTACGATTCAAAAATTATGAAAAAATTAAAGAAATTGTAGAATTTATATCTTTTAGTTTTAAAAAAGACTTAAGCGTAAAATGCATTAGACAAAAAATTTCTGACGTATTTCTTATGGAGCAAGAACCGTTAAAAAATGAAATTACAATTCAACAAAATGATTTAATATTAAAAGCCAGAAAATTTGAAGATGATTATTGGAAATACGTCAACCGAGCAAAATACCCTAATATAACGAAATGTAGTGAATATATCTACTCGTGTTTCGGATCTACACACTTGTGTGAATCTGCGTTTTCGTATTTAAAGTTAACGAAGAGCAAACAGCGTTCTGTCCTGACTGATTCGCATACTCAAGACTCATTATTATTATCTTTGTCAGGATATACACCGAATTATGATTTCTTGGTTAAAGATTTGCAAATACAACCTTCCCATTAAGGTTATAGTAATAAAATAAATTTTAAATCTCTGTTGAAGTGTACCTAATTTGAATTAATAAATATTGTTAACAATTAATTATGTTATTTTAATTCCTCTAGACTCATGACAACAAATCGATCGCGACATATTTTTCAAAAAAAAGTCGATCTTACGTAAAAAAAAGTTGGCTACCCCTGCAATATAGTATATAATATAATAGAATTTTACCATTATCTATAAATTTTAACTTATCAGTATATATAAGTGTAAAATATTACTATAAAATATATAAAAAAAAGAAAACTAAAATAGTAGAGAAATAGAGAAGAAAAAGTTTGTTTAAAAATACAGAAAATGCCACACACGAAAACAATTTATACAGTCCAGAGGTCCAATCAGTCCAACCCAGAAATATGTCATGGAAATAAATATTTACATAAAGTTCTCATTTATACGAAACGCATTAATAGAGAGAGTAGATTTGTGTGATTGAAGAACTTGTTGAATTTCAAATTTGCCAAATTCAAATAAATTGCCTGTTTTAATTAACCCAAAGTTTGTAAATTTTTGAAAAAAAATTTCAGGTTTTTCCAAAGTAAATTCATGCTAATAATAATTAATTTATTATTTGGGAAAATATTTTCAATTATTTTTTCAAATGAAAACGTTGTACAACAAAATTAATAAATATAGAATAGAAGAAATTGTTTTTTCGAATTAATTTAGAATATTTACTAGTCAATTAGTATTCGGATCAGAAGAGCCCTGTCTGATGCAGTTATTAAATTAATGAATTCCATTTAGAATATTTAATTATTTTTCTAGGAATAAAATACAACAAAATCAAATTTAAAAGTTCTATTAATATTAAAAAAAGCCATTAGAAACCAGCAGTTTAACCACAAATTAAGGTCTACTATAAGAAATAATTAATATAAAGGAAAAATCTGCACGCGAACCTAAAATAAAAACAAAAGTTAAGGACACCGATATAAATTAAATGAAGATAAATAATCTCATCACACTCAACATCAACTTGCAACATATGGATCACTGATATGTCGATCACTGATATATGGATCATTGATATGTGGATCACTGATATGCGTATCACTGATATGCGAATCTCTGATATGTGGATCATGGATATGTGGATCATTGATATGTGGATCACTGATATGCGTATCACTGATACGTGGATCACTGAAATGTGGATCACTGAAATGTGGATCACTGATATGTGGATCACTGATATGTGGATCACTGATATGTGGATCACTGATATGTTGAACAAACTTCTCAATGAAGCATTTTTTATTGCTCCGGTTTCAAGATGTAAAATGGTCATTCTCGGTCACAAAATCATCAGTCAACTTTTTTTCAATTTTAGTTTCAGAAGATGATTTCTTGGATGATTTGGTGTTATTTATCATAGTTTCATTAGTATATTCTGAAACTCTTGATCCATTCAACAAAAAATGAAAAAATCTTTACTCTGTATATCAGTGCTCATGATGAGCCAGTTATCAGCTTTCATCAAATCTGGCAATTGGAATTTCGTTAAAAACGGTACGAGTTAACTGAAAATGATTTTGTGGCCCAATTAATCACAGCGAAATATTCCAAAACTTTCGATATCCTCCAATCTCATGCCTGATAGAGTTTAGTTTTGGAATGAATTCATCTCTCATACGTGCTTAAGTTTCAAATCATAAAACTTTATGCTGACCATTCCTAAAGATCTTCCGATCAAGCTCGTTATTCGATACATTGATGTACCAAATGAACATAGTTAAACCACGTATAGTTTAAGTGAAATAAAAAAATTCTCAGAATCGTCAAGAATTCAAAGAGACTCTTCCAACAAATTTATTCTGATAATAACAATAATCATCGCAAAAAAGATTCGTACAATAAATTCCAACATTTGCAACCAAAAGTCACAGAATGCCATTGAAGATATTCAGCGAAACACTTTTGTGAACGATGGCATTATCACTTCATTTGGTCAGTAAATGCCATAGGAAAATATTCATTTCAATTTCTATTATGTAATATCATTTCAAAAATAATTAATAATTAAAATAATAATTAAAAATAAAACAAAATTAATATATAATTCTTTTAATAATATGTGTAAATGTAATTATTATTATTTTAATAATTATTAATATTATTATTATTATTATTATTATTATTATTATTATTATTATTATTATTATTATTATTATTATTATTATTATTATTATTATTATTATTATTATTATTAATGTAATTTACGATACATAAAGTGATACCCAGTACATTTCCCAATAGTATACTAGTTTCGAGCTAGTTTCGAGCGCCAGTTAAGTGTAAAAACAGTGTTAAATTAACACTGTTATACACTTATCCATGATGCACTGGACATCAAATATGTTTGCAAAGTTTGGTTTTAAGGCAAGACAATAAGACGAATCTTTATGTACTGGGAAATGTACTGGGTATCACTTAATGTATCGTATATTCTTTGAATATAATCAGACATAGTGATCAATGAAATTAATATAATTATTAATATTATTATTTTTATTATTATTATTAATATTAATATTATTATTAATATTGTTATTATTATTGTTATTAATATTAATATTTTCCCAGGAAACGCACTCCTAAGCGGATCAATTAAATTTTGACAACTACCTCAGAATATTTCTGATCCCCTTCATGAGAAGATAATTAAAAAATAAAATAAAAATTATTTCTAAAAAATATTTCGGTAATTTAATTATAAAATAATTTCCGTTAAAATTAATAGCGAAAATTCTGACGGAAGGGTAATTAATTTTTAGCAAAAAATTGAAACGTGAACTTTTATTAAAAAATCTCTTGAGGAAATATTTCAAAAGAATAAATATATGAGAAAGTGATCCATACGATTAGCTAAAATAATTAGAGCAGCATTTCCTGTCCGTGATTATCGTCAGTGATCATAGCATTTGAAAGGTAGGTGAAGTACTTATTCGAATTGTCCTTGAAGCCAATTCGGTTCTCAACAGTTGACTTTTCGGTCTGTAAGTCCCACGAATCGCATTTATCATTGGTTTCCTGCTGGGTACTGATCAGCTTGACGTTTTCAACACTGTTAGAATACTTCCGTTTCCGTTTTTCCGTTTCTTTTGCAGAGAAAAGGTAACAAAATTCTACAAGTTCCACAATAAATGCCAGAGTAATTCCAACTGTTAAAGAACAGAGGCCACCAATTCGACTAACTAAAACATATTGAGTAATGACAAGCCGCTCGTATTTTTTAACACTGTCCTTTGACTCTCGACGCAAAACGATGTACGCAAAATTATCATCTTTCAATAAAAATTCGTTTGCTTTCAAGCCAGTTTTCCGTAAATCTTTCTTGTTTCCATAAATGAGCCAAGTTTTAAAGGCTTGAGATTCAGTTACGTTTCGGTTTGGATTTGCTTTGAGGAATTGTTTCATTTCACCAAGAGATGTGATTTGTTGACGCAACCAATAGAGGTGCCATTCGGTGGCGCGCCATTTAGTAATAGATATGGTGCTGTCAAAGGTCATATAATTACATCGGTGGAAACACTTTTCCTTTTCCCATTGTTGTCTTTTGGACTTTTGATTGAGGACGTCTGATAAACATTTGACATAAGAATAAATATTCGAGAGATTAAAATCCTTTAAAATACTTCCGCAATATGGCATAGATTCATTGGGCATCATGGGTCGAGGATTGTAAATGAACATACAATGGCATTGGTTCATGATATCTTCCTGTTCTGCATACTTTAGACAAAGATGCTTGGTATAATTGTACGTATTCGCTAAATCCACGTATGCGATTCTACTTGTATCATTGATACAAGGTTTAGCGGGTGTATTTGTAAGTTGCCATTGATTCGGCCGGTAAATAATCTCATTCATCTTTCCGGGTTCAACATGCAATCCGGCTTCGTCTATATCCGGCAAAGTTCCGGATTCGTGAACAATTACCTTTAGTCCTTGTGCTTGTCTGAAAGTGTCAATTATAAACGACTGTTCCATATCAAAATGCTTTGGTTCAGGACCTAAAGAAACAATAATTCCAAGCATATCAAGATTTGATGAGACATGAGGTTGAGTTGGTTCGAAAGTGTAGCAGTTGAAATGTTCATGATGAGACAATAATTTAATCCTGTAAAATTCCAATTTTGTACAGTTTTCCGCAAAATAAATTTGGTTCTCTAGTAAATACATACAAGTGAGGAATATGCTAGAATTATGGCCCATTTGAATGGCTTGTTCATACGGTAAATTTTGATAATAAATACTGATACCATCGTAATAGCTGATCGTTTCAGCAGATTCAACGTCGTTTAACAATAACTGATCGAGAGTAAGGTTCCTCATTTTCCTATTGAAGTATGACGGAGACATGGCTTTGCCAGACTTCCACATCCGATAACCACGATGCGAGAATGGGTGATGATGACAAACTGTTAAAGCTGGGAACGGTGTCATTGAATCTATTTCCAATTTCGTGTTGATGTTAACGTCGTACAACATGAAGTCCCTAACTAAAAGGCAGCTAGATGTGATAAGTATAGCACTCATAATTAGAACAAAACAAAGCCAAAGTAGTCTCAGAGGTCGAGGACCTTTAATAATTTTGTTAATTCCCCGAATTGAAATAGTTGAGCAGAATAAAATGAAAAAGTTCTTCGGTTGAAAATCTGAATAAAAACATCATATTATTATAAAACGCTTAAAGCAAAAATGTTAGGTGTTCGTTTAAATTTAGGAAGGGTCTCATTTTTTCTTTGTATTTTAAATTTTCAATAACTCTTCAAAAGTCGAAGACTTTCTAATTGCTGACCTCAAACAATTCAAGACTATATGAAAATGTGGAAAATTATTTTTTAGCTTTCTCATTTACTCACATTTTTATTATTTTATCAAAAAATACCCAGTTATATTTTTTCAAACAGGTTCGCACACTTCTGAGGCTGTTCGCATTTTCCATATATAAACGTGAATCTCCCGTCACTTAGAGAATATATTTTAAGGTTCATATTTGGGAGAGGGGCTTCGTTAGCCACAAAACTTCTGGTGTTAATTGGATCCATTTAAAAGGCAATATTTTTAATACAATAATATATTTTAAAAAATTCACAATAATTTGTTTGAGGAGTTTCTTTAAAAATAATTAATGCATAAGTAAGGATTTCAACATACAGTCAACATACAGTAATAATTTAATTTATAATTAAAATACCTCACATGCTTCATGATAATTTTAAGAAATATTATTTCGAACAATAAATTTTTTATTGCTTAAAATTCTAGAATTCATTTAAAAATTTAAAAAATCTTTTATGCTAAGAAACGTATGAACTGAATGTAACAAATTTAATATAAAATTTAAAATATTTTTGAACAATTTTAAAACAGTTTTTGAAATCTTCTGAACGAAATATTAATTAAATAGGTCATATAGCAATTTTAAATTTATCTGTATTAAATTTAATGTACTAAGTTAAAGTAACCAGACGTTCTGGATTTGAGTTGATTGTCCCTCACTAAAATTTGTCCAACATTAGACATGTAACGCTTTTAAAATTTCACATATTTTCTGTTTCCTCTACTTTTCAAATTAGATAGCGATTTCTTATTAAGTAGCAACAAATGTGGTATACAAATTATGTTTAGAACAAAAAATTTTTTTTTAATTCATTCACTAGAAATAAATTTTATTTTCAATTGTTATAGTAATTAATGCATTATATTAATGCACGAATAAATAATCTAAGAAAATTCTGTCCGCTAATGTATTTAGTGTTTTTTAAAATTTTGAATTTAAGATGTCCATCATTCTAATAAAAAATATTGGGTCACTTTCTACTAAGCAGAAGAAAAATATTTCATCGGAATCTCTGTATTTTAATAACGGAAATTTTGATAGTTATGACCTATTTTAACTCAGCAGAAATAAATAATATATATACCATTTTAGTTCATTTGAAACATTTTATTAATCAATGTAAAAATTTTCCAGTGAAATGAAACTTTTTATTTAATTGAAACTAATTATTTTTTTATTGAAACAATCTATTATTAGTTGAATTAATGAAGGACTAAAATTACAAATGTGATTATTGGACAAGCGATATTCAATACTTTTAAAAATAAATATAATTAAAAACATCGTACCTCACGCATATGGATGAAACAAATAAACCATTTGTAAGTGAGTTCAATAATAAAGACGATGCTTTTACACTTGATTATAAGGACAAATGTAGTAAACATGATGGCAAACGCTAAAATAAATATCATAAATCACATTGCCAGCAGGAACAGAAATAGTTTCGGCTATTTACAAATATGTAACGAAAACAGAAATAGCTTAATTAGACTAGTTTATGAGCAAGGCTGAACAATAATGGAGGCCACAGAGATTTTGCAAATAAAGTTTTGCATCTACTCAAACAATAACAAGCAGATTCGACAAAAACAGTTTGATATGCAAGCCGCCAAGAATGGTAGCCAACGAGATGTCCTAACATTTGTGGTGAACGAAATCGAAGATTTGATTTCATTTAATCCGAGTTATACCCTAAAAAATGAAAGCAATAATTGAAGAAGCACACGGTGAAAAATTTAGCATTTCGATGGCAACGATTAGCAGATGACTTGAATAATTAAAAATAACCATTAAGCGTACCCATTGTGAACTTAAGAGATTGAATACAACTGATAAGTTTAGACTGCAAAAATAATATTTCTTGTGGTTCAATAACAATTTTAATAATAATTTCTCTAAAACCATTTTCATTGATAGATAATCTTTTAATTTAAATCTGAGAAGAACGCAGGCGAGAACTAAACCGGGTACAAAAGCAATAATACAAGTTTCAACAATAAGAGGACGATCAGCATCATTGCTTGTAATTATGTCATTTAACGGAATGTACTATTGTCGAACGATCTCATTCAACTGTAAACGCTTCTACTTTTTCTGCCTCTACATTAATTATGTGTTTATTTGAGGGATGATTTACGCATGAAAAATGCCTGTATAATTATGGATAATGCTAGAATTCATAAGCGTGATGAAATTGAGAGATTTTTTACTGAATTTGGATTTGAGTCTAAAATTTTGTTTCCTTATTCTTACATGCTTAATCCAATTGAAAACGAATTCTCAAAATTCAAATCAGTGACACGATCAAAACTTTCTTTTGGTGAAACAGCAGTATTGAATGAATTGATGTTGGAAGAAACCAGAAATGTTTCGGCTATTGACTGTTCCGGGTATTTTCGTTATATTCTACACAACATTATAAATTGCGCCGCTGAGTTACTATACATCTATCAATAAAATTGGTATTTGTGTCTTTATTTAATGTATTCTTACTTTCCAAATTTATTTTAAAATTAATAGCACAATGTTTTAATCAAAAAATAAATATTTCCAATTGAATAAAAAATAGTTTCAATTTATTGGAAAAAAGTTTTAATTGATCAAGGAAATGTTCCGTTTGATTAATAAAATGTTTCAAATGAGCGAAAAATGATATAGTACTATAATTCATTTAAATTCTAATTATAAATAAACTATAGATGAAAAAAATTGAAAAATGTTATTAATTGAAAATTAATATTAATAAATGACATATTAACACTATTAAATGCGAAATCCTATATTTTATATATTAAAATGTTATATTTTATAATCTATTTAATAATAATGTTTGCATTGGTAGTTGAAGGTTCATAAATAGTTTAATTATTTAAATAGTTTAAATTAATTGTTTCAAAAATATTTTAATATAAAAAAGCAATTCAGAACATTTTTAATCGTGTTTTTTACTATAAAAATTTACTATAAAATTTATTTACTTATTTAAAAACTTTATTAAAAAGTTAGTTATCGTAACAAGATTTTCAACACATCGGTAAGTTGACGTGTTACTTATAATATTAAAGTAGACTCACCCCTCGATTCACTTTTAGCGGATACTTTCTATCGTGTTATTTGAGGTATGAGTGTATTGTTCTTTAGTTTTATGTTTAAATGTTTTTGGCCAAAACAATTCAAAAACAATTCAAGATAAATCAAAGTAATACATCCTAAGTGGGACCAAATAAGAAGACAAAAAATATGCACATATCGTTTATACAAATTTGTAAAATGCTGTGCTTCAACATTTTGTCCCGAATATTTCAATATTGCCCGTTTCGTTAATTTTATATTTATTACTGTTCTGTGATGCATGTTATTATCTTAAATAAAAATTAAGACTGTAAATAAAAAAGTTTAGTTACAAGATGTATTAAATGTTATTGTTTTGGGGATAAATTTACTTTTACAATTAAGTAAATATTATAGTAGCATTCACACAATAATTTAGTAAAATAATAAAATTAATGAATATTTATCTTTAATTATTAAATTGTTAAATAAAACCTTAAAAATTACGCTTCATTATTTTAATCAAATATGAATTCGACCTGAATATTACATTTTTGCCTAAGTATATGTATGTTGCATGCGTGTTTGTATTGCTCATAACTCAATAATTTTAGATACTCCTCGACTAGAATGATTCGTTATTAGCATTGTATTAGAGAATATTACTATTCAAAACTTTCTCTAACAAATGTAAAACAAAACAATAAATTAATAAAATATTTGAATAAAATACTATCCACCTATCACATCGTTGTGAATAAAATAAGAAAAAAAGAAAAGTCTTCTCTATTATTATAGACAAAAGTAGATAAATTATAAATAAGACCCCGAATTCCCAATGAGCTAAACAGCCTCATAATGAAGTAGATAATTGTGATGGTCCAGTGACTTCCATTATGATTATTGGTAATGGGTAAATATTATCCATGTGTAAATATTAAATATAAAAGACATTGCAAAAAATAATTATTCAACTGAAAATTTTTATTTCAAATTTCATTTTACTTGCCCATATTTTAGAAGAAATATAACAAGTAAATAATTTTTTTCCTTTTTATTTTTATTTGAATTTGAAGAAAATAAAGACAAAAAATTGAACAAGACATTTCGACGGCGTTCCGATTGCTAAAGAACTCGTGTCTCAGTTCGGAGACCAGAGAGATTTGCGTAAGTTTGCACTTGAGTTTGACAGAAAGTGTCAGATTTATTTATCAATAGATCCGAAATTGCAATTTTGATCGGATCGAAAAAGGGACCGAAATAATTATGCCGCAGTCAATTTGATTAATTTCCTTCAATTCATTTCCACGAAGGTTTTGTTTATTTCGAATGATAAACATTGAACTGATATTCGCCTTTCCTCTTTGCTTTGCTATGTTGATTTTTCCCGATATTTCTTTGCAAAATTCGAACAAATTATATCTTGTTCGGCAAATTCTGTGTAGATTAGCGCAAATAATATGACAATTTGTTAAATTAAAATATTTGTTCTGTGAGAAATATCCGGTACATTATAACTTTTGGGATCCATTTACAAGGGACAAAACAGTGCATACAATAGTGACACAAATGACACGGACAATTGAAATAGATAAAAATTAAAAAATTAAAAGGTTGACTATCATTATAAGTCACCAATTTGGAATATTTAATTATCATTTTAATTATTATTATTATTATTATTATTATTATTATTATTATTATTATTATTATTATTATTATTATTATTATTATTATTATTATTATTATTATTATTATTATTATTATTATTATTATTATTATTATTATTATTATTATTATTATTATTATTATTATTATTATTATTAATAAATAATTAAATAAATTCGGCAACGATTTAATTAAAAGATAACGCCAATAAAAAACTTTTCGTACGATATATTTCGACAGCATAACTGTCATCTTCAGGTACACAAAACCAATTAAACTATTTAAAAACATTCAAAAAATTCGGAGTCACATAATTTTGCACATTAATCTTTGGATCCAATGACCTTATCAACAATGCTTCACATATCACGCGTTCCCAATAATTATTAAAACTTTTCAACAAAATTCTAAAATCAGATTTTCACTTTTACAGCCTCTATTGTGCTCACTAATATTGATCAAACCCTTCAATCGACAATGCTCTAGAATTCGAGTTCAGAGGTGACGGGAAGTCTCTCCAATGTATGTGGCATCTCACCCATTACATGTAAATTGATAAACGAGATCAGAACACAATCCAACCGGAGTTTTTGATTTATTAATAAACATATTGCGTATCTTACACGAATTAGAGGCGATTTTATACTCTAAATTTCCAATCTGTTCACTTAACTTCCTTATATAATTTGTAAAACCTTCAGAGTACGGCAATACTAACACATATTAAAGCTCAATTTTTTTATATCCATTTTTAATATTATTTAGATCAACACTCAATTCACACTGATTTTGACAAATTAAACTCGGACTTTCCACAACATGGATCCTTAGGATTTTTAATCAACAGTCTTTTTTATCATCAACAATAAAAATGATTTAGAATACATATTCTTTATCAACAACTCCACCAATTTATCAACACTTTTTACCGAATTAGCAAAAGTAAAAGATAAAGACCATGAACGATAAATCAATCCTTTCACCATATTTCTCTTATATTTAAATTCACAAAAGCTTTCTGGAGAAGTATAAAGACCAGTATCAGTTGGTTTTCTATAAATCTCTGTCTCATAATGTTTATCTTTGCGTTGAATTAACAAATATAAAAACGCAATCGATGACTTTCTCTCCGTTTCACATGTGAATACAATGTTCTTATGTAAACTGTTCATAAAATGCAAAAACTGTTCTACATGTTTCTGGTTTTCGAATACAAGAAAAATATCATCCACATACCTTTTATAAACAAAGGGTTTCTCAAATTGGAAAGAAGCAATTTTCTTTTCCAAACTAGCCAAAAATATTGATGCCATTGTTGGTGCTAATGGAGAACCCATAGCGACTCCATCTATTTGTTGATACCATTCATTATTGAAAAGAAAATTGACATTTGAAGTAGCAAATTTAAGAAGTTTACGAAATGCCCTTATATCCAAAATTTGATGTTCAGAATCATTTTCATCCCACAACGCACAGCATAAGTCAATTGTATCAACCAGTGGTAAATTCGTAAACAAACTGCAAACATCAAACGAAACCATAACATCATTCATACTTTGTTTTTGTAACTGTGCAATACAAGACAAACTCAAGGCTATCCTTATATTCAAACTCTGATCGCATTAACGATTTTAATAATCCATCTAAAAACTTTGCTATTTTATACCATCGACAAAACTGGTCTCATAGGTACACCATGTTTATGGATTTTTGGAAGCCCATATAGTTCTGCTGGCTGCGATCCTATTGGACGAAAAATCAAAACCTCCGGTTGGATTGTGTTCTGATCTCGTTTATCAATTTACATGTAATGATTGTAATGCCACATACATTGGAGAGACTTCCCGTCATCTCTGTACTCGAGTTCTGGAGCATTGTCGATTGAAGGGTTTGACCAATATTAGTGAGCACAATAGAGGCTGTAAAAGTGAAATAGGAATGTCTGATTTTAGAATTTTGTTGAAAAGTTTTAATAATTATTGGGAACGCGTGATATGTGAAGCCTTACTGATAAGATCATTGGATCCAAAGATTAATGTCCAAAGTCCTGTGTTTACGAATGTTTTGAATGTTTTTAATAATTTAAGTATGTTAAATCATGTTTATGTATTGTTTTTTTAAAAAACTTTTTTAATATTATTAAAATAATTGAATTTTTAAATTACACTATTTTTTAAAAATTATAATATAAATAAAAATTATAATATTTATATAAATAACATTTTTAATTAGTTAAAAGTTATTTGAATATATTTTTTAAATATTTATTTATTACAAAATTAAATTAATGTAAAAAAATATGTTTAAATTAAATGTTAATTCATAATATTTTTAGTTGGTTTTGTGTACCTGAAGATGACAGTTATGCTGTCAAAATATGTGGTACGAAAAGTTTTTTATTGGCTTTATCTTTTAATTATTATTATTATTATTATTATTATTATTATTATTATTATTATTATTATTATTATTATTATTATTATTATTATTATTATTATTATTCTTATTATTATTATTATTATTATTATTATTATTATTCTTATTATTCTTATTATTCTTATTATTTTATTCTTATTCTTATTCTTATTATTATTATTATTATTATTATTATTATTATTATTATTATTATTATTATTATTATCATTATTATTATTATAAAATGGAGCTCTAATTGAGAAATTGAATGAGGGAAATTGTCAAAGTTGATTATAATTCCTGAATTGAGGGAACAATAAGTGCCGATTTATGTAAATATTTGATAATTAATATATTTTGCACGGAAATATCTGGCATTTCAGGGAAATATTTTATTATAATAATCGAAATCATATTATATAATGTTCTATCTGATTCTTGAATGTTATTTTTGTAAATAAAGATTTAATTTTAGTTCCTTCAATAAAATGAAAAGCATCTTATAGGTGAATTTTCGATATTACATAGGGATCTGAGAACGCAATTGGGGGAGGGGGGTTCAAAATATCAACTGTAAAATAACCTTTCTGGCCTTTTACCATTTCATTTTCATGTTGCAAACCATTTTTGGATAATGTGAATGTAAAATAAAAATTTGTGAAGAAAGAACAACCTTTACCCAATTAGGAGCAAAAACTTACGATTTATTAAATTTTATATCTGTTGAGTTAATAGTGAATTGTCGGTAAATTATGCTAACCTCTCGTGCTCTTTTTACCGAATATAAAAAACCCAAAACATTTAAATAATTAAATGGAAATTATTTCAAACTTGTCAGGTCACACTTTGTTTGGGTACGATCTGTTCCTTTTTTAGGTAGCAGGGAACTACCCAATCGATAACCAACTCTACGAATTCGGCTCGGTTTCACTTAAGATTATTCTCTGAATTTTTCCCAACTCTCATTTCGATACGCGTTAATTTAAAATTTGTTTCAATAGTTTCTACCTTACTGCGGGTTTTTTTCCCTTGTTCATTATTTCTTCTAATTCAATTTTCGACTTAAAATAAATTGAAATTTTGGTAAAAATTAAATCTTCTTTTGTTTGAAAGAATGACATTTTGCTCGTTAAGTTAAATTTTCTTGTATAAATTTTATGTATTTAAACAAAATGTGTAATTAAATATTTTCGAAGTTTACAAAATAATAGTAGTAGGTAGTTAGTAGCTTTCTGCCACCACACACAAAAGTCCCAGTACCCCCCCCCCGGCGACGACGGATTAAATTACATAATGACGTAATTATTTTTGTGTGTGCATGGTTATTTTGAAATTATTTTTTTTGTATTTATTTTTGATGTATTTATTTTAAATTATTTTTGGTAAATTTTTTCAAATTATTTTTTGGCAAACTTTTTGAATTTATTTTTAAATAAATGTTAATTTGATGTTATGTTTTTTAAAGTAATTTTTAATATCATTTTAAGTTTTAAATATAATTTTAGTTTTCGAATTTTATAATTTTAGGTTTAAAATTTATTTTAAGTTGAAATTTTTTAATACATAATTCTAAAAGTTAAAATTTTTTATGTGGTTTTTTAAAGATGAAAAATTTTAGGTCAGTTTTATTTTGCTAATTACATATGGTAAAATTTTTAAATTATTGTTACATGTGATTAAAGTAAGAATGAAATTTTTTAAAATTTTTCATAGAATAGATTTAATTGGTTAACTATATTTAACAGGGGAGATATTTGTGGATAGATACTTATGTTTAGAAGAATATAGTTAATAAAAAAACAATTAATAAGGGAAATGTACATTAATTGTTATTAATTTCATGGATATAGTTGACAAAAGTAATATAATTATTGTCATTTACAGTAATATTTAGAGATTTTTAAGAGGTTACTCAGTGTAGTTATTATTATACTTGCCATGTTTATGATAGCCCTTTAGAAATACTAAAGATTTATTGTTGTTAAATAAATTTTATTGATTTGCCTATTTATTATAATTATTTGAGCAAACAATTAAAGAGAAAATATAATCTCTGTTTCATGATTATACGATATATATTGCTTAAAAATTTGGAACCAGATATCAACATATCCTTTTATTAATAAAATTATTCATTGCACTACAAATACAATCTATCTGCAACATCGTTATGAGTAATATACATTCTGTGAATGTTTAAAACTCTTGTACTTATATAATCACTATTTTATTAAATTACGCTAAATATTTTACTTTTATTTTACCTAAACATTTCTAAACTATATCTAGAAATTATTTATATGTTATGTAAAATATTTATAATATTCAATAGAAATGTTTTCTAATATGAATGAAATTAATCAAGAAAACGTGCCTGATTTTTAGTAAAAAACCATAAAATTTCCATGTTTCTCTTGTTCAAGTTTCTCAAAGTAGATATGAAATGTCAGTTTTAAATAATTACCCAAGAAATGATGAACGTTTTGACTAATATTTCTCAAATAAAACTTAAATTTTGATAATTGGCCCTGCGATATATAAAGATATGTGCCTAACTTAAAATAAGTAACAATGAATGAAATATCTAATTTTTCATAACAAACACCCATATCAAATGTATTTCAATACAAACACATTGATAGCAAACCCAATTTTGGATGGTCTTTTGGTATTGAGACCTTTTGTTAACATATTAGATCATCTAGAGGATGTCCAAACCGTAAATCTGTTTTACTCTAAATCTACATAAAATTCTCATGTATTATGAAAAACATCCATGATTTTATAACCGAGAATGAATCTCACATTAGCAGCTGAACAATTTCTGGGAATGGATGATAAATTAAGCAAAACCTATCATTAGTTTTTCGGGTTTGATTCTTATAAATCAAAACTATAACGAACTTAAAATTACTTAGCGAACTAATAGATAAAACTGTTGATGAAACTGAGTCATTCTGTTTTGCTTATAAAAACTTCTCAATTTATTTAATGAAGTTTAATATTTTTATGATTTTATTATTCATGCACTCAATTCGAATGCAATAACTGTATAAATGGTACATGCTTATTTTCGACATGTATATGTGTAATTATGTACTCACCAGGGTTTTAATGGTTTCCTCTATTAGATAACGTTTTTAGCCCCAAGATTATAAAACAATCAATAACTTTAATTACACCAACTCTGACCCATCTAAATTCCCTAATTTATTTAACCACATTAAAATGACCCTATTAGAGCCATATCAAAACATCAATTCACTACCCGATACAAACTTACCCAACAATGTCAATTTACTCGTCTAGTACTAATTTTCCCAACTGATACGTGTTACAATGTTTTTAACCCTACACAAATTAACCTAATTATACCATCATAACCCATCCAATCCCACTAATTTCATTGAACCTCACTAAAACTAACTCATTAGATCTTAATTTATCAGTACTCTGGTAAATGTTAGCATGGTAGTACACTTTGCAACGACTCAGGTAAATATATCCATTTGGAAAACTTTCATTTGTATGATCACAAGCATGCAAGATTTTAAATTAAAGTTACATTATTATTTTAAGATAAATCTAAATAAGAACTCTAAATATGCAAACGAAAATAGAAATCTAAATTATAAAGTTAAAATTTTAAAATCAATTTAAATTTTTCAAGTTAAAGTGTAAATTATAAATTAATATTTTTAAATTTTTATTTAAAGTTTTTGTTTATTTAATAATTACATAATTATATAACATTTAATTTAATTTTAAGTATTAGTAAACTTTGATTATATTTTATTTTTAGATAATTCGGCTTATTTACATTAGTTGTATTCTATTCAAATAAAGAATTTTTTCCTCACATTAATACCTTTTTAAATATCAAAAAGAAAATAGACTAAACGGAATTTAATGAAGTCGACAGAACATAAAATATTCGTTTAAGGTAAATTTTAATTATAACTTTGATAATTTTAGAAATATATAATTTAATTAAACTTTCATCAACATAAATATAGAAAATTTATTAAATCAAACCTTATTTACTAATTAATTTGGTCATAGTGCCTATAATAATTATAATATATTATAATAATATAGTTTTAAATATATGACCTACATAAACTTTATAGATTATATAAATAAACTATATGGGTTATGTATTAAATTATTATTAAAATAATCTATATAGTTTTAAATATATTACCTAAACTATATAAATTAAATAAACTATATACATTAAATTATTATTAATAATATAATCTATATAGTTTTAAATATATGACCCTCTTAAATAAACTTTATAGAAAATTATTTTAATATTTTAAATAATCTATATAGTTTTAAATTTATAATTTTCTTAAATAAACTATATAGATTTTATAAATAAAATTTGACCATAAAACAACCTTGACCTACTTTTTAACCTTAAGCAACCTTGACATACTTTTTACCTTAAAATGTCCTTAAAACGATCTTGACTTACTTTTTAACCTTAAAATGACCTTGACCTACTTTTTTTACCCTGAAATGATTTTGCCCTACTTTTCTGACCTATTTTTAGAAAAAAATTATTTAGCTTAATATTTTTCTAGAGGTGGTTGACTTATATCTGACGGGTTCTCATCATACTACTGATATTATATAAAGGCCAGCCGAAATTTAATTAAGACATTTATTGCATGGACAATTTGACATTTTTCTAACTGAAATTTTTATATGTTCCTCGTTTTTTGTCACAATCTTCACCTTCTCCCCCCCCCCGTTTGAACTATTTACGAAAACAAAAACTTAGTTCATTCCTTTTCTCGGTTCAACTTGACAATTATCCGCCCAATTATTTTCCTTTTTAAGTTTTATTTACAATTTTATTGAGACCTTTTGTGTAAAATTTCCTTTTCGATCCAAAAGAATTTTCCAGGTTATCAAGCCGACAACAGTAAAACAACAGTAAAAAGTTGGAAAAAAAGAAATGTTATGTTTCAGTTACCATAATTTTTGAAATTAAAAAAAATTATTTGTGGTCTTCAATTTTGTTTTACTTCCCACCAAAATTAATAAAAATCAATAAATAAAAATATTTTTACCCTCATTCTTAAACGTTCCAAAGCTCTATTTTTATTTTTTTTAAGAAATCAGCAAAGTTCTGCGTAATGTCAGAAAAGTTTAAGAAAGGTTTATGTTTTGGCACTGCAAAACAGAGAATCCTTAATTTGAAAAAACAAATAAAAATAAAATTTTGAAACTAATTTTTTTATTTTGAAATTAGGAAAATTTCTGTTTTTTATTTGAAAAATGTTACCAGTTTATGCAATCAATGTGTTTTTTTCATGGGCACCAAAATGTGCTAAATTATGATATTAAAAAATTTTTTAATAATAAAATTTTTATTTGAGAACGAAAAAGGAACTTTAAAATCGAAAAGAAAATTGCAAATTATAGATACGAATTACTTGATAAATTGTATTTTAATATAATTTGTTTCTGAGAATTTTTATTTTCCATTTATATAGCAGACATAATTTGCAGACATAAATTAATAGAAATCGATAATATTTTGTAATCTTTATCATGGAACTATAAAAAGTTAAATAATCTATACATAATATATTATATGTAATTTTTTAGGGAGATTAAAGATTGTATTATGTAAAAAAAATTTAAATTTTAAAATATAATTTAAATGGAATGATAATTTTTATGTCTTTTTAATAATTTATTTAAATGTTTAATTTTTTTAAATTAAAATAATTTTATATTTTGTGGTACGATTTAATTACGACAATTATTGCTTGATTTGTTTAAATTTTTTATTTTCATTTAGATTTTTTTAATGTGATTTCTAGCCTGAAGAAGACTGATAAACGATTGAAATATATAGTGAAATGTTAAATAGAGTATATAGTTGGCGTTTTTCAATTATTAAACCTTTGCCTTCTTCTTTGATTATAAATTAAAAAATGATAAATTTACAATAAGTTGACAGCCCAAGAATGACCGTTCTATCCTTTCTATCCCATTTCATTTAAATTCAAACTAAACAAAAACATTCTTGTGATGTATATGGATCAGTATCAATTGCTTTCCTATAAATTTAGGATTAAAAAGTTTCTTAGCGAATTTGCAATGCACCTTTAAATTAAAATTTTTAGACATATTTACGTTTTTTGCAGTGTCGGGTCAACACGGTAAGCAAAGGATGTGTTGCATCGGAACGCCAAAATTACTTTTTGGAACACTTTAATAATGTTAAAATTATGTTGTTATGTATTAATATAAATATGTTATAATTATTCTTGAAAATAAAATTTAACGTATTATAATATTACTTATAAGCACTCAAGTATTTTTTTATTCTGCTTTTATAGTTTTTAATGAAAATATTTTTTGTCGAGAAATTCATTATTTACATTTTATTATATCCGGAAGCTACTGTTTACAATCTGTCTATTGTAAGTGAAGTATAAAATGAAATAACAGAATTAGACCTTTAATCTTAATTATGCCAATTGTTTATTTGATAGTTTTTTAGTTTAATTTGATTATTTTAATGTAAAGTTTTAATTATTAATACTTTAGTTCTGAAAAAAAATGAATTATTAATTGACATATTATCTAACTTTAATTAAAATTTATATTAAATATTTACTCTAATTTAAACAAAACATTTAAATTATAAACAAAAATTAATAAAATTCAAAGTCACATTAATAAATGAAAATTCCTGTATCAATACAAGAAATAAATAATTTACAATTGCAAATATATAAATATTGAATAACACTTGATATAGACTACGCCGAAAATTAGCATTGTATAGAATTAATTTTTGATTTTTTATTAAAATTAAAATAAATGAAATGAAAAAATATTGAAAAAATGGTCGAAATTTAAACAAAATCGTAATGTACTAATGAAATGAAATTTTGTTATTTTCTTAAAGTTTTCTTAAATTAAAAGACAAATTAAAGTTATGATTCTCATCGTATTGCGAGCTTTTTCCTACGTATATAAAATAATAAGTGACATAAGTAAATTTGACAATAGCGCCTCCGGTGGACTCAGCTACCAAAAATATAAAGGAACAAAAATCATTCAAATAAAAACTATTTATACAAAACAGTAATCTAATTAGAATAAATGCCCAAAATTGAATTCCTTTCCAAAGGAGATGGGAACTTTTAATTAAATTTTATAAGCCGCCGCCGGTTTATCAATTATGCTGTTTATAGGATCAGTTAATTCTCCCGCATAAATCCATCAATTTCATTCTGGGACAATCGCTCTGAATAGTCGCTCATTTTTTTGAATTTAATATCAAACTAAATTCTCGCTAGCAATATTCCCCTAGCCCCCTTAATATCTCTGATTCCTTCCCTTTACTTGGAAATATAAATTTTCCCTTTACCTTTTTTGATTATTTTCCCGTGTGAAATCGAATTTTTTGAGCAGTGTTTATTTTCCGACAAAATCTGCAACTCGCTCGCTTCGAAATTCTTGTCGTCGTTTTCATGGAGATTTTTCAGATTATTTCCATAACGAATTTCCGTTTCCGGCGATGAACCCATTTGAAATATTTTTTACAAAAAAAATATTAATCAAGTCCAGATCATCGAATCAAGATGAGAAAAATCTTTCTGAAAAAATGTAACTTGTTTTGTATAGAAATTCTGAAAAATTTTCATGACATATATTGCTGAAATTTCATTGGATAATAAATGAGATTTTTCCCAATTGGATGAATTCAAACTCCTTAAAGAGCTTCTCCCGTCACATATTTCTTTTCACTTTTCTGTCAATTAGAAAGATCAATTTTCAATCAGACATTTTTCACTTCAAAAGGTTTTAAAATCCTTTGGGATTTCATTAACAGAAAGAAAATACTTTGAAATTTTAAAAATATTATTTTTTTAATTTCACTATTATTGTAGAGACTTCAAGTGTTTGAAATGAGTTACACCGAAAATTTGTGTTAAATAATTAAAAATGGTAATAACTGAATAATGATAATAATAATAATAACTCGAGTCAATTAACTTAAATATTTTTTAATCAAAATTCTGCCGATTCTTTTCAATATTTAAACTATTTAATTCATATAAAAATTATTAATTTCCATAAATTCCACGTTGCAAGCTGAAATAAAAATTAAAAAAGAAATTTAAAACTTATTCTCAAGTAAATGATAAAATGAGCCTTTTATTTTGAAAGTGGGACAAATTCTTTTTCTTCATACATCTTTAATGAAAATTATTAGATAATAAATTTACATTATTGCTAACTGCAAAACACACAAAAAATGTCTATTTAAGATTATCAACATTATAAAATTTATTGCAACGCAAATCTATAAATAACAAAAAGGGGTTAATTCACTTCAAAGCATCAAAATATTACTGCTGACCTCCAAATAGACTAAATTATCAGGTTTTGAACATAAAATTAAATATCACTCTAAATTACCGTATTAAATCCTAGTTATTTTATTCAAAATAATCCTAAAAATAGGTTAAATCTATAATAATAATAATTTTTATTACTATATTTATTATTAATCTTCAAGTCACGCTAAATATTGCGACCGTTTATCAGTCTTGGTTAGGTTAGAAATCGCATTAACAATAACTAAATGAAAATTAGGAATATTTAAACAAATTAACTAAGGTTGTGATGTCTGCCATATTCTGAATACACCCAAGAAATTATTGACGTTGTATAAATAAACAATGTTACAATCAGAGTCATACATTCTTATCAG
Organism: Schmidtea mediterranea; assembly: GCA_022537955.1. Lineage (NCBI taxonomy): Eukaryota > Metazoa > Platyhelminthes > Tricladida > Dugesiidae > Schmidtea > Schmidtea mediterranea. Next base: position 252,387,166 of record CM039679.1, on the reverse strand, counting down.
TTTGCTAATGCTTCACTGTCAAGATCTGTTAAAACTTTAAATAGTAAACACAAATTCACAATTTAATGAATCAATTGTGGAATCGCAAAGAATATTTTTGTATGATTTTGCCACCAACCTTAAGGCTTAGTAAAAAACAACAGAATTATCACCAATATGAACAAAGATTTTAGAGGTTGAATATGAAAAAAATCCAAAGTAATATTTAGAGAAACAGACTGCACTAATCTATTGAACTACAAGATGATAAATCTCAAATTAGATGTATACCTCTTTGCAAACGTTTTCAGCAATTTTGTGTCAAGTCATTAGATTATAAAAGTTCAGAACCTTTTATTTCTTTGGAATCCCAGGATTGTCTTAAGTATATGAGCTAATGACGTCAGAATATTTCATTTAATCAAAAAATGAAATATGTTTTCTAAGAAAGTAAATCCAGAGGTGGGTTGACATTTGTTAGCAAGCTTCCTGTCAAAACGGAACAAGATACTGAGTTATTGTATATTGATATCAATATCGTGTATGGATGGGCTTTTAGGCAAATTTTGGATTGTAAAGAATTCAAATTGGTTCTTAAAGACCTAAACAAACTTTAGAATGCAAGACATGAATTCTTGAAACACTTTTATGTATTATTTTATTTTATTAATTTTATAAATAAACATTGAATTTGATACACTGTTTTATTTGAAATTATATGTAAAATATTTTTAGTTGAAATAGACACATTAATGTTGGTAAATATTAATTACTAAGAACGAGCTTCTTTGAAAATAATGAGTAACACGAACTTTCCTTCTAGAAAACCAAAACATGTTATCGATAGAAATGGAAAATATCCTATTATACATTTTGGTCGTAGGAAATGCCTCATAATGGTTTGTAAGAAGCCTTATGAAATGTGACATTAATATATTTTTTTATAATTTTTAAATTTTTTTAAAATAAATATAAAATATCAATGAACATTATTAAATTTAAAATTAATAAACGGTCAATATTTAAAAAGTTTTTTTAAGACATTTAATGGTCAATGCGCCAAAATAAGGAAACGTTCCTTAAAATGCAGAACAAATTGCTAGCTTACTCAGCATGTCCCGAACCAAGCTGAAGGGGGTTCTTGTATTTTTATTTTCAAAAATGAGCGAAGACTAAATTAAAAACAATTTAAAAAATAAAAAAATTTCTTTACTCAAAAACAGGACAAATGATAATTTTCTGATTATTATTTCCTAAATGAAAAATAATTTAGCTTTTTATATCATTAAATCTAACTGACAGAGTCACAAAATGTTTCCTTTTAAGTTTGCCTAGCCGAAACTGCCTATCAAGAAATGTTCCATCAATTTTTAACGGTATTAATAAAGGGGAAAATTTATGCAAATATTCATTGAATATTTTAAATAAATAACTTTTACATTTTTGTGGGCTGATTTCGCAAATTGATGGGAAAATTTAATGAATTTAATTGAGAAAAGAGCGAATTGTTATTCCAAGGTCATTTCAAAGAGTTAAGGGGAAGGGGAAATTATTAGCCAATACAAAAAACGGACCAAAGAAAATAGACCAATGGATGGTGGAGAAATTATTAAAACAAAAACAATTAATTATTTTGAACTGAAAGAGAAAACAGAATCGGTAACAATTGATTAATAGAAATTAGAGAAAATAAAAATAAAAGTTAACAGAAAATTTGTGATGGAATAGAATATCACGATAAAAGTGAAAGAGAGGTATTCCAGAAGTGTATAGACTAAACTTGTTAACCTGATCTTTTAGAAGGGGAAAATAACACGAAAAGAAATAGCACAATATACTGAATGCTATTAGCGTAAAACATTTGATTCGCATTTTAAACTATTATCTTATACCCAAATGTGACAACTGGACTTCTTCCTACTTCGACAGTCAGCCTACTTTAAGCATTCATAATGTTGGGGTATTACAAAAAAGCACAATGAAATCAATAAAACACCAAAATGATAAAAGTGCAACATTAATTAAAAAATTTACAAAAATTCGAAAGTAGTATTGATTGGTATGGTTGAACGCCAAATTGAGAGACGAATCCAGAAATAATAATAAAAATTTAGTGAGGGGTCCCTAGAAAATAATCTAAGACAAAAAACAAATTAATTTAAAAAAAATTAATTACTAATGGGAAGTCCGAGTCAATGGGAAGTCCGAGGCAATGGGAAGTCCGGTAGATGAGGAAAACCCGGCGTGTAGACGGAATAATATAAAAGGGCAAATTGGCCTAAACAATATTAAATGGGCGCCACTGATCTATGGAGAGGTAATTATTTCCTAATTTGTAATTTAATAATGTAGCAAACGTTGTTTACAAATTTCGGCTAAGGTGGTCTGTGGAAAGTAATTATTTTTAATAATTTAATAATGTAGCAAATGTTGTAGATAATTGTCTGAAAACAGTCTGAGCAGGAGTATAAAAGGAAAAGGGAAAAACACAAAATGGCCAGTGGTTGAAGCAAACGAGTAGTGTAGTCAGGTCAGTAGAAGAATCTAAACCCAAGTAAAGTCAAAGTTATCTATCAGAAAGGGTGATTATCCATTGGATAACCTACCTTAAGATAATCAAATTTATTCGGTGGTTGAAGGGTGCAAATAAATCACAAATTGTAATTACAAAACATTGAAATAAATTTGATTGAGTTGTAACTGTGGTAAAGTGCAAATAAAATTATTCTGTGTTGGGTTTGATTATTTGATTCGAAAAGGACACGAGGAGTCAGAGGGAACCGACTTTCAACAATAATAACCCAACAGTAATAACGGCTATCAGCACCCCTCCCCCTCCACATTGAGATGAATGAACCTGGGTCATGATATTCAATTACTAAGTGGTTGTTTTTGTAATATTATTTATAATTTAAAAATTAATTGAATATAACCTTTGAAAAATAATAGATTTGCATTCTCTATTTCAGACATTCTTCGGTATTCCTTTGCCAGGGTAGAGAAATGGAATTTACTAAATGCGCAATTTTATGAATAAATATAAACAATAACAATATTTTATTACAATAAATCTGTCCATGTCACTCCTGAGGTAAAAAATATGATTTACTAGATTTGATTTTTAGGTTTTCTATTTACTTAAATTTAATTAATTTTTGTTTAACAATCGACTGTCACGCAGACTAAAATAAAGTTACTCTGTGTTTAAGGAATTTATAGCGAGTGTTTGTATGTACATGAAATGCATTTGTATTTATCTTCAACGGTAAATTTTTACATTTTGGAGAGTCAGATGCGTAGCTAAGGGTGGAAGGTGGGTACATATGTCCTCGGGCACCAATGTACAGGGCGCCAAAATGAGGCCTACAACAAGAGGATGCAAGATGGCTAGATGTTTTGAAGTGAATACTAAATTGTTTAAAAGTTTTGGTCACTCAAAACTTACAATTGCGTGGACATGTAGGGAAACCTGACGCCACACTGAAAAAGATAATATAAAGAAAGAATAATACAATTATTATGATGATTAATGTGGAATATGCATAGAAACATAAATACACTGAAATGCGTATAGGCATCAAAGACTCGAAATATATGCAAATACTAAGTACGAGAGTTATTATGTTTTATGTATTTTGTAAAGATTGTATGCAGGTGTTTTGCCCCCGGGCACAGACGACCCTAGCTGCGTCACTGTAGAAAGTTGGTAACATATTTTTAATGTAATAATTTTATATTTTAATAAAATATGTAATTAAATATAAACAAGTTGGAGATTTTGGACTTTTATTATGAAAAAAATATTTATTTTAATAACCAAAATAAATATACGGAATTTTTGTTTAAAAAATTCTAATCTAATAACAATAATATTTATTATAAACTTTAACATCTATTTTTTCATTATTTTCACAAAATACAAGAAATGAATATATTAAGAAGAGATTTCAGAACAATTATAAAAACTTCATGCGTCCTCTCGCTTTTTAAATAATTTATGTGAGGAGTTAAAATTAAAATACTAAATTAAATTAGTTCACGATTAAAATTTGTAAAGTTTTAATTGAAACTTAAATTATTTTAAGATATTAAAATTGAAATGATAATTGAAATTTTAAAATAAAATAATTTTTAATAAAATTGAAATTCAAGTATGAATGCAATGGTATGTTGATATTTGGTTGAAATTAAAATTTAGAAAATGTCCCAAGAATATTTGTTTATATAATCAGATTTCATGAAAGATAATTTTGGATTTAATAGTCTTAGTAATTTATTTTGATGACTGAAGAATTAAATGTTATAGCTTCTAACATGGCGACCATTCCAACGGATCTGCTTATTGGAAGATTACTTCCAGAAAAATTCCACAGAGGAGATGACCTCGAATTATTTATCAAAGAATGTCAGAGGTTCTTTGAAATAACGAAGACACCAGTGAAGACACAAATGGTACTAGTTATTACACTTCTGGACAGGACTTTGATTGAAGAATATGAAGCCGCAGAAGGTAAAACCGTTGAACAGAAATTAAGAGCAGCTTTTCATCGACCAACGTCATTGATTGATGACTTAAGAGAAGCCTTGAACTACGAGCAAGGTAACGATTCGGCGGAAATATTTATAGAGAAAATATCAAAATGACTAAAAAATTGGCCTCACACACTTGGAATGAGGAAGAAATTCAGAAATGCTTATTGACACATTGTGTAAGAGATAAAGAAGTCAGGAAAGAAATCGAAATGAAAGATCTCAAAACGGCGGAACAAATTAAAGAAACTATAAAGAAGATAGAAAAAGTTAACAAGGTTATTGAACAAGTAAACACGGTGAGATCAATACGACCTACAACGGGGGAAGAACTTATAGAGATGTAGTACAAGTTGGAGCCACGAAGAGAGAAATCAACGAATGGAAACCAGAGACAAGAGTTAAAGTGATAGAATGCTGGACGTGTCAAAAACCGGGACACAGTAGCAGAGAATGTAATATAAAAAGAAGATTTCAATGTTATGCATGTGGTGTTGAAGGTCACATACGAAGAGAATGCCCAACAATCAAATGTCATAGATGCAATGCACGAGGACACAAAGAAAGAGAGTGCTACACAAATATGGAAAGACGAAATCAAGGAAGAGATCGAGACCAAAGGAAGATGTCAGGAGGAAGAATTCAAAGAAATACCTATCAACAAAGGGAAGATATGTATCAACCAAGGAACGTACATCAAAGACAATGGGGAAACCAACAATATAACAGAAAAGATATTGCAGCTATCGAGTCTGATGATGAGATGATGAATACAAAACAGTCAAGCCAGCCAGACGAGTATAACAGGGAGAATGACCCAAACGAGCACGCTCCGTCAAACGGGACATTGATCGGAGCAATTTACTAAGTAAGATTGATTTCAACCAAAGAATGAATGCTAACGGTATGTGTAATTTAAGTATGGATGATGATTGTATGATTGATAAAGATTGTAGTGTTTTTGAACGTGATATTAATAATAATAGTAGTGTAGAAATTAAAAAGTCGAATGATAAGGAAAGTCAGAAAAAATTTAAAGAGGAGTGTAAAGTAAATGAAGTAGTAAAACACGAGGAAAGAACGATAGAGAAAATTTACAAATTCCTAAAGAAAAATGGAGACGTGTGTATTAATGAAATTGTAGAAGATACTAGAGAGCAGAATATTTTGTCAGTAGAAGAACAAAAAAGTCCAGTAATAACATATAATATAATGCAAGGTAGACCGAGTACAACACTGGATATCCAAGGGCGGAAAGTAGATTGTTTATTGGATACAGGAGCGCGAATTAATGTGATGGCTAAATCTGTAATTGATCGATTAGAAAATATCGAAATATTAGAAACAAGGGAATCGCTAAGATGTGCAAACAACAGTAGATTAGAAACTATGGGTAAACTAAACATCAATGTTAAAATGGGCAGTATGGAAAGAAATGTAACATTCATTATAGTAAAGAATTTAATACCAGAAATTATTGGAGGAGTAGAACTACAAAGGTTATTTGGTATAGAATTGAAATGTATACTAGAAGAACATGAAAAACGTAGTGATTTCATTTGCGAAATAGAAGCTAGATTTGGGCGGATTATAACAGATGAAGAAAGATTACGTCATGTCATCGACGTTTTAAAAGTTACCGGAAATAAGAGACTGCTAGAAATATTTCAGGCAAACAAGAATGTTTTTATGGCAGATAAATGGGACATTGGGTGTACCAATCTGATAAAACATAAGATCATCACGAAAGGAGAGCCAATAATGATTAAACCGAGACGTCAGCCAATAAATTTGGAAGACAAGATTGAGGAAGCAATAAAAAATCTAGAAAACAACGGAATAATTAGGAAGTGCAATTCACCGTGGAACACACCTTTAGTTTGTGTATGGAAGAAAGAGAAAAAAGACATCAGGCTTTGTCTAGACTTCAGACAATTAAACAAGATAACAGAAAGACAAGCATTTCCAATGCCAAATGTAGATGAAATTTTAGACATCCTACACGGATCCAGATATTTTAGCTCAATCGACTTGGGAAATGCTTATTACCAAGTGAAGTTAGATAAAGAATCTCAAGAGAAAACAGCATTCTCAACAAAAGAAGGACAGTTCTGTTTTAACAGGATGCCGTTCGGTATTGCAGCGGCACCAGGAACATTTCAAGAATTAATGACGAAAGTATTGAAAGACTTGTGGAAAGATGGAGTGATGGTATATTTAGACGACATCCTAATATTCACAAAGACAGAAGAAGACCATTATAACATATTTGGAAAAGTCCTAGGGAAGATCGCAACAGCAGGACTAAGATTGAACCCCGAAAAATGTCAAATATTTAGAAAAGAAGTGAAGTTTCTGGGACACATAATAAATAAAGACGGCATACAAACAGATAATACTAAAATAGAAGCAATACAATCATTTCAAAAACCAAAATGTGTGAAGAATCTGAGGAGCTTTCTGGGTATCTGTAACTATTATCGACGGTTCATAAAAGACTATGCAAAGAAGGCAAGAGCACTAGAAAGTATATGCGGAAAAAACAATGAGAAAATAAGATGGACAGAGATGTGTGAAAAGGCTTTCGGGGAAATGAAAGAAGCATTGATAACCGCCCCAGTATTGGTATTTCCAGATTTCAGAAAAGAATTTATATTAGACACAGACGCGAGCTTCGATACTATTGGAGCAGTTCTTTCGCAAAAGGATGAAAAAGGACATGAACATGTCATCGCATATGGTTCACATGCGATGAGCAGCCACGAAAAAGGATACTGCATTACCAGAAAAGAATTATTGGCAATATACTATTTTTGTAAACATTTCAACCACTACTTATATGGTAAGAGATTCGTACTGAGAACGGACCATAAAGCTATTACGTTTATGGTAACAACGAAGAAACCAATAACGGCTCAATTCCAGACATGGATCAACTATTTAAGCAGTCTGGATATTAAAATGGAATACAGGAAAGGAACAAGCCATACAAACGCGGATATGCTATCCAGGAAAACATGCGGAACATGTGTACAGTGTATGATGGAACACGAAGACGCAAAAACCGGCAAAATTAAAACCAGAATATTAACAGTAACAGCAGAAGGCGGATATAACAAGTGGCAAAATGACAATATGGAGGTCCAAGAAATAAAGAATAAGTTAGAAAATAAAGATTGTAAGTTCATAATGGAAAACAACACGGTACTAACTAAACAAGGTAAAATATGGATACCGTCAGATAATAGACAGAGGATGATAAAAGAAGTACACGTATTGCTGTGCCATGCAGGTGCACAGAAAGTAACAAAATATATCCAGAACAACTGCGACATGGAAAATCTAGCAACGGAAGTAAAAAAGGTAATTGAGAACTGCGAAAGATGTCAGAAAATGAAAACGATAACAACCAAGACAAAGGAGGAAACTCAAACAATAAAGAGTACAGAACCATTCGAGAAGATATATATGGATATATGTGGGCCATTGAAAGAAACGTTCAACAAAAAGAAATATATTTGCGGAATCATTGACCACTATAGTAAATACATCTCATTAACGGCCATAAACAAGCAAGACGAAAGAACAATTAGTGAGACGTTATTAAATAAATGGATATTAAAGTTTGGAGCGCCAAAAGAACTTCATGTAGATTGTGGGAAGAACTTTGAAGCAAGAAGCATAAAAGAACTAGCAAAGACAGCTGGCATTGAATTAATTTTCTCAAGCCCATATCACCATAACACGAATGGTATTATTGAAAGACAATTCAGAACAATCAGAGAGTATATTAACGCGTCATTGAATGAAGGAGGAAGGAAAAACTGGGCTGATATAGTGCCAGAAATAGAATATACGTTAAATGCAACAGTTCAAAAAACAACGGGAGTAAGCCCAGCAGAGATTATATTTGGGAGGAAGATCGACAGAATGAAATGGTACTCGAATAAAGAAATAAATAGAGAAGATATGGAAAAGAGAATAGAGGATAAAACACTAAAACCAAAAAATAAGCAAAACAGTGAGAAATTTTGAAATGGAAGATGTGGTCTTGATCAAACAAGAAATTCGAAATAAAGACGATGCAAGGTGGAAGGGCCGTACAAAGTGATAAAGAAAATACATGAACGGAGCTACTTACTTAAGGATCAAAATGGGAAGATGGTAGTCAGAAATGTTGAGAAGATCAAACATTTTAAAAAAGGGGGATGTGAGGAGTTAAAATTAAAATACTAAATTAAATTAGTTCACGATTAAAATTTGTAAAGTTTTAATTGAAACTTAAATTATTTTAAGATATTAAAATTGAAATGATAATTGAAATTTTAAAATAAAATAATTTTTAATAAAATTGAAATTCAAGTATGAATGCAATGGTATGTTGATATTTGGTTGAAATTAAAATTTAGAAAATGTCCCAAGAATATTTGTTTATATAATCAGATTTCATGAAAGATAATTTTGGATTTAATAGTCTTAGTAATTTATTTTGATGACTGAAGAATTAAATGTTATAGCTTCTAACAATTTATATAAATAATTTTTTTAATTTTCAAATGGTAAATTATATCCTAGGGACTTTTAATAGGACTTAAATGCACATTGGAAATAAATATTAAATCAAAAACTAACTTATTATAAATGTGTGTGTGTGTGTCATAAGCAAAAAATCAAAAACTAACTTATTATAAATGTGCGTGTGTGTCATAAACAAAATCTACATTAGATAAGACATGGAACATTTTATGCTACCTAACAGCATAAGAAGATAGAAAATTCTCACTTGTAAAGAAAAATTAAAATCAAGGAAAATATTATGGAAGACTGTGAAAAATTATTCAGACTGAGAGGAAAATTACAACCAGAGCCTAACAATGAGCCTGAATGTGAGCATAAGCACTATATATATATATAAATATATATATATATATATATATATATATATTACTCATTGCGTGTGGCATAAAGAAGTTATGTAGAGAATTTTCAGATTTTGAACGATGTTGAAGAGCGTTTTGTTGAATGATATTATTACCAAGGATGCGACATCACATTTAATTATATGTTCTGCAGTCTAAACGGAAATCTGAATAGTTGGAGCAGTCTGGAGAGGCATATTGTAAGAAGATGATGTCATCAACCGCTCACCAAATGCACTCATGTTTACTGTGTTTATGGATGCTTGTGGCATTATTATCGCTGATTTTGCAGAAAGCAGTGTTCTAATTAACATATCCAACTACTTCAAAATCGTAAAAGAAACAAGGAAGCTCGTGAAGAGAAAGTAGAGTGAGTGGGCTCTATTACTTACATGATAAACCTCCCATTCCCACAAATCCAGTTTTACTAGCCTCTCTTGAGAATTTTAGAGTTAATTTCCGAATTTGGATCTATCTGACTTCTACTTGATAGATCAATTCAACAAACCTCTGCGAGGTCAGCGGTTTATCACAAAAGATGATTTCAAAGATGCAGGGATGAATTTTATTGGAAAAAGTCTCAGGATATCAATATATTTGCCTCGAAAAACCTGAAAATGGAAAATATTACCAGAAATAAACTCTACGTTATTTGCTTATTGTAAATACGAAACATATTTGCATTCATTTATTAATTTCTATATGAGTCTCACTACTTATTGAATTCATTTATAAAATCGAAGCTCAGAGGAATTCATAATAAATCTAATAATGACAATATAAAGGATTGACTAAATGCAAAAATTGTTTTTATATAAATATAGGAAAAGGCTGTGGAAAATGGTAAATGTTGGCTAATATAATACGAACTTCTTTTAAAGGTGCATTCCAGAATCTTTTCGATTACAGTAGTAATTCTAAGTCATTAAAAAGAAAGATTCTAAAAGTTGTATATATCTCTGAGTACTCACATTTTTTAATTGGCGCGATAACAATTTTGATCCAGAAAAACAATTTGGAGAAAAATTACAAATCAACGAGCAAAATAACCAAAAGAGCTATTAGTGATATAATTATGTTTCCATATTCAATTTAAAAGGAATTTGACAAATTGAGTTAGAGTTAATTGTTAGGGAAACCCGGCTCAAAAGTCCCGTCTATGATGGAGGCTCGAGATAATTACCTCATATGAGCAGGTCACTGAAATTGGCTGGTTGACTGGTCATCCGGGTGATTGAGATAGAATAAAGATAATTATGCAAAGTAATTTATAAAGTAAAAAAGGCTACGACATTAATTAGAGAGTTGTCAATTGCGGCTCGCCAATTTCTAATCGAATTAATACGATTCTACAGTTTTACGGAATCTTTCAGCTTTGCTAAATAAATTGTTTTTTTGATATTTTCTTTATATTTCTAAAATTTAATTTTTCATATATTTTCATTATTATTTATATCAAGGCAAAGCAGCGGCGTTGCTACAACATAACAACCATAAGCAATCCATAAGAGCTAAGAAAACTAGAAGCTCTTTTGACCAATTCAATGAAAATAAAAAATAAATGTGCCCAATATATATTTATAAATTAGTTCAAAGCGAGAAAAATACAATTCTAAATAAATCATAATGGTTTGTTGTTGTGCAATGTTTAATAATAAATATTATTATTGTTGTTTTATTATGGTTGAAGTTATAAATCTAAAATTATTTAAAAAAGTTAAAATATGTTAACAAAAGTCACAATTAGAATTGAATAGTGTAAAAATACAACGTTGCAGAAATCAGCCAAGTATCAAATTTAAATTTGAAATACAGGTCGAATATAGATTTAATAATGGTGAAGGTCATTGTGATAATGGATTGATTCGAATAAGTTTAGAAAAAGTTTTTAAAGCAAATGAATGTGTAAAAAAACGGAAACATGAGTTGATAAAACAACAACAAAACCAAACAAAATGGAATTCAAAAACCATTATCAGAGCAACATGACTAATGGGAAGAAATAAGGTAAGGAGTGTTGGGCTATAAGCCATAATTTAAACAAAAAGGAGAAAATTGTGTAAATTAAAACAAAATAATTAATGTCGTTTGGAAATTGTCAATATGGCTGCTGTAACATAAGCACACACCGCAAGCAGAAATCAAAATTAAAATAAAACATATTAAATAAAACAAAATAAAAACATAGCAAAATTAAATAAAACAAATATTAATGAAAATCATTGAAAAGCCTACAGATCCAGAAAGAAACACAAAACTAAAACATAAAACCGCCAAAACCTTGCAAAAGAAGGTTTAGAAAATACATAGGCGGAAGCGGTGACCAAAAATTTAAATATCAAAGGGTAAAAAGAGAAACAATCAAAGAGAATGGTGAAATAAAAATAAATAAATAAAAATTTACGAAATATTGAGAAAATAATATCAAAAATAGAGAAAAATAAGGAGAAAAATAAAATATTTAAAATAAAATAAAACCAATAAAATCCACCTAAAAATAGCCAAAAACGGCTCAAAATTCTCTGATTGGTCGCACTCAGGCATGAAAACACTATATATATACAGCAGTAATTTTCATAATTTCAGACAAACACAAAATTTTTTAGACAAAATTTTTAGACATTTGTAAACACGATTGTTTAGAAAATTTTTATGCCAACTTATGACAATTTTTCAAATTTGGTTGCATGACTGACAAACTTGTGGATTGTAAGTATTGTTATCTTGTATAAATATATATTTTGAAGTTAAAGTTTTGTTATTTTAATTTTATTCTGGATGGTCATGGAATCTTTTGGTGCCACTGACAAGTCCCCTTAAAATCTTACTTATAATAAGTATTGAAATAGAATTTTAGGAGGGCAGACTGGCGGTTCGGTTGGCGAGTTTGTTTTCGCTAGTTGTGACTGCTGGTCGCACTACTCCTAATACCTCGGCTGTCCACGACGATTTCTGGTCGAAAAACGCAGGACTTTACTCGTAGGGCGTCGTTGTAAAACTCACAGCGTCTGATGGAAACGTCGGCCGAAGTGAGCACTTAAAATCATGGAAAGTGCGACTTTAGTTAAGGGAGAATAAAGTTTGGTCTAGAAAATTTAAAATATTGTCTGAAAATTAATCGGAAAATCAAGTAGAAAAGGATAAGATAGTGTAGGAACATAAAGTTGAAAGCATTTTCCAATAGTTGAAGGATATAATGTGGCAGAAGAGATTAGTGTTTATTAAAGTGACCGCAGAGGGTTGTAACTACTTAAAATCATGGGAAATGTACCGGGAATTAAGGAACTGCTAATCCAATTTTTAATATAGGGAAAGATAAAGGATAAACTAGGACGAAAATGTAGTCGATAAAGTGATTAAACAAATGAAATATGAAATTTACCAAAAAATAAGGGCAAAAACCCTGCTCAAATTTTTGAAAGATACTCTAATAAACAATTGGTAAAAATGACAAATAGATATAGGAATTATAGTAATAGACGAGGATGGACCAGGATATAGAAAGAGAAAGACGTGAGACCTTCCATCGGCAGTCAAGAACCCGAAAATGAAAATATCATGAGGAATAGTTCTAGAAATGGAGCTCACTTGCTCATGAATTTTCAACCCCTATGTACAGTACCAACATTGCAATAACCATTGGTACATAGGATGGATAGAATAATAATCTTGATGGCGTTTAGGCAGGAGTCACACAAAACCCTAGTAAAAATAAATAAAAATCAACCCTTTTCGTCAACAGGAGTATTAGATGAAAAACGCATGAGAGTGATTAATTGTTTTCTTTGTATGATAACTTGAAGGAAAGCCACAAAACAAAAGCTATCAAGCTAATGCCAATTGGTTAAAAAGCAATTTATCAAAGAATTATTTCCACTTTATAAGGAGAATCAAAATCTTATAATTCTGGAATTTTGCCTCAGCTAAAGACGAAGAACTCGAGAATAGTATTTGAGGATAAAAAATATATATTGGAAGTGAACAACAGAAAATTTAATAGGAAATAGTAGAGCAATTAATTTCAAGACAGGGTCAGATTATTGAAGGTAATTATTATAAAAAAGTGCACGTAGGAATTAGATTTAGTTTCAATTCCATCGACAAATTCCGTATAAACCCAACATCTGTAATAAATAACTGTAAATATAAATATAAGTTTGGAGTATTGTGTTTTACTATGTAGAGCACATGGAGTCAGAACTTCCAACTATTATTATTTCACTTCTTAAAACCAAACATTATTCCATTTTTCCTTTATTAAATTCAAATAACATTATCAATATACAAATTTTTTCATTTTGATTGACTTAAATTTAAAATCTTGTTAAAAAGTTAAAACTCTTCACTGATTTGGGTAGAGTTCTCGCTGGCCTAGTTTGTTCAGTTTATGGCCTGAGGGGCCCAATAATCATTTTAGAATAAGGGCTTAAAAATCCTAGCTACGACGCTTAGGCATAACCGAAAATTTGTGTTTCATAGAAAATTAACTTTTGATCATTTGATAATTAAATATCAAAAAAAAGAAATCAAAGATGACCAAAAAAATAATTTAAGTAATTATTGGGAAGCGTTGTTGATAAGATTATTGGATCGTAAATTAATGTGTAAAAAACTCTGTGACCACTTGTTTGTTGAATGTTTTTAAATTATTTAGTTGGTAAATTTTGGACAAATGGATTGTTTTTGTTGCTGTTTTCGGGTGTATAGAATTATTAAGTTAAATAATTTTTAATTTTAATTTTATTAAATTTCTTTCTTCATATTGTTTGCTTGTGTCATATAAAATTAAAAAACTAAACTAAAATTAAATTATTATAAAATACTATTTTAAAAATAGTTTTTTAAAGAGAATTTCTTTTGAAAATAATTAAAAATTTGTTAAGTGATTTTCAGTTAAATTAAATTAATAAAAATTATTTATTTTAAATTTAATTTCAATGGTGACAGGAAAACTGCTGAAATGTATTGTAAAGTGTTTATTTGAGCTGCTTTTACCATTAATTCTTTTCATAACATCGGTCAATGTCAGAAATTTTCGGATGTTTTTTTTCATTGTTTCCCAAATTTTCTAAATGGGAAACCAACATTTGTTACTCATCAGACAGCCTTCATCTCCTCATTTCCGCACCTGCCGCGACATCACTATAAAATTTCTCAATTTTCATACTAAAATTAAAACAATTAAATCGTCAGTAAATTCTCCGGAAATCTTCCAAAGTACGAATAAAAATATATTTCAACATTTATCAATGTCGAGTTTCATTTATTCTGGTTTTCATAACGGGATGAATTATATTATTTGGCGCTCCTGTCCCTCGATGCCAATAAAGCATTTCGCTTCTGTTTATATTATACAAGAAATATTAATTTTTAATATTGAAAAGTAAACATAATTTTTTGTCTGGATATGCTGAATATCAGATTACTTCTGTCGGCAATGATAATAATAATTTTTGAAAATAATTGAATAAAATAATTTATAATAATAATAATAATAATAATAATAATAATAATAATAATAATAATAATAATAACAATAATGATAATTATTATTACTATAATTTTAAGAATAATTGTAATAATATTAATATTAATAATAATATTAATAATATTAATAATAATATTGTGGGGTTCATGGTCTGGAGAAAATTGACCCCAAATAGAATTATCCTTGTCCCCAATGGTTACCCGTTGCCAAGCAACGTTGGTGATGTAACCACTGGTCATGGGATCGCCAAAGGTGAGTGCCACGAAGGAACTGCTAAGTCCCGATTCCATAGTGGGTTCAACGCACTACAGATAGAAGGTGTGTGTGCGATTTCCTCATTCTGGTCCCTTTCACGTCAACGTTCATCACAATCAATCACTTATCCTTCCTTCAATCCTCTATAAATCCTTACTGCTTCGCATGATTTATCTTAGGTCACTATCGATCAAATGAACAGTACAAAGACAAATTAATAAAATATTTATTCAGTACGACATCTAGGTTTGTACCTGCCCGAGAGTTTCATCGATCGTCGTTTTGCACGTTCTATTTTTCCTGGACGCCGTTGAGCTGGTTTCACAGCTGGTTTGGTAGTATCCATTGGGTTCCGATAGGCCAATTGCGCGGTCGCAAAGACCAGGGTCTTTGGACGGCTTGGTCTTCCTGGCAGGCCGATAGCGCCACATCCAGGCCGCTAATCTGAGTTTTCAGGGCCTGCCCCAGTCGTTTTTCTTCGGCCCATCCGCGTTGGGCGGCCGTTACTCGCTGATATAGGGTTTTCACTCTGGTCGGTTCTATCCAGGTTGATTTTATCTGTTGAATTTCTCTAGTGAGTTGTAGTAATTGTCGGTGGAGATCGGCGTTATCCTTGCGTGCACTTTTGAGAGCTGCATTTAGGATCGTGCATGGGGTCCATTTCTACAAAAAAACAAATCATCAAAAGGTCACTTCGTCAGATATATAACAAAGATTATCATCGATAAGATGTTTAAGATGAATTTCGACTACTCTACTGCTACTTGGTGGTTTGTTATTGATTTTAAATAATAGATTTATACACAAGAGAACAAGATAACTAGAAATATTTATTTCGTCACATTCAATAACGTCGAGAATCCAGATAATAGTTCCTTGAGTTCCTCATCGATGGTCTGCGCGCGTAGGAGTGATCCCACTCAGTCCACCGATTTTCGGTCTCTCATCTCATTCCTCTCGGTTGTATTTTCCTCGGCACGGACACATTTATGGCTTGGGTTGGCCGGTTCAATCTGGGATCGTCGAGCTCGAATGAGATGCCATAGGAAGGGGCATACCCATCCGTGCTCGGGATCAGGCCAACTCCAATGTCTTCGTTGATCTGGGCTAATTGGCGGCGGGCTCGTTCCACTTGCTTGTCGGTTTTTCTTTGGTTGGCTTCTAAGCGTGCTAAAATATCTTCAGCCTGGCCTCGGAGCTCTCGGGCCGGATTCCGTCCTGGCTCACGTTTGATCGCTACGTAGGGCAGCTCTATGTCCTTGGTCTCTCCTTGCCGGTCTGACCTCGATTCTCGTACCGGAGAAATCGAGAATCCCTCATCCCACATTGCCTGCCTGCATCTGGCAGCGGAGTGGGATGGGAACCTCATTGTAATTCTAGATTCGTCCACCCATAAGTCTGTTAAAAGAATAGCAAAAATATTATTTTTATGCTTATATGATGAATACGTTGACTCGATAAAATAATTTAATTAGTACACGGTCGACACTGGTTTTGGTTCGGAGTAGTCAAACGGTTTTTTGGCGACAAGCCGTGGTCGGTGAAGGTTTTACGGGAATGTGGCGAGATATCACGGTGTAGGGCTTGTTACCCATTGTTTTCCTGCAGATCGGAACACAATGGGTCTGGTAAATCATATAATTCGTCACGTTTATTCTAGGGATTGCTTGCATCTCATGGCCGTAGGGAGTGTCTAGCACGAGTGGTGGAATGTGATTTTGTATGGGGTGAAGTTGACTGCCGAAAGGATCGACTTAGGTAATCTATCCTGCCTCAGGACATCGGGTTGTTCTCGCCGGCTAGTTAGTTAATCGCGCGCACCTGTTTGAAAATTACATTAGTTTAATCCTTCACGCGGATGATTTGGATCTGGAAATTCGCGACTCGCTGCAGCCTAGTGGGGTTCTTGATGGACGAGCATCTCGATCAGTTCATAACTCCGGCGTGATTCTGTATTTTATGCGTTGAGTGCTTAGTTGAGATCATTTATTAAGTCATAAAGTCTACGATTTATAGACATTTATTCCTGATGTAAATGGCATAATATTATAATTGAATGTTTCTTCTCTTGGATTGTGGTTACTTAGTAAACAGGAAGTTTCCGTCTGTTTTCTAACTCGTATTGTCATAAAAATAGATTTTAATTTTTAACGAGATAATGTAATTAAATTTAACTCCTTACCATCTTGAGCGTTGATTCTTCGTTCCATTATTACTCCTTCTGGGTCAGTCGTGCGAGAGGTACAGCCTCTGGTCTTGAAATCTCCTTGACGTTGGTTGTTCAAATTCATAGTAATTAATCAAAAATACTGGTCTTCAGTCAAATGACCTGACTATATATATGGCTACTATTCCGCTCGTGACTCGTGTCAGTGTGTACGCACATTGTGTTTCTCTCTCGTTGTGCCCGTTTTCCATTCAATCGATTTATTTTCTATCCAATAAATTTCTATGACCAGTGTGTATGATTTTTTACGAAAATGTCAACGTCCAATTTTTTTTTCATGACGTGGCAATTCCCTGCCTCGATTGATGGTTCTTATTTAGTGGGTCGTTCTTTATAATGTCCACAATTTCATTTGCAAAAATCATTGATTCGAATTGCTGATCGATTGGTGCCACGTCATCTATTTAATTTTGAGTTTCTATGGCCATCTCTAGGTCGTTCCATGACGGTTTTCACTTGGACTTTTTTGTTTCAATGTCAAGATCTGGGGTTAGATGAATTTTCCTATAATTTAGGTAAATGAATTTAATTAGAGATTCGCATTGAATTGGGGATGAATTGAAATTTACTTATGGTTCTGGTGGATTACGGATTTCAGCTACTTCAAGGGATCCACAACTCGATTATTCTTACTGATTTGTCGTTGATCGTTATCAAAGATGTATCACCGCGTTATGAGTTTTATTATGATTAATATGTTGTGCAATTCGAATATTTAATTGATCTTATTTAATTACTATTTGGGGTCGGTTGGTGTGGGTCTTTTCTAGATAATCGTTTACTAATTATTTGGGTCGGGGATTTTCATTATGAGTTGAAAACCTAATACCAGTTTGAATGTCTCTAGGAATTCTTATGCATACCTCAATTCGCGGTGGCGGCAATCTTTTGTTATTTGTTTATACTCTTTTTAATGATTATGCCCGTTCCGGTTGATTCGGGGGGATTTTGCAATAAAGGTTTACTTACCATGATTTTGTTTATTGTTAATTTTTATGCGGTTAAATTTTTTGGATTGTAATATTATTTGGGGTCAAGTTAATCGGCCCTTCGTCGTCCTTTAAACATTTTTATTTACGGTTTTGAGATACTCTAATTCGTTATTTTGGATATAGTCAATTTCTCGGGCTTTCCCGTATTACCTCGTTTCGTTAGTTTAATTTAGGATTTAGTTAGATTAGTTTAGTGATGACATAGCAATTATTTCCGAATTTTTTCCCCACTCCCTTCCCTTCAACTTGACCTTAGGATAGTTGTGTCAATTTTATGATTTTAAAGGTGCCCACCGAGCTACTCAATGTTTATGATTTTTAGCCGTTATGTGCAATGATTTTAGTTTAGTCGAGATTACAGGAAATGAGTGGTGGAGGATCAGCCAAAAGACTACTTCCTCTTCTCTCAATTTCCCAATAATGGATAGTATTGACGTTTAGGCCCTGCGTTATTCACTCCGGAACTTTCACGGGCACAGGCTATTGGTGGATAAACCGCACTTACACAGCCTGAATTGTTGTGTAGATTTTACTTTGTTGTGGTGCGTGAGTGGCTGTGGGCCGGAAAAATTTCGACTGAATTCACTTTCATTTAAGCTGTATTTCAAAATATAATTGGTATAACATAATTGACAAAATTCATTCCAACTTCATTATAAAACCTTTCCCCAAACAGAGCTCACACGAGGTTGTTTGTGCGCGACGTGGAGAAAGTATCGGACATTCTCTCACTTACATCAAAATTGAAAATGAGTATTGCTGGAAAATTCGTAAGGTAAAACGAGAGTTCGAGTTTTATAAAACTGATTCAGGTTGTTAAAAACTGATTAAAATTCTGTGAAAATGAATCGGTATATATACCTATTGTATGACCCTAACCTTGCGTGTTAAATTTGATGTGGTAAAACGAAATTTGACCTTGGGAATTTCTTTGTATTTTCTAACTTTAATTTTCTTATTTTTTTTGATTTACTTTGACAATTTATTCTTTTAACAAATAATTGAATTGTTTCCAATTCAAATTATTTAATTTTAGTTCTAACTTTCATGAACTCTTGTTTCTTTAAGTAAATTGTCAATTTTCGGTCAAATTTTCGTGTTTTCGTGTTATTTTTGTGTTTATTTCGTGCGGATCTTGTTGCACTTGGTTATTATTTTAATTTATATTTGTGTTTTTCGATTTTATATTTAATTGTTTCTTTCTCATATGTTTTATGGGTCTGATTTTAAATCTGCGTGCTGTGTTTGCGTGCTATTACCGATTCATTAAAACAAAATCGGGTCTCGGCCCAGCAATATTTATAATATTAAAAATAATAATAATAATAATTAATTTGTAATTAATTATATTATTTGAAAAAAATATATGTATGTAATCAAAGAAAGAAGTGATACAAAGAGAATGTATGGTGAAAACATTGTTAACGAAAAATTATAATTTAATATGAAAATCACAATAATAACCTTGAAAAATCAATAAATTATTATTTTCTAAAATTTGAATCTCAAAACGAGTTAAGATTAGATGAGATAATGAGGAACAACATTGTAAGCACCGTTGTGCAGAAAATGTAAAGAAGGATCCGAACAGCATAAGATGTTCAAAGATTTCGAGTTCTGGATTAAGAAAATAACGTGAAAAATCAGCAACATTATTATTATTATTATTTATTATTATTATTATTATTATTATTATTATTATTATTATTATTATTATTATTATTATTATTATTATTATTGTTATTATTATAATTATTATTATTATAATTATTATTATTATTAGAATAAACCATTTTTATTTAAACAAATTTCTGAGTTTTAAATGCTAAATTATTTTATCAAAAATCAAAATCTTGCATTTATAAATCATAAATTCTACAGAATTTTAAAAAAAATTAGTTTTCTAAAAATTGAAAACCAAGATCCGAACAAATTGTTAGTAGAACTTGAAATTCACTAACAAACACAAAATTCAGACAACAATTGTATTCAATAATATTAATCAATTCTTTCAGTCGACAGTCATCAAGAACTTGAGAACGGAGATGACGGGCAGTCATTCCAATGTATGTAGAATTACACCCATGACATAAATATTCATAACCAAGATCTGAATGCCATCAAAGTAAGGCTTGAAATCTATCAATAAACACGATGACGATCCTATATTGCAAAATACAATCCCAAAAACAAACCTCACTATTTGAAGAAGGCATAATTCCTGTCACAATATATTGTAGCTGAATATATATTTTGAATTGGTGTTTTTCTTTAATTTAGTTCAGAAGCAATTTTGTGTGATTCTATTATTATTATTATCATTATTATTATTATTATTATTATTATTATTATTATTATTATTATTATTATTATTATTATTATTATTATTATTATTATTATTATTATTATTATTATTATTATTATTATTATTAATGTTATCATTAGTAGCAGATAAATATATATCGTATATGTTCAGTATAAATCAAATTTCGTATGCAGCCAATTTGAGCTTGAATTTCATCTTGATAAATTTAAACAAGAAATACAACATTCGATCAGTGAAAGGTAAACAAATTGAAAGTAAAATGCGAATCTGATCGAATGTTGAAGACGAGATTCAACAATTATCCGAACGCCATGTGTCAGAACGATCTGTCAAATGATCCTCCTATCGAAAATGCGATCGGTTGAAAGTAAACATTTACCAGGTAAACATGGCCTGTGGAGATTTCTGGAAATATTTGGTTCGGGTGACAAATTGCGTCATGACCATGTTATTTTCTCGACGACAAATTCTTTCCTTCGGTTTTGTAAACTTGAATTTTCCCAATCACGATTCCTATTTCTCACTGTCACTTCTTGTTGAGGTATGCGGCTGTTTTGCGCATAAATTTGTGTTTTATTATATATTTTGTTTCCATATCAAGTTGATTGGCACGCGGGTGTTTTGACAAATGTTATAGACAAATTCTTTCATATATCCAGTTCATATTCAGATATTTTTGTATATATGTTTTACCATTAAAATCTTTTGTCAGGTCGTCTCTTATAGTTAGCGCCGTTTTCTTCACGTTTCATCTCATATTTTCACTAATTCTTCATTAAATCAGCTTTCTTGATTTCTTTTTCAGAGAACTGAAATCAAATGAAAAGCATTGCCGATAGTATGTGTTAAATAGGAATAACATTGACCAATTTCCATAAAGAATGAAGATAAACAAAATCGCAAAATCATTGGTAGCGACAGAGTGTTTTTAATTTCATATTTCGATATCCAACTGTATACATGAGGATAGCTCTGGGCTGATCTTGATGATGTATGGTCTCAATAAGATACTGAAGGGTTTTTGAAAATATTTTTTCATAAAACTTTCAAAATTGTAGATTGCAGTTTAAAAATGTCGTCTTGAATATTCTCAAATAGACGTTGAGGATGCTTTAAGATTTATTCTATGTATCGGAAGAAGTGAAAGAAGTAATATAAGAGGCCATAAATAAAGAAGAAGATGACATGTTATTTGATAGTAAAATTGAACCAGAGGACACCACTGTTGTCGTTTGTTCAATCAGAATTTAGATAGAAATGGTACCGTAGTCATATAATGAATGAGAGGCAAACTTATAAAAAAACATATTTCTTGGGGAAATGGGGATTTCAAAATCATCACTTAAACTCCCGCAAATGGTTTAGTAAATTTATTAATCTTCCAATGCTAGCAATCTTTGTAGAATACATTGAGAATGAGAAGTCTCGTGATATATTGTATTGTTATATTCGATTGCTGAAGACGTTGATATTGTAAAACTATGGTCTGGATGAAAATAATCAGTGTGCTTCTGATCTTAGGTTTCGACAATTGGAAAGACAGTTATATCAAATCAAGTCACTCTAATTTCACAACCACCAAAGATCGGAAGCAAAATATATTTTTTACAATTGAAAGTTCAACTTTTCAATTTTAGTTACTATGTAAATTTGGTCCTGAAACTCATCTTTGACTAATATTCACAAGAAATTGAAAGTTGTTCTAGACCATAACGATAGTGTGAATACGATGTCTTTTAGGAAGTACTTATATTCAATAAATCAAGAATTTTAACATCGAGAGTCATGTTGAAGTTTGAATGTAAAGAATCAGTCACATTGTAAATACAATCTTAGTACTTTCAAATCATACCGAAGAGATGTTTTTGAAGGAATATAAATTCTTGTGATAAATCCATAAATTGAAGCTCTAGATCTATCATTAGAATCTATTATAAATGTAAACTTCTCAGAAAATAACTCATGTAGAATTCATTCTTGAATGGATCTATTTCTATAAGCTTCTCCTTGTCGCGGGTAGTTTTATGCTTTTAATATATATATATATATATATATATATATATATATATATATATATATATATATATCCAGTATTATTGTTTCTTCGTCAGCATTAATTGGCATCGACTGTACAGCTTTCACAAAAACTTCTAGATCTTCAAATTCTTTATCAGTTAAATCCAATTTAATTTTAATCAACTTTCAAAATTATTCAATATTTTTCTATCAAAACCAAATAACTAAAACATTCAACCTCCAAATCCTTTATTAATAAACAAAAGCTAATTTCAAATCATAATATACAGCGTTCTGATTCCACCTTCGTTTTGATAATCATCTTCAAACATGTGAGTTTTTTTAGATCGGGAATTTCCGCAGTGAATCAAAAGCACAGTATAAGCCAGCAGTGGCCAACCCAAATGATCTTGCGGGCCACTTTGGAAATGCATCATAACTTCGCGGTCCGCATATAAAATATACACATTCTAATATTAGATATAGACACACTATAGATATTTTTTGTGTTTACTATTATTCTTATATGTAAATTTTAAAGTTAAAACATAGATAATATAATAATAATGAAATTAAACGAACATTGCAAAAAAATATATAACACTAATTTTTAGTGACAAATATATAAATATAAATGAAATTAAAAATGAAATCATTAAAAAATGTTTAACTAGTCCGATATTTGTTTCTCCATTTCATCACTTAGCTTTTGCAAATCGATCTTAACTTGGGTATTTGCACATCGTAATTGGTGTTGCAAGTTAGCTTCCGTTATGTTTAAGCGTGTTTTCTGTTTGGTCAAAATAAATTTTGGAGAAAGCAATTCGAAGGCGTAAGTTGAATCAAAAGCACTAACAACTTTTTGTGTCAGATTTCTCAAATTGTAAAATTTCTCTTTTGTAACGTAACTGTTATAAAAATCTTTTTTTGATTCTGATATTTCAAAAATGTGTTTTAATTCAATATTGTGCTGTAAGTCAATCAGTTCCATTTGGAGATATTCTGGTGCTGACTCGATTTCAACATGAAAGAGAAATACTAAGAGAAATACAATAATATACATGCATTTATCATTTGAAATTTTTGTATTTTAATTTGGGGTATTTTATCTTTCCTGGAAAGCTAGAATAATATTGAAACCGAATCCTAATGGTAGAATGTCGCAAATCTCAATTGAAAATATGAATTTGGGAAACAGTTTTACAATCTGGTCAACTATATTTTATTCAAATCTTAGCAATTCCAAACGCATCACAAACGCATCCAAACATCACAAACAAATTATATCAAATACATAATATACACCATTAACATTCAATTATTTGAATAAATCCAAAATACATCTAGAGTCTAGACTGAGAACTTTGAACATTAATTATAGGATTTAAAGATTTTATCAACAACGCCTCACAAGTTATGTGTTCCCAATAATTACTCAGGTTTTTTGCAACTACATTGAAATCAGACATCAATATTTTCTTACTCGTACATTTCCTAAAATGATCACTAATGTGAGTCAATCAATTCACTCTACAATATATTTTTTGTTGTCATCAAAATATTCAGCATATCCATTGCGGATTGTCACTGAAGCATTGGAAATTAAATATTATGAGGCAAAGGTTTCATTGTTGTTTTCAATGCCTTTTACAAAAGATTGAAAAATAAATTATAATACTCTGTTTTCTCATTAGATCAAATTGCTAATATAAATGGATGAAATTTTCTGTTTGCATCAGTCGTCCCAATGATACTGTTGGGGTTATATAATGAAACGCAATTAAAATCACCAAAAATAACGAAATTGCAAAATTAATTATTGATCGGGAGAAAGCGGTATAGTTGAATGCCAAATCGATAGACGAATCTAAATATGATAGTAAAAATTCAGTAAGGGGTTCCAGGAAAAGGTAGAGAGCAAAAACCAATTAATTATAAAATTAATTAATTACTAATGGAAAGCCCGAGCTAATGGAAAATCCCAGTCAATAGGAATCCTGAGAGATATGGGAAAACCCGGGGTAATTAATGAGCAGATGGAAACTCAAAATGAGCACCAAGTAGAACATTTAATTGTTATTATGATCGCATTTCAGGTTTATTACAGTAGATAACAGCGTTAGTAGAGGACAAATGTTGACGAGAGGATAGATAACTATAAAAGGAAAACTCAGAAACTAAAACATTACCAATTTGGTAAAAGATAGTTATATACGACATGCGTTTAACACCAGAAAAGTAGCGGTCAAAAGGTAAAACAAGTGAAACATTTATTAAATTATCGTGCCAGAAAGATGGTCTCCCTTGGGTCTCCTACCTCACGATAACATACAATAAACTATCAAAGAAAGAAAAATGCAAATTAATAACTAATTGTAATTGTGGTGAATTGAGAATAAAGTTGTTCTGTGTTGGGTTTCTACATTTATATATAAAGAACACGAGGAGTCAGTGCGAACCGACTTTTAAACGATATTAACCCAGCAATACGAACAGCCAATTCTTCCCATATTAATTTGTAGGTGGCATCGGCATGAATATTTCTGTTGCCAGCCTTTACAGTATTTGTAATAAACAAGCACTCTAAATAAATATTTTAAATGACGATTCACGTACTTCGTCATTACTAAATTCATCTTCATAATTTATTTCATATGATACCACATAGGGTAATATGTCACTCTCGGAAGTTTTTCATGTTGTCTAAACACCACTGCTCAAGTTGTCCAAGACTTATTTTTGTTCGTTCATATTTTTCTTTTTATCAATGATGTCAAATAATTCAATATTTGGAATTTATTCTTTATCTTGAATCCCTTTTTTATTACTATAGTGGATTTTTTACTGGTTCATTTACCTCAAATAATGTATTAATTTCTTTCTTCTAAAGGTGACATCATTAAAATTTCATGCATATGATTTTCAGATGTTTTAAAAAGTGTCACCTTTTCATCTCTGTTGTTGAACATTAAATATGGTCCTGATTCACGTGGCTGCTTTCTCCGTCTTTTTGCCATATTACAGCGGTAATAGTGTTTCTAACTATCAATTGTTTTATTTCGATAATGGTAACTCCAAATATCTTCCGACTTCAAGAAGTTTTCTGCCTGTTCTTTAGCTTCGTATGGAAATTGTTGCTTCCGTGTACGTTGCCCTTTCCTACTCCTCGTTCTTTCAAATTTTTCATTGACTTGTAGGACTTCCTTGTTAGATTCATATTTTGTTAAAACAGCATCCATTCTTTGTGTAAGGGTACAGAAAAAATCTAAAATATTTTAAAAAAACTGACCCATTAAATACAGGCTTTTACTGATCACAATAACATTTATAAAATACTAATCATATGGCAATATTGGCATCTTCGATTATAATTTATCAAATTATAAATTGAAATAATTCAAAACAATATTTAATCAAATGAATTTTTATAACAAAAATAAATTGATTTAAATATTTAAAAACGATATTTGATTTTACTATTTCTACAGATTCACTGTTATCATCAGGTAAAAATGAAAAATTATATAGATTTGTTGACGAAAACGGTTTATTTTATTTTAATTCTTTATGGCTATTGTCTGATATATCATTGACTCTTAGCCAATCGCCTTCAAAATCATTATCTTTATCCCCTTTATGTATCCATGGCCACTACCATGTTGGTAATGTATATAGTGGTTGAAATCAAATAATAAGTAAGCTTCTTATCTAGGACTGTTCCTCGTGATATTTTCACTTACGGGGTCTTGACTGTTGATGGGAGGCCTTACAGCTCTTTCTTTTTGTGTCCATGTTTATGATTATATATTTCTACAATTCCTATTTCAAATGGTCCACTTTAATCACTATTTATCAATGTATCTTTCAAAACTCTGAGCTAGTATCAGCTCTTATTTCACAGATTTGGTGAATTATTTTAATTATCTCAGAAAATTTGTGCGGCGTTCCACCCTAATTTTATGAAAAAATTATTTTTCTATCTACTCGTGATCACTCAATCTTCATTCCTTTTCGGTCACTTTGCTTTCCCTTTAAACATATTTATAAAACGGTTATTGATTTATTTATATTATCTTAAGGCAACCTATATAATGCAATCGTGATACTCTTGACAAATGTTTGCGTACGTTCTTAATAGTTCCAACGATCAGGCTACTTTCTAGATCAACGCAACAAGACTGGTGTCTATCAAAGAAACGGTTGTCCTATTTGGTATTCCACCCAAATCCTGTTAACGGCCCGAGCAAAGATGATTTTTGACTTCCTTGCTGTCAGGACTAAATTCAGTTTAAGAGCGTGGAAGTAACGGAAAAATCCTGACCTGTTAACAGTTTGAGAGTACAGAGTACATATCAGTAGAAAGAAATTAAAAAACAAAAGTCATATAAATAAAATTTATTACTTAAAATTTTACCCTAAAAATTACATTACTGAATGACAATTAAAAACTAACTCACTACTGTAAAAACCAGTGATTTGTGAACTAACGCTGAAAAAAGGAAATTATTCTCATCATCAGTCTTCCTTTACATCTTTATAATTTCGCTTGCTGAAAATAATGGAAATTATAAGTTTAGTATTTTATCTAGTGTATTCGTTTTCACGTAATGTGTTCAATTCAATATACACGGGAGAGACTTCCGTCATTTCCGCACACGGATTCAGGAACATAGCTGATTGAGAGTATGTTTAAGAGTATGTTTAAGTGTGGTAACGAAACTACTACAGGCACGAAACTAGTAGTAACTGCTATAATTTTTATAAATCAGAAATTTCGTTTCCTAGACTTTGAAAGTGAAAAATCATTGATTACATCGTCAAAATCGACTGAATTAAGCATATCTGCCTCGATACAGAGTAGAGACAGAGAGTCCAATCTCTCCTGCTTCATTGTTGTTCTACGTGGGCTTTTGAGTCTCTATTTTTGTGAAAAGGATCACTCAGCAGAAACATTGGCTAGCATGGAAGGAAAATGCAAAGTGCAATATCCAGGTTTTGGAAAACCCTACGAAGTGTATCTTGAAAAACAACATCAAACAGTTCAGCATAAGTGAAATCACCTTTGTTTTCCTGAAACTTCGAACTAAGGTACTTATGAAACTGCTACAGTTCTCCAACTATGTCCATGCCGAGATCTTCCTGGTAAAAACTGACTAAGCTATAACAGCTTTTTTGCTTACACATCTTTGCAAACTTTACTTCTTCTTTCCATTTCAGTTGTCAGTTTGTCAAGTATACTATATAATGTAAAACACTCTAAATGTATCCCTGGCATTTATGTTTTCCGAGGCATCAACTGCTAAACCATCACTTTATTTAAAATTAACATCACGCTAATTCATGCAGTAATTTAGTAATTGCAAAAAATTTGTAGCAGCTCGTCGTGCTGCATCTTTCCATGCGGTGCCCTAAGAACGTGCTTAGCGTGATTATTGGTTAATCCGGTACTGGTAATATATCATGGCCGTATTATGTAATATGTGAAAGGTCAATATCGTGTGATGTAGTAGGTTAAGGTCATAATCTGTTATCGTCATTTTGAATTTTTGCTTTAATGAAGTAGTCATCATTTTAAATTTCCGCCATTTTGAATTTTTGTTTAAATATCCGGATTTCAGTCAAAAAACACCATGTTTAGGTTATTTTGGGCGATATACCTGAATTTGAGCTCAATAGTCACAAAAAAGTAGTGATTTGTCCTCGGCCATTTTTATTTTTGGCCATCAAGAAATTTTATTTTTGGCCAGCCTTCGGCCTGTGTTTTTTCTAAACCTTCTTTTGTAAGGTTTTGGCGGTTTTATGTTTCAGTTCATGGCTGAAGGCTGTTCTTTTGATTTTATTAATATTTGTTTTATTTATTTTTGATATATATTATTTTGTTTTATTTTATTTTTATATGTTTGTGGTGCATGAGTATGTTTAATATTAATAATTTCATAGTATTGTTTTAATTAACTAAAAAAAATTTTTGTTTTATTTGTGGCTTATAACCCAACAATATGAACATTTGATTATGTGATTTATGTAATCTAAGTTTTCGAATTTCTTCAAATACTTTTACTTCTACATTGATAAATATTGATTTATCTAATTCTAATGTTTTTATTAGTTTAGCATCAAATATAACTTTAATAACAGATCCTTTAATAGTGAATTTCAATAATTTACAACAATCTGCAAAACTTTGAAACTTATGTGTAACTAGCTTACCCACAGCGCGTTGTTGCAATCTTAAAAAAGGAAATTTAAAGACAAAAAAAATTAAAACAACTGGTGGGTTTCTGGGTGTTGATATTTTGAAACTATATGGTTGTTATCCAGACAACCCCATACAAATATCTTTCGCTTACCACTCGGCACCCGTTGTTAAGCAACGTTGGAACTGTGTTCAAGTGGGTAGATCGTCCGCAAAAAGTGAGCGTCATTACTAATGCTGTAATTGCCCGAACGATCTCTAAGTTCAACGAGCTGTCGATAGAAGACTTGTGCTCGATTTCGATTTTTAGGTCCCATTATTCTACTATCTCGTTCAAATATTAACCTATACTCTCATATCATTTATCGTTAAGTCCATTCGCCTAGTCCTTCTTATCATTGTCCGTATTATCGACTTTTGCCTTGGCTTGTACACCCTTCATTTATGTTAAACATACTCAGTATCTCTTTTATCCTTATCCCTATTAAACTACTATGTCTACTAGCGTTATCCTTGTTACTATTATAGGTATTATCTTTATTAATTGTTACTATTATTACATTTATTAATATTCTTATTACTATAATTACCATTATGTTTATTATTATTACTACTATTATTATTAGCACTATTATTACAATTATTATTATTATTATTATTATTATTATTATTATTATTATTATTATTATTATTATTATTATTATTATTATTATTATTATTATTATTATTATTATTATTATTATTATTATTATTATTATTATTATTATTATTATTATTGTTGCTATTATTATAATTACCATTATCATTACTATTATAATTACCATTATCTTTACTATGATCATTATTATCATCAAGGTTTTAGTAGGGATCCTTCCTTATTCCTCAGCTTTATAAAATATTTTATTGATATACAACATTAGCCGTAACCCATTCTTATTTTACAATTTTCGACAAAGTATTTTTGTTAGTTCGAAAAATTTTAGCAGCGTTCCGCCCCTATTTTTCGGTTTTATAAGGATATTACAATAACATTTGAACAACATTTCATTTTACTTTACTATTTTCTATAAGTATTTTCATCAATTCGGAAAATTTGGGCAGCGATCCGCCCTTATTTTACAGTTTCATTTTTACTTTACTATTTTTGTTAAGTACTTGAATTAATTCAGAAAATTTGACCAGCATTCTGCCCTTATTTTACAGTTTCATAATAATCTTATACCAATAGTTGAGCCGCAGTTCACTTTTATTTTACTATTTCTGATAAGTATTTAATCAATTCGGGAAATTTGAGCAGCGTTCGCCTTTATTTTATGGTTTCATCCGGATATTCTATCAATTATTGAGCCGAATTCTACTTTTACTTTGTTAACTTTGATAAGTATTTTAATTGATTCGGAAAATTTGAGCAGCGTCCCGCCCATATTTTCCGTCTCAATTCAACATAATTTATTTATTTCTTATAAATTATTTAAAAATATTATTTTCCATGATTTTAGTCGTTCGGATTAATCTTTTTCCGATGGCTATTCATTTTAACTGTTGCAACGATTTCGCAATTTTCCCCACTACCCATTCCTCTCTTAGTCCTTAAGATCTATGTATGTTCATATTATATTTAATGAGTGCCCACTAGACTACTCGGTGTTAGATATTTTGAGCCGATTGTTGTTAAAAATTTTATGTCAATTATTTAGGAAACGGATGATGAAGGAGCAGCCAACGGTCTACTCATTTACCCTCCAATTTCCCCTATGTACGGATAATATTGACGTTCCAGCTCCTGCGTTCCGCACGCCGGAGCCTTCACGGGCACGAATCATTGGCGGTATTCCACGCCCTTACATGGTTCGATAGATTATGTGTGATTTTAATTACTTGCAGTTTGTTTTGGCTGTGGGCCACAAAATAAAATAAAATTAATAAAAAAAAATTAAATGTTACCATCTAAATTCGATAAAAGTTTCGAGACATAAATATATATTTTCATACAAATTCTTCATTCATATCATAAAATTCCATAAAGATTCTCCACATAAACTCTTCATTTCATATCATAAATTCCATAAAAATTCTCGATATAAACTTTTCATTTCGTATCATAAAATTCCATAAAAATTCTCCATATAAACTCGGAAAGTAATACCACGAATCGACAACAGTAATTTAAAATCAATTTTGTGCTGCTAATTTGTGAAAACACATCAGTATATATACCTATCATTTGGCCTTAACCTTGCGTGTTAATTTTATTGCGATTAAACAAAATTCGACCTTGAAATTATTTGTGTTATCTAAATTAAATTTTTATTAATTTCTTAATTTAAATTGGTAATTTATTTTTAACATTTTTAAATAAATTTATTCAACCAAAAAATATTTTATTTTTATTCATTTAATTCATTAATTTTTACTTTTTATATAAATGGTAATTTTACGGTCAAATTTCTCTTGTTATTATGTTATGTTTTATGTAGATTTCGTGCGGTTCTTGATGCATTTTGTATTTATTTTATTTAACTTTTATGTTTTTAATTTTATATTTATTTATATTCTCTCAGATTTTAAAATATTTAATTGGTGTTGTATATTGTATTTTAAGTTATCTTGGTGCTGGGTTTTCGTGCTGTATTATTGATGCATTTAAGCAATTCTCAAGGCTATTTGTGTGCTGGCCCAACACAACGCATAGAAATTTATCTATTTTAATACTATTTATTTATTCGAGTGCTTTCGGATACACAATATTTTTTGTTTTTTCGTCAGTTGTGTATATGAATAAATCCGAAGGTTTTACCCATGTGTGAATTGGCAACATACAGTTGTCCATGCGAGAAGCACGGATTCTCGAAATATATTCCACACACTTGCAGCAATTGTCCTTATGCTTTCTTAATGGTCATTGCAAAAGCGAATCGCGTTGGAAACTGTAAACGTTTAAATTCAAATAGCCTTGAATTTTCCATTCAAAATTTTGGTTTCGATGACATTTTTCATAATTTTTTTTACCGAAAGTCTCGTACCATTACAAAGTTGTGGTGGATTGATGTTTCGGAGAAGAATGATAACCACTCCAATTTTAATATTAAAATGTGCGGTGGAATGCCTGGCAAATCCAGTGAATTCAAGAATTCCATTGTGTAATTGAAAACTTCGTCTTGATTCATCACTGTGTCGATAGACTTTTGTGTTGTCGTTTCGTCTGGTATTCCACTTTGAATTTTAAAATTGATGGCATTCACATTATTGCTGGTAGCGGCTAATATTGTACGCAAACTGAGCCACTGATGATTTTTGTAATTTTGCGTAATATTTGGGAAAACTTGTTGAATCAATTCGCCTTTAGTTGATGTCATCTTACAAAAGTTTGCTGGCAATGTGATACATTGTGTAGATCTGTCGATCACCATATTCCCATTCCAATATCCAGCAATTGTTTTGCGAAACGTTACACACTACACAATTTAAAAATTTTCAATTTTATAAAATAATGATTAAAATAAATATTTTTAATTTTTAACCGAAAAATGAATTAAAAATTATAAAAATGTTAAAAATAAAATCATTAAAAACCCCTCAAAATTGCCAAAAAAGGCTCATTGGTTGCACACACACACGACAACTATAAATATATTAACCAAATTCATAATTATTAACCAAAATTCTTAACAAAATCTTTGAACTTTAAATCTGAATTTTAAATTTGAAAGATATTTGTGTCATTAAGGATTCGATTGTGATTTCATATTAAAATATATATTCACACGTATTGATTTTTTATGGTCTAATAATATAAACTATTCTGGATGGTCATGCATCTTTTCGTGACACTGATGAGTCCCCTAAAATCTTATATATTCTTTATTTATGTCAATAGAAATCAGAAGGGCAAACTGGTAGCCAGCTGGCGAGTTAACTTTCGCTAGTTTTGCTACTTCCGAAAACTGGTTAAAAGACGCAGGTCTCTACCAACAGGGCGTAGTTTAAAAATGCAAGGGGGCTGATGGCAACGTCAGCCGGAGTAGGCAGGTAAAATTATCCGGAAGGGTGACATGAAATAGGGGATCTAGGAAAATGATCCATAGAGATCGTTACAAAAGGCATTTTCTTTTAAATCTCGTCGAAAGTTTTCATCATTAGCGGGTTGCTAGAGATAAGATAACATAAGTAGTAGAGAGGTGTGCTATAACACTGCAACTTTTTCATGGCCGAAACGTCATATAAAGTAACAGGGTTCATAAATTGAAATTGACGATGATTAAACGAGATTTACCACAGCGGAGCAACTACTAATACGAGTTGCATAACGGTGACATTATGCTGATCAGGCGATGAGTTAGCTCGTTTTGGGGTAATTTAAATTATGCAAAATTATCATGAAAACACAGTTTGAGCTACTACATTATTACGAATAGGGAACTTGAGTGTTATTGGTTAAGTTAGTCGACACCATATATGCTTCACTATAAAATCTACGTAAATATCTTCAAACTACACTGAAAATATTCATACAAGTCTCAAAAATGAGCTATTTACAGATAAAACAAGACAAATAATTTAAATTTTCACCAAGTTGAAATAACAATTTCGACACTAAACATCCAGAACCATGTCGGTATAATAAAAATATTAGTCGCTCGTGCATTGCCGAATAGAGATAACTCACGACACAATCAGTGAACAGTACACGTGGCTGCAACTTAGCAGTGTAGACCTAAACATAGATAAGTAGACTATTGGAGTAAATAAACATCCACCATCAGATACCTACTGAGAATCTGTGATAAACAAAACATCCGAACAGGTAAGTATACTCATAGAGCCTCAACTGGGCACACTACATGTCATTCGCAAGCCCGAAAGTTTCACATATGGCAACATTTTCGAATAAAATTAACCTCACATCGCCAACTAGAAAAACATGTATGCAATTAAACTCCAAATACACCTGATTCAATTCATTAAAAACTTCTATAATACAAGTTTTAATGAACAACCAATTAGAATTATGGTTAAGTTTATGAATTAGCCATTTTTAAAATGGCTAACAGGTAAATTTTTAAATAAAGTATATTTTAAGGCTTGAACTGTGATCTCGTAAAGTTATGAGATCATTATTCAAGCTCTTAAATAATTAAAATAATTAAAATAATTATTATACTATAAATGTAAGTCAGATTAATTGACAAATAAATTTTATTAAAATACAATTCAATCTCAAAATATTTCAATCTTCTTGCAGCAATTTGGAAAAAGTCGCCGAATGTGAAAAAAATATTTTTTAAGATTTTTATATTCTTCTTTTCTTAGCTCGATTTCCAGAGCCTCATTGATTAATCAAATCTACTAGGGAAGGACATTGAGCTGATAGTCTTCCGTATGCTTAACTTAATTTTGCTGAAGACACTTTCGATTGGATTCAGGAACGGACTGTACGGTGGTAAATATTCTATAAAGTTGTTTGCTGATAATGCTCCTCCATGAATGGATGCATTATCGTTAATAATGTGATATCCATCTCCATTCAATTTGGACGTAAGTTCGTTCAGGAAAATCTGAAATGTTTCCTTTTTGAATGATCCTACAATCAATTTGTTGTGAATTGGTCCTTTTACACCAATTGCCAAAGCCAGTAACATATTTGGTCCACGATTACTTGGAACTGTCGAATATATTCTTTTCCCTTTCTTTTTCCTTCCATATGTTTGACTTGTCCAAGTGTTGAAGCCACATTCGTCGACATATATAAGTTTTTTGTCATGCCAAGCTTCTTCTTGGAATCACGTCACATACTGCATTCGCATTTTCCAGTACGCGATCCGAGTTTCGTGAGGCGATACTTGGCTTCACTTTTTTATATGATATAAGTAGATTCCTTAAATATGTACAAATTGTGCTCTTGGATGCTCTACCATTTCTTTGGATCAAGAAATTTCGCATTTCCTCGAGGCTTGCATAAAAGTTATTTTCAACATAATCTAATAATTTATTTCCGTTTTCTTCCGAAATTCGTTTTTCACGGCCCCCTCTTCTTCTTTTGAAACAATGGCAAAATTTTTATATTTGTAAATTATTGTTTTTATGGATGACTTTGAAAATCCTAATAATTGTCCAAATGAGTAAAAATCTTCGCCATTTTCCATGGCATTGATAATCCTAATTTTGTCTATTTCTGTAATTCCATAAAAATATTATTTTTAGACTTAAGTTATTAAAACGTACCTTTTCCTTTTTTTACTCAATTCCACATTTGAGGGTCCTGGTTCAATGCATTCAGATAAATTGCAAAAGTTGTAAAAAAATTAGTTTATTTTAACTTTAAGATAAACCTTGCCTTTTTAATTTTTCTTCTCCGCAAAAAGGTAAAGTTGCAACAGATATTTCTGAAATATCTGAAAAGCTGTAAATATAATAAATTGATTTAATTTAATTTATTTCATCATTTTATTTCATCATTTTCTCGGAAACTCAATGTAGAATCATCCGAGTTTTCATAAAAAAATTTATTCGCCATTTATAAAAAAATGTCTAAAATGTTACTAAAAATAGTTTTATATAGAGTTTTTAATGAATTGAACATTTCTACATTTTGAAAGTTTGCATGCATTATTTACTATGTATTATGTGTTTATGTTTAAAAAAATTTTCTTCAATTTTCTTCCTTTCTATAATATAAGTTTTTATTCAGTTGAACAAATTACATACAGACACGGGTAAGTATGTATGTTCCTATATTATAACTTTATTGATTTTTTCATTTTATTATAGGAGTTTTTAATGAATTGAATCAGGTGTACATATTTACCTGTCATGTATTAATTTCATTGTTTGGAACTGATAAAATAAAATAAGTCGTTCAAACTGTCAGATTTCTACTTCTATCCTGTAATTTTGATAAATTAATAATTTTGTTGAATAACTAAGTAATAATTACATTGATTTTTTTATTTTTATATAATTTCTTCATAGGAAATTTTATTGTTAGATAACTATGAAGCTCCCCAGAATTCCGAAAATCGTGCCAGTTTCAGCATACACGTCACCTGTTCACTCTTGCTCTCTTCTAGAGGTCAAATATAAGGAACTTCTCCAAAAATACGAAAAGCTAAAAGAGACATGGAGCTCCACAGAAAAGACCCAGGAACTGTTTAAGAAGAGTTCCCGTATTTCACGAGCTCGAGATGATTTCATCATTGAGAACCGATTTCAACGGATTCTCATTGCTGACCAAAGTGCTGCACTCCATCAAATCTTGACGGAGAAGGACTTGCAAGCGCGACTGCCAGCCTGGAAATGGCCCATCGGATCGATATAATACCGGCCATCCTTTGCCGGGATCAACAACCATCCCCCCTACGAATTCTGTCTGGCAACCATTAACGAGTGACTCTATAATGCCTCCAATGTCTCACTTCTCAACAAGACACAAACCGAATATAAACAGGCGTCGGCAAGAAAAACACCGAGCAAAAAACGCCATGTTTCAGACAAATAAGACCTCCAAAATTCCAATCACGAACCTGCCAAATATCCAGTCGGAAATTCCACTTCAAGTTCTCTCGTTCCCCAGTCACCCTAGCGTAACAAAAACTTGAAAGAATCAATTAGTTTTAGAAACTATTCAAATGGGAACTGCGAAAATTCTACGGCACCTTCAACTTCATCATAAAAGAAACAATGTAAACAATGCCATTTACGTGAAACAGAAAGCATTTCGCAGTGTTATTTACGTTGCCTCAAAATACATATATTAATCATACTGAAATGATTTGAGATAAATGTTTGAATCAATAAAAAAATATAGTTTTATTTTGTGATCAAAATATGTTAAGTTTATTTTGTTAATTTAACGAAAATAAATCTAAGTTTTAATTTAAAATATCGTAATTGATAGTTTTATTACATGTAATAAGGATGACTGACAGCAGGATGAAGTTAACGGTAAATAAAATATTCATTCTATATAATTTAATTACATCTCGAGAATTGTAAGAATTTACGTAATCAAATTTAATTGAAATTAAGGTTATTTACATAATAAATATGGCAACGTAGCAAAAAGTTTGAACTAATAAACTTACAAGAAACATAAATCAGAAAACTGATATATTTCAATTATTAATTTTAAATTATCGTTCACTCAAATTTGATTAATAAAAATAAGAAATTAAAACCATTAATAAGTATATTTTCATATAATTAGGAGAATTTGAAGAACAAAAATATCACGAAATATACTCAAAGATTCAATTGTAATGCGAAAGTCACAGCGTGATGGATCGTGTCTTCAACAGGTCCACAAGTGCTAATTTTCAAATTTTTAATAGATTTCTCCTGCAATTCACTCAAAATTTCTCCTATGTGATTACGGAAATCTTGAACACGCTCTGCGACAGGCTGCTGCAAATCATCTATGCGATCTGTACGCAAATTACGAATTTTACAGCGCTTCTCAAGTATAAGTTCTGGCGCCTCAAGAACTATTATACCACATAAATTAACTGGTAGATGATCAAAATTATTTAACTGCTCTAAAGTTCTTGGATAGCCGTCAAATATTATGTTATGCGCAGAGCCTTTTTTGATTATTTTTAATATTTCATTTTTCATTATTTGACAAACCACTTTGTCATCAACCAATCCACCTTGCTCCATAACAAAGTTTACATTTTTGCATTCTTTATGATCAAATGAATTTAACGAAGATCTTATTAATGAACCTGACTTTAAAACTATTGAATTTGGAATCTTATTTATTAGAGCCGTACTCAATGTAGTTTTACCAGCTCCAGGTCCACCCAAAATACAGATGACATTCATTTTAGTTTCTAACATTTTATCTAGAATAAGGATAAAATAATATTTATAAGAGTTAAGTAAATTAATTAAATAAACATTTTCAAATATTTAGGCTATTAAGTAATTTTAAACAAAAACTTGTTATTTTTATATAATTTCATAAAACTGTTTCAAATGTGAAACGAGAATACAATATTTCAATCAGGGACGGAAAACCTTTTAAGTCAAAAGGCGAAATTTTAGAAAATTAAAATTTTTAATAGCCTAATAAAACTTACAAGAACGGAACACAAGACTTGTAAATGTATAAACATTAAAGTATATTGAAGATTTTATTTATTTGTTTAGCAAAAACTAAGGTTTTAAGAATTTTGTTTAAATGGCACGACCTCCAATAAAATTTGGTAGCAGAAAAATCAAATGGACGAAAATTTAACAAATATCGTCCTTTTATCATTAAACATGTTGGGCAAAAACTGATTCAGCCCATATTTGTTTGACCAGCACGATAGCGCGTGTGTGTGTTGGGCCGGAACACAAACGGCCTTGAGAATTGTTTAAATGAATCGGTAATACACACGCAAATACAACATGCAGATTTAAAATCAGACCCTTAAAACACCAACTAATCATGCTAAAATACGAGAAAGAAAAACAATTAAATATAAAATCACAAAACACAAAAATAAATTAAATTAATAACAAAGTGCAACAAGATCCGAACGAAATAAACATAAAAATAACACGAAAACCTAACAATTTGACCGAAATTTGACAATTTACCAAAAAATGCGAAAATCCATGAAAATGGAATAAAAATCAAATAATTTGAATTGGAAACAATTCAATTAAAAAGTTCAAAAAAAAAATTGTCAAGTTAAATTACAAAATAATAAAATTAAGAATAGAATATCCTAGAAAATCACAAGGTCAAATTTTGTTTTACTAAATCAAAATTAACACGCAAGGTTAAGGTCGTACAATAGGTATATATACCGGATTTATTTTCATATTATTTTAATCGTTTAACCAGTTTTGAAAAACTTGAATCGTTTAAATCAGTTTTATTCTGTGGAAGCCAGAAACTTTAATGTGAGTGAGAGGATGGTCGAAAACTCTCTCCACGTCGCGTCCTTGCAACCTCGAATGAGCTCTGCTTGGGCGTCGGCGTGGGGAGAGAGTTATGATGTACTATGAACGAAAATTATGATGTATTATGCAGCAATAAAAGTATTTAAATGGAATGAATTTTTGCGTCGAAATTTTTGCGGCCCACAGCCGACACATCATGCAAGTTATTAACTTATCACATCCTATCGAACTGTGTAAGTGTGTGTATACTCGCCAATAGTTCGTGTCCGTGAAGGCTACGGTGTGAGACGCAGTAGCTGAAACGTAAAATCATCCTTCCGTATAGGGGAAAAGGGCGAGGGGGAAATGGTCTTTTGGCTGTTTCGTCGTCTCCCAATTCCCATAAACTCGACCTAAATTATATTCATATACGGCTAAAATTTAAAACGCTGAGTAGTTCAATGGGCACTCATTAATTTGTAATATAAACACAACGCGCCTAAGATCAATTAAAAGGGAAAATGACGGGGAATTAAAAAATAAAATCGTTGCTATAGCCTTCTAATATTATGTCTTAAATAAAATTAATTAAAATCAATCCGTGGAAGAGATGTAATTAGCGTAAAATCCTCAGAAAAATATTAATTTCGAATTAAACCCACGAATTCAAAAATAATGACGTTAAAGGAAACAAAAATTCGAACCATAATAATTCATACTAATAGTTATAAACATAAAGGTCCTCGATAAATGTAGAATAAATCCAAGTTTTGAATTCTATGTAAAATAACAACTTACAATAGTACTCTTCCACAATTAAAAAGCAGTTCAATAAGTAAATGCCGAAATGTTAACCCACTAGGTGAAACCCGGCCAGTACCCTAATACTTAATAAGCACATAAACCTTACAACGCGATTTGAATATTTTTAGTGATAAAAACTCGAACTTCTGCGGAGCGTGACACGATAATCCCAAACACCATCAACACCTAATGAGATA
The DNA here is from genome assembly GCA_022537955.1 of Schmidtea mediterranea. Taxonomy (NCBI): domain Eukaryota; kingdom Metazoa; phylum Platyhelminthes; order Tricladida; family Dugesiidae; genus Schmidtea; species Schmidtea mediterranea. The sequence continues at coordinate 252,347,367 of CM039679.1, read as the reverse complement.
AATAAAAATAATATGGCGAGATACCAACAATCAGTAGATGAAGGCTAGTGAAACATAAGAATTGCCAAACAACTCGCCAACAATTATAACGACATGTGACGTAAAACTCTTCGACCAAAACAAATAACGTACTCCGCCAACTTATTCCAACAAATTGTTCCATTTTCCGAAAATTAACAATGAACAACAGGTTCCAAGAATTTATTTAATAAACATTCATCAATAGAAGTAAAATAAATTAGCACCAATAATTGAGACACTGCCATAGAGAATTTTCCACCAAACCTTTGCGCATCAGTAGATCAAAAACCTAAAAGACCAAAAAATCAATAATTCCTTGGAATTAAAATAGCGACGACCACCTACCTTTGAAATGACCCAACGGGAACAACCCAACTGAAAAATGACGAGCAAACCAGTGATAGCTAGATGAAATTGGAATGATAATGCGAAATATCTACTATTTACATATCCACCTAGACATTTATACGCAAGTAGATCGATATTTATAAATCAAAATGATTAGAGAAATCATCCCGTGTAACCCAAAATTAAAATGAATTCGCAGACAGTCGCATGCATATCCTGCAGAATCGTAATGCCAAACATACACACCTACTCGAGAAAATTATTCTCTAACCAGCGAAAATCGGCGTGACCGTTTAATAATACAACTGAGCGATCATGGCAATAACCCACTAGCCAGTATAAAAGCCGCTGACAAATCGAGACTGACCGTTGTTTTTCGGAAAATTAAAATGCATTATCGACATAATCAAGTAGACGAGAACGCTTCTGCTAGGATTCCGGAGGAAGACATAATCTTGGAGCCAAGATCCCACTCTGCAAGTAATAAACTTTACCTTTTTAATTCGTCTTATTAATCCATACAAGCCTTAGACGGAAACACCAAAACGCCCGATCCCAACGCCAAACTCCCCAGATAGAACACAGATAGTAGTAATTATTAAAAAATAAAATTTTACATCGTTAGAAAAGGTGTTTTCTCTTATTTATTTGTGAAGACGTACCAAACCTGAGGAGGTAAAAGTTATGAGGGTATATATTTGGGCCTGAACCAGTTCGGCAGAGAACAATTGATATTGAATAAATTTCCGATTGTCCTAGGTGAATATCGTAAAATTGCATAGGGATTTCCGACCGTGCTTTGACCTGTTCGCGATGGAGAGCTGATCCGAGTGTGGAAATTGTTTAAAGGATTGACAAATGGTGATAATTAGTTTGACGTCGAGACCTAAACCTACGGAATGACGAAACATCCATTTTGCCATTAATGAATTCCCATGCCGTGAAGTCCAACTTCAGGTTATCGTTAAATTAACATTCTAAAATATATTAAAGTAAACCGAATCATTTCGTTAATACTACCTATTAGACCGGAAATTTTTAGAAATAATTCATATATCATCGACCTGGTACTATTAAGTATTTTAGATCTCGTTTATTTAGATAATTTGCATAGGGGTCAAATAAAGTACATAGCATTGACATGTTAGTCTTGGATATCATAATTCTCATTCATTCAGATAATTTAAAATAAGATTGTTATTCGAATTACTCAAAGTATTGTTCAAGTAAGAATTTCATCCTAATATTACGAATGATTTACATAATGAATAATTAGATAACCTTAATATCGTCAATTTAATTAAATAGTAAATAAAATCATATAACCTTTTTAGTAAACGAAGTGAGCTGCCCTTGGCAAAAAAGAATCTTTAGAAAAATTCGGTATTATTCTCAATAAAATTAATAAAAATGGTACTCTCATTTATCCATTATCTAAGAGAAAAATTTCAAAACACTAATGTGTTAATAAGTTCGTAGTTAGAGATAACTGGATTAAAACAACGGACTCCAAATCGGTGTGTCACGATATTAGTAATTAAATATTTCAGAATCGGAAAAATCCGTATCTTGTGCAGTTCATTTAACTGATTTCTTTAACTCTAAGTAATTACAGTTTGATTTAATTCATTTTTCTTTAACCATCTTGAAAACCTAATTTGTAGAAAATGTTAATCTGGGAAAAATGTCTTTTTTTGTTGGGCTAGAATTTTCCTACAGTATCAAATTTCGTTTTTAAATAGAGATAAAAAGTTAAATAAATTGAAAGATTGATTATCGAAAAGAATAATAACGTCAAACTTGTTGAGTTGATAATAGCGCTGATGATCTCGGATCTCCTCCTCATTGCCGCTGGGTCGGGTAGGTCGACATTCCCCCCTACAGAACGTTTACATCGACTATCGTAGTAGAAAACAACCTCCTATCAAACTGTGTCTATAGTAATGATAATAGGGATGAAACACGCAAAGGTACAACGAAAAGACGACATCACGTCACATAAGTCCGACTGTGTACGGAGTTTTTGAAGAAGGTCAAGTAAATAACCTAGGAAAATAATCCATGAAGCGCACATCATTTTCCGACACGCGTCTGAGTAGTATCCCAGGTCAAAGAATCCAGATTTGGTACCCTCCAACAAACGGAGGAGGTCGAGCTCCCGTTTGTTGCCATAAAGCGGGAACCAGGCCGCAATCCGGTCAGAGAAATCCACAGTCAAGCTGAGTTCCTCCTCGCTCGTCTTGAGGAACATCAGCGACAGACTAATATTCAAGTGGATCGAGCCAGGCGCAACCTCGCTAACGTAAATGACGACATCGCAGCGGGTAGGATCGCCATTACGGACGGATACTCTCCTCCGTACAACACATCATTCAACCTCGACGACGAGAGGTTAAATACCAAATCTATGGCCATCAATGTAGTCGTTCCGCGGAGGATTCTCCCCGTAATATGAGAAGGGATGAAGAGCCAGCCGAAGGCCACCGCGAGCATTCTTACGCTCGGTCGACCCCGAAACGGAATACCTATGAGCATCGCCGGAAAACTCATCATGATTAATTGTCGACAATAAAACATTTCGGATGATTATGAGTGCCCTAGTTAAATAAACTTTTAAATAAAACATCTTAGTTGATTTTGGATACTTGTTTAATTTAAAATTGTTAACGATGACGCCTATAAGACTATATAATTAATGATTATAATTAAATAAACTGAGGTGAAATAACACGATCTAATAACCCTCTTTTGTAGATATGGAGCCAATTAAAATCCTGCAATGAGAGTTGGACCACGCGAGAAAAATCAACAAAAGTTTTTATGAGCAAATCTTGCAGCTGACAAAGGAGGTGCAACAAATTAAAGCTACTTGGGTAGAGCCGAAGAAGGTAAAAACGCTCTACCAGAAGATAACAGCGGCACAAAAGGGCTGGTCGGAGGAGAAGCAACTCAACCAGAACCTAAGGACACAAATAAGGGTCTGGAAGTGGCAGTGTCAGCCTGTCAAGAAGGTGCAGCGGTGATGTACCCTCTCGTCTTCGCCCCTGCTCAACTAGCTTATAGAGATACGATAACGGCTCCAAAGATTACCCCAAAGCCCAGCATCCATCGACCGGGAAGAAAGGAACGAGCCAAGCGTCGAGCTGCTCGACCCTAGGCTAATTTATAGTTGATATCTTCGAATACATGTTTTTTCGTTTAATTGTTTTTTTCTATTGTCTCGGTGGTCGCTTGAAATAGCATAACGTTAGTACACTCGAGAAAAAATAACGAAAGTCCAGTAATTGATTTATAGGTTGAGTAAGATCAAACAGATAAAGATGGGACCAGAGTGAATAAAGCACACGCAGGCCTTCTAACTGTAGTGTGTTGGACCCAGCTTGAGGTCGGGCCAGAGTAGTTCCTCTGTGGCGCTCACATTTGGTGACCTCAAAAACTCATGGTTACATTACCAACGTTGCCTCGCAACGGGTAACCATTGGGCTCAGCGAATGTTTTACATCTGGGGTCGAGGTTGTCGGAACCATAAACCCTACATGTGTTTTTGAGCGGAAAACTTAAAAATTTGGCAAAAATAGAAGATGTTAAGAAAAATAAAATAAATAAAAATAAAATAAAATAAAATTTTTGTACATAAAATATAAAATTTAACTTTAAATTAAAAGTGTTGAGTTTCTGGGTGTTGATATTTTGAAACTATATGGATGTTACCCAGACAACCCAATACAAATATATCTTTTGTTACCACTCGGCAACCGTTGCTAAGCAACGTTGGAACTGTGTTCGAGTGGGTAGATCATTCGCAAAAAGTGAGCGCTGTTGCTAATGCTGTAACTGACCGAACGATCCATGGGTCCAACGAACTGCCGATAGAAGGCCTGTGCTGGATTTCGATTTTTAGGTCCCATTATTCTCCTATCTCCTTCAAACATTAATCCATACTGTTATCTCATTTATCATTACGTCTATTCCCATAGTCCTTCTTATCGTTGTTCGTATTATCGACACAACAATTCAAGCTGTGCAAGTGCGGTTCATCCACCAATAGCCTGTGCCCGTGAAGGTTCCGGCGTGAATAACTCAGGGCCTAAACGTCAATATTATCCGTTATAGGGGAAACTGGAAGGAGGGGAAGCAGTCTTTTGGCTGCTCCTCCATCACTCATTTCCTGTAATTTCTACCGAACTAAAATCATTCTCATATAACGGCTAAAAATCACAAACATTGAGTAGTCCAGTGGGCACTCATAAAATCATAATATCGATACAACTATTCTAAGGTCAAATCAAAGGGAAGGGTGTGAAAAAAATCGGAAATAATTGGTATGTCATCTAATAAAGTACTCTAACTAAATCTTAAAAATTTATTTAGAATAACGGAACGAGGTAGCACGAAAATTATCCGTAAAATTGACTATGCCCAAGATAACAAACTAGAATAACTTAAAAACCGCCACTAAAATCAAAGTTAAATGAATAACGATGAAGGTCCGATACTATGATTATCGCCACACTAGACATAGATTAATTGACCATGATGTAATAATTCGACGGACCGAAATTAACCCCATAATAGTTCGGAATAAACGAATTCATTATAAGTTAATATTTACCCGTAATATTCACCAGGGCCAGTCAAAACGAGCATAATTATTTAAAATTAATAATTAAATCTCTAACGATTACCTTCGCATTGAGTTGGGGTACGCATCAAAATTCATAAAGATATCCAAACTCAGTTTAGAGCATCAATCCCCGATAATGCTTTCCGACCAAAATAATAATTAAACTACTATCTTAAAAACGACCCCAACTGAACCCGGTTACGTGGTTAAATAAAGCTGATTTATTCAATGAAATGTTCAAATTATAAAAAACCACGCGACTTAATTTACCCGATTAGAACAAAAGGCCATTTAACATCTCGCGGATTAATTATACAATACAACTCATAATGCGTTAGGAAGAAAATTCATAACGGTTAAAAGATCAACAGGAACGATTGAGTTTAGTAGTGAATTGATCCCATTGTGCATCCGAAGTCCATAACCCACTAGAACTGTAAATATGCTTGAAACTTAACTCCAATCCAACTCGATCCCTACATAAAAATAAATTAAATAAGTGGTAGGAATAATTCGTCTAGTACCAGATGTAGAAGCCGAATAGGTGTAAGTTTTGAATGAATCCTGTAACCGAGAAGGCGGAGAATAGGAAGATGGCCATGACATCCATAAGAAGATCGAGAAAAAATCCGACGAGAAGTGGAATGACAGCGAAATAGTCAACGATCAATCTATCACAATTGCGGATCAATAAACTCGAAAAGAAGAGATTTAATGATATAGTAAGCAATCCACCCGACGAGGACAACTAATCGGGGCAGAGAAAAATTGCCACGTCGTGAGAGAAATGCGAGGAAGGGGTTCCTTTAGCATTTTATCGATCCACTTACGCCAATTTCAGAACAATCTACCGAGTAGAAAAATGAACCGGTTATACTGAATCTGTTACTCCAGACAGAAAACCTAATGGGTTCACACGCCAATGTCAGACACACTTACAAGAACAGCCACATAAATAGCCTGTAATTCTGCTGCACAGTCAGAATTTTTAGATAGCGAAGAAAAATGGACACGAATGATAAAAGACAAGAATGTTCTGCGGCCAGGAGAGGCCCTACCTCACGAGCAGACAATCTCGACGTGGTGGTCATGGAACAAAAGATTGGCAATAAAGATGGTAAGTGATTAAAGTCGTTCATTTAGAAATTCTTAATAAAAATATTTTCATAATGCCGTTTCCTCCCGTCGATCCGGCCTTATTATCCCATGATTTACCTTCGACCTAGGAATTGAACCAAGAAGATCTGATGTTCCCATCAGGCGTCTAATACAACGGAGTGGAATAAAAGTTTATTAGTTAACCATAGTCTATGGGATTGGCTCATAAAATATGACATTGTGTGACAGAATAAATCTATGCCTTCACCAGTTTTATTGCATAAAAAATTTTTTATATCGACTAAGGATGTAACCTGCAAAGTAGCGAATTCATGTTCCAGTTCCAATTTATGAACCAGTTGAACTCACATTCGTCGTGAATCTCCTTTATGCCACAACAAGTCATGACTCCGAATCTAAGTCTTTTACGCGGAAAATTGATACGAATCCGTTGTTCGAGTGTAAATTTGCTGATCAAATACAAGGTACGATGAAATTAAGACGATGTTTTTTAAAAGGATAGGCTATCACTACGTGAACCAATCATCTCAGCTGTCAAATCCTTATTGCATTGAAGTCTTATTTTCCATTTACGTCAGGCGCTGGAAAACTCATTATCATCCTGCACGACGAGATAGAAACAACCCTTAATGAACAAAACAATATGCAGGGGTGAATTAAAGTCGGCCAGGTAAACTTAATACGTTCCGAAATTAAATGGATACATCACGTGGTGGAGATAGACCGAAGTCATTTGTTTTCATTAAACCGTCGCAACGAGAGAAAGCAGTAACGAAAAGTACGTATATGGTATTTCTGTATATCTACCTGCGAGTCATCACTAACCCCAGCTTGTCATTAGAAAATATGAGGTGAAATCGACCTAAGCAACAAATAACCATTATCGACCATATATTACTCAAAATTTTGTTTAAAATCCTCTGTCTACAAAAATAATAATAATTATAATGATCTCCGTTTTATTTAGCAGATTTCTGGATAGATGAATCCTGGATTACGGGAAGATTCCCATCTCACTCCGCTGCCAGATGCAGGCAGGCTATGTGGGATGCAGGATTCTCGATTTCTCCCGTAAGAGAATCGAGATCAGGCCAACAAGGAGGTACAGAGGACTTAAAACTACCATACGTTGCAATAAAAAAGGAGCCAGGCCGTAACCCGGCCCGAGAACTTCGGGGCCATGCTGAATATATTCTAGCTCGCCTGGAAGAACACCAAAGGAGAACATATATGCAAGTAGAACGGGCTCGACGCCACTTGGACCAAATAAATGCTTACATTGCAGCTGGCCAGATTCCGAGTACAGATGGGCATACCCCCTCATACGGCATCTCATTCGAACTCGACGACCCAAGACTGAATCGACCAACTTGACCCATGAATGTGACCGTCCCAAGAAAAATACTCCCGAAAGAAATGAGGTGAGAAAACGAAAGCGGGCGAATGGAATGGGATCACTCCTATACGCGAAGACCGTCGACAAGAAATCCGAGAAACTCTTATCGAAATCCACACCGATACTAAATTTGATAAAAATAAATGTTACGAGTTATTTTGTTCATTTGTTCCTAGATTAATTATCTGAAATAACGAAGCATCCATCTAACTAGAATAGTGTAGTAGAAGATCATTGTAATTATCCCATTAATGACATTTTTTTTGTTCATTAAATAAAATAAACTCTATAATGATCTGCCTTGTTGTAGAAATGAATCCTTATAAAATTTTGAACGCTACCTCGAAAAAGCACGCAAGGAGAATGCAGATCTTCAGCGACAACTAATCCAAATAACCCGAGAAATTCAGCAGGTTAAATCAATCTGGGTGGAACCCGCTAAAATGAGGACCTTGTATCAAAGAGTAACGGCTGCACAACGCGGATGGACTGAAGAAAAGCGACTCGGACAAGCTCTGAATACCCAAATTCGCAACCTGGAGGTGTCGCTATCGACCTGCCAGGAAGGCTAGGCCGTCACATACCCTCTAGTTTTCGCACTAGCGCAGTTGGCTTATCGAGCAGCGACAGACACAACCAAACCGGCCGTGAAGCCAGCTCAACGTCGACCCGGGAAAATGGAACGCGCAAAGCGCCGATCATTGAAACTCACGGGACAGATACAAAACTAAGTGTTATAATTCAATAAATAATTTATTTGAGTGTCTTAGTGTTGTTTATTTAATTGGTAGCGATAGAAGTTAAGTTCACGAGGCAATAAGGTTTCATAGAGGTTCGGAGGAAAGATTACTGATTGAATATGACGAACAATGACAAGAAAGGGACCGGATTGAGAAATCGCACACATGCCTTCTATCGGCAGTGCGTTGAACCCGCTATAGGATCGGGCCTTAGTAGTTCCTTCGTGGCGCTCACCTTTGGTGATCCCATAACCAGTGGTTACATTACCAACGTTGCTTGGCAATGGGTAACCATTGGGGGCGAGAATAATTATATTTGGGGTCAAGGTTGTATTAACCATAAACCCCATAAAGGTATATTAGTTTCAGATGTTAATAATTTATTGTTACATTCGTAATAAGAATTTCGTAATAAGAACTAACTATCCATTATGTATGTGTTATGAATATTTAAAAATAAATAAATAAAAATAATAATATTAAAAATAAGTTATATTAAATAAATAATTAAATAAATTTGGCAACGATTTAATTAAAAAATAACGCCAATAAAACAATCTGAACTGATGATACAGAGATTTATAGAAAACCAACTGATACTGGTCTTTATACTTCTCCAGAAAGCTTTTGTGAATTTAAGTATAAGAGAAATATGGTGAAAGGATTGATTTATCGTTCATGGTCTTTATCTTCTACTTTTGCTAATTCGGTAAAAAGTGTTCATAAATTGGTTGAGTTGTTGATAAAGAATTGATATTCTAAATCATTTATATTGTTTATGATAAAAGAGACTGTTGATAAATTGATTAAAAATCCTAAGGATCCATGTTTTGGAAAGTCTGAGTGTAATTTGTCAAATGGGTGTGAATTGAGTGTTGATCTAAATAATAGTAAAAATGAATATAAAAAAATTGAGACTAAATATGTGTTAGTATTGTCGTACTCTGAAGGTTTTACAAATTATATAAGGAAGTTAAGTAAACAGATGGGAAATTTAGAATATAAGGTCGTTTCTAATTCGTGTAAGGTACGCAATATGTTTATTAATAAATCAAAAACTCCGGTTGGATTGTGTTCTGATCTCGTTTATCAATTTACATGTAATGGGTGAGATGCCACATACATTGGAGAAACTTCCCGTCATCTCTGTACTTGAATTCTAGAGCATTGTCGATTGAAGGGTTTGACCAATATTAGTGAGCACAATAGAGGCTATAAAAGTGAAATAAGAATGTCTGATTTTAGAATTTTGTTGAAAAGTTTTAATAATTATTGGGAACGCGTGATATGTGAAGCATTGTTGATAAGGTCATTGGATCCAAAGATTAATGTGCAAAGTGCTGTGACTACAAATGTTTTGAATGTTTTTAAATAGTTTACGTATATTAAATCATGTTTATGTATTGTTTTTAAAAAAAAACTTTTTTTAATATTATTAAAATAATTGAAATTTTAAATTACATTAATTTTTTATAAAAATTTATATTATAAATGAAATTTTAAATTAATTAAAAGTTATTTAAATATATTTTATAAATATTTTTTTATTACAAAATTAAATTAATAAAAAATAATTTGTTTAAATTAAATGTTAATTCATAATATTTTAGTTGGTTTTGAATACCTGAAGATGATAGTTATGCTATCTAATTATATTAAATAATTAAATTAATAAATAAAATAAAATAAAATAAATAATTAAATGTAAATTAAAGTCATTAATTAAAAATAAATAATAATTAAATTAATTACAATAAATAATAAATTGAAATTAAATAACAAATAATTGTTTTTAAGTAATAATAAATAATATTTTAATTAGATATTGTTTATCAGCTTTGCAAGTTTTTTCGCATACATCTCTTACCCACAGTATTGTTGGATTACAAGAAAATTGAAATATTTGAATAAATACTACAAAATAGGACAAAATAAATATCGAATAAATGTTTATATCGAAAATCCAAAGTGAAGAAACTGAAAAAGAAGTAGAATTAATTGATGCCGACAGATAAGGATAATGACAATTTGATGTGATTTTTATTTATTTTATTATTGTTGGGTAAAAACAAATATTTTTGAATTGTTGTTTATCTGGCACGACATCCGATAAAATCAGGGCTCGCAAAATGCAAATAGACGAAAAATCATCAACAATAGCCTACTTAACATTAAATAATACAAAAAGTAGAATAAAGAGTAGAAAAATACAAAAATTATATAAAAAATAAATAAAAACATTTAAAAAGAATCAAAAAACATTAATTTTTAGCAAAATTAACATATTTCATCAAATTGACTCCAACTTCATAGAAAACGCTTATATTCTAGAAAATAAATATGAGAATTAAGGTTAAAATATAATTAGAAACTTTAACAAAAAAGAATCATTAAAATCTGACAACTAGGGAAAAAGTGATGAAATATGGTAAAAACGTGTAGGCGTTTTGTTTTGTCGCATCAAAAACATCCCTGTAAAATCCCGCTATATAAGTCGATGCCAGATCGACACAGTTTAATGCATTTTTTCAAGATATTTTTATAAAAATCTTTTATTCAAAAGTAAGGAAAAGTATTTTTTATTTTCATACTATTATTATTTTATCATTATTTTTATGTTTACAAAAGATATAGGATAGGTACTATCATATTGAATTTTTATAGGTCTAAAAATATATTTGTTATATCAAAATTTTCTTTTTATTCGAATTATATGATTTGATTTATTTTTATTTTTGAATTTTCATCAGTTTATTTAACAATAAACCAATATTAATGAAAAACGAAATAGAATGATATTTCCTTCTCTTCCATGGTACTTAACCTATACGAGATACCTCGTGACCAATATTTTTCATCACTCGAGAAAAGTACTAATGAAATATTAATAATGATTATTTATGCATTTGATATTATTATTATTAGACTTAACCATTATCATTAATCTCATAAAATTATCATTTATCTAAAAACTTTTTAAAGAATCCAAATGGTGCAAATCTGAACGTTATTTTATCCACCATTATTATTTATTTTATTAACTATTATTATCCTACAATCACATGCATACAAGTGAGCAAAATTAATCTTCACCAACTAGTTAAAAGCTAGTACTTCGGTGTTGGAGGTACCCTTAGTGAATGGTAGTTCGCCGAGTCAAATCTCCTCTCCAAGGACCTCAACGTCAGACCCTCTGTAGAGAGCGAAGGATCATGAGGAAGGCCTAAAGATTATATAAAAATGAAAGAAAAATATACGAACTAGAGACAGCCAGAAGAAATGAAAATATTAAATGAAGAAAAAATTGAATGATAAACTTTTACTAAAGACAATTTAGGAAGCTATAATATCGAATTAAAATAAAGTTAATGAACGAAAAGGAAGAAAGTAGATCAATTTATTATCCAGAAATAAAAGTCAAATGCTAGAATCACGATATTCACAAAGAATCATAAAATGACTAATTAAACAAGTAATCATGTTCTCTCATTTTTAATTTTTACATATCATTATATTAAAGAGAAAGAAAAAACTCTTTTATATAATTTTTATGCGATAGAAAATGTGAGTGGAATAAAAGAAATTTTTTTTTTATAAATTTTTTAATTAATATGTTTTGAACTCAGCCTCCCTGGATTTAGATGGAACGGTTTTTGCTCGCAATACTGTTATCAGAACAGATCTGAGTGTAACAATATGAAGACCTAATGTAATAATGCATGAACGAATTAACTGGTTAGGGAAAACGGTGTTGGCCACCTGTCGTGCAAATTATCGATCCGAAATTTATTATTATTATTAGTTATAATTTTTTTTAGTTTCAATTAATTATTTAACTATAATTAAAACTCTATTATATTTATTTAATCATTTTATTTCCTATCTGCTGATCAAAAAATCCAAAAGAAACTCGCTCATCCTATGATCATGGACTCCAGATATTCCCGAATCCAGGACTGTGAATATGATTAAAATTCTACAAAGATTATAAAAATAAAAAAGCTATAGCAAATTTTATTGTTGCTGTTCTTATAATATATTCATCCGAGATATTGTTTTAAAACTTTTATATATCATAAATAATAATAACTAAATAAACTAGTAAAAATTTATTGATATAAAAAATTTAGAATGAATCATGGCTGGTTACGGCAAAAAAATTAAATTTCAGTTTGGATGATTTCCTATAATAAATAAATGATTACTAAACAAAATAGTAATTTTACAAAGTATAATAAACCTAAAGTAAAAATCAAAGAGGAGTAGTAAATACAACTTACTCTAGCGAATGATAACTGCATGCTAGAAAGGCATTCTTCGTTTTGATTACATTAAATTCCATCGAATTTGGGTAAAATCCAATTGAAATTTAGATAAAAATTCCACAAAGAATGGAAAATAATTAGTAAATTAGAAATCCAAAGAAATCTAGATCGATCGATAAAATAACCGATTAATTTTGTTCTATCCGAGTTAGGGTGTTGAACAAGAAATCTCGTTCTAAAAAAACGGAATTTCTTGTTTAAAATGACAGTTTTTTGTTTAAGTTGAAATCTGGGATTTTCAAGGGGAAAGGACCCAAATCTAAAAATTTTAATCATATATTCAATTAAAAACCTATTATTAAGATCCCATACATTTGCTACTCGACCAACCTGTTCCTGAAATAACTAAATTAAACTAAAAACTCCTCATAAAGCTTCCATCGGTTCATAACCAATTATATTTTGTCTAAATATGCACCTCTACCTTAAGTGGTTTTTCATCTTTATGGCCATAAGATTATTTTAAACTCGAGTTTCAACTCAATCTGAAATTTGCTCCATTATTTTAGTGCAGCCAAATAATAATAAAACCCTGGATGTGGAAAAATTCAGACAGGACGTAGCCCACTATCACAACGAGGCCCTAAAACAGAGCCAAAGAGCTGAGCCGATGATCCGAAGATGTCGTCGGATGGAGGAGACATGGACTCGGCCGGAGCAGACGACCAAATTGAAACAGCAAAATGAATTGCTAAAAACCAACACACGGAGATGACAATCACAAAAAAATGTCACCCCAGCAAAGCGGAAAGGGAAAGAAGACGCCGATTGAAGACCGCTCGTCTACTGGAGCAGATAAAGAAATTTGCACCCTCATTTGCTGACATTCTCTAATAATCTTTCAATTTTTGTAGTTATCAATAAAATGTTTTGGGATTTGGGTAGATGGTCGTTTTGAAATCATTTAAAACTTTCTATAAACAACACTTTTAAAACAAAAAATAGCGATCAAGGAGTCGATATATATTTCAATTAAATTAATAACAGAGGGACCTATAATTAAAATGAGCATGAATACCTTCTATGGTAGCTCTTGAACCCAAAGGATTTCTAGAGTATTAGCAGTCATGGTAGTATGGCTCACCTTTTACTAGAAACCGCCCATTGGGATACATTTCCAACGTCATTTTGACTAGTATCCAATGGTTATATCTCTTGTGCGCGAATCTGGTGGGAATCCCTTACAAGTGACCGCGAAAATCTTATATCTTTTACCCATCAGGTGCCCAGCATTATACTATTTTGGTATCATTTTTCTTTATGTCATAAGTAATTTAGATTATTTAAATTTTTATAAAATAAGAATCTGTGATTCATCTATGTATATTGCATCATCTAGAAAAATCTATGATTGATTTTGACAATTTATGATAAAATTTAATGCAAACTGGAGAATATTATTGATAATGATATTTATGTATATATTTTTATATTTTAAATATGAGAAAGAAGTTATAGAAAAAATAATTTGAAAACAAGAGATAGTTTTAACCAGCGATGCTTTGCGAAAATTTCCTAACCGGTTAGTAGGGATTCTTTTTTCTAATATTTATGTTTTGACATGTCCATTTGATTTTTACCTAGTATATATATGTTAGGAAAAAAGCTAATTATGGTTCATAATATGAATTGTACAAAAAATTACAAAAATTAAGAAAACTAAATCAAATTTTCAAAATTTGTATACTTTTTGAATTTATCAAAGTAAATTTATTTTATGTGATCATTATTAATAGCAGGTTTCCAAGAACCATAAGATTTACAACAAACGGTTCGCGCGAACCGGTGCGAACCAGTAGGAAAGCATCGCTGGTTTTAACCCCAAAGCAAATACATAATAATTAAATTTTTAATAAAATGGTCGCTAGGGGCTAAATAATTAATTTTTTAAATGTAGACTCAAAGCGTCATTCATGTTTTTAATAATAGACGCAAGGCGTCAATAACAAGTTTAAAAAACCAATAATAATAAAATTAATAAGAATTGACGCGAGGCGTCATTAAGTGTATGAAAAAGACACTTTAAGCGCCAACAAAAACAAAACATTTTCCTATATAAACTGAGAGATTTCTCAGTCAAATCACAACTACCTATATAACTTAGGTTTCTAAGTCTCAAAGAAGTTTAAATTAAAGCGTAACAGTACACAGCCTAGCTTGGGCAACTGCATTAAAATATTTGTATTGATACAAAGCATTTGGTGAAGGTAAATTGATATTTTTTATAAAACATTGTATTTACTTGAATAAATATTTAAATTCGAGTTATCATTGTTTATTTATATAAGTGAGCATAATTAAGAAATTGAAACCTTAACAGTATCAGACAATATTATTTATTTTGATTTAAACAAATAAATTATAAAATCATTCAGCTCTGTTAGTTGTAAACCGAACAAATAAATTCAAATTATAAAATAAACTTAATTGTGTTGGGTTTTGTGGTTTTCAATAGGAACACGTTGAGTCAGATTATTATTTTATGTTACTGAAATTGTTTATAAACCGAAAAACTCCTCTAAGATAATGTAAAACTGGACCATTCCCATATTCTTCAAACATTGTTTTGATGCGATTGGTTATCTCCTGATATTTATTCCGTCATTGATTGGTTGCTGGTTTATTATATATTATTGCAGTAGCAGTTTAGATAACTTTTAATTGCTACTTTTTTGATGATTTTTTTAATTAGATTTCTTTCCATTATTGTTCGTCAGTTAAATATTTATATACTCGCTTTTTCTCAAAGCCACTGGGGAACAATAACAATAGTTCCATATGTCAGACGCTTCGAAGACTATATCATTTAGTTTTTTTATAGTATTCATTGAATAGGTAAATTGGGAAGGATGTTACTACCTGGATCAAATTATAAATCAAAAATTAGATATTTCGTTTATTATTTCATTCAAGCATAGCCCGCCACCTTTCAGGTATCAATTTTGTTATCTATTGAAGAGAAGTTTCAAATTAAGTGGCCAATAAATACAATTAACAGATTTAAGTTAATCAAGAACTCAGTGGAGGAACTTCAAAAAATGGGCCTCCGCAAAAGAATTTTTTTAATTTAACAAAAAAATGTTACTCATATTAAATATATTTTGAAGAAATGTGTGTTTTATAAACCCTAGGGTTGTTTATCATATTTTTAATCATAGTTTTATATTTGTTGGCTCGCTATAACTGCGGAAAAGATTTTAAGAGTATTAAATTTGTTCCGCCACTGCAAGAATTATATTGAGAAAGAAAACATATAAAAATGGTTGCAAGAAAATATTCCAATACAATTTCTTTTATCTTTATTTAATTGTAGACTATAGATCACTATTTCACATTACATTCAACATAAATATCGATTTCTAATTAAAAAAATATAAAGACAAAAATTTCAAAATAGGTTTATGGTAAAAATAAAACAGTTTTTTACTAATAATTCAATAACACCTAATTAAATTTGATTAATGAAATTTTTGAAAGAGCATTTTTAAATGTACAACAATAAAAGAAAACTTCAAAATGAATTTTTAATTAATAAAAATTGAATTCTCAATTCCGGGGACCTTAGGACCCTGACCATATGGTCATCCTAGCTCCCCTATATCCGGGCATATATATATATACATAAATAAAAAGGGCAAAAATGTTAATAAAAAAGACTGATTGGAATTGCATATTTAAATATATCAATTGAATAAGAAAATATAAAATAAATTTAAATTGACAATAAATTTATTATTTAATTCTAAAAAGTATTATTTTATTTTTATAACTCAATTTTATAATTTTCATTTATTAGCGTGTCATTGACATTTAATAGCGTATTATTTTAATTTGATTATGCTAATTTTACATTTTAATAATTATTTTAAAATTTTTCATATTTTTGATTGTGTTAATTTGTTTAATAAAATTTATAAAAAGATAAATTTCACATAATCAAATTAAAATAAAACTTAACACTATTAAATTTCAAGGACACACTTATAAATGTAAAACATTCAAACTTAATTTTAAATTCTTTTTTCATTTAGCATACAATTTATAGGGTGGATATAACTATTTAATATTTTTAAAATAGTAGAATAAAATATTTAAAACTTTATTTTAAAAAATTAAAATATTATTATTAGATATTTTTTCGTCTTAACTCTACGAATCAAAAGTAATAGTAGTCCAATTTGTTTTTTATTATTATTGTTTTCATTTATAAATATACATGGATGAAAAGTTCTGTATGTAAATAACAAACGAATTGGAAATTATTTACTGTAAATGTTTGGCAAGTAATTTTTTCATTTGTAGGCCCCAAATCTGTAGTTGGCACACCGTAACTTCAAACTCACAAATCTTAACCCACATCGCATTGGAAATAGTTTTCAATCTGAAAATGCCAAATCTGCTCGAACACGAACCGGTAATGTTTATAATTTTTGGATGTAGGAACCACTGAAACCGAACATGAATAAATTTTCTGCGTTACACGATCACCAATTGTTCTTCACAGACAACTCGAATTGCTAATTTGTGATGATTATAAAAGTTTCGGCTATTGTGTAAAACACTACCCTAAAGTTTTTAAAAAATTAAATAATAAAAAAAAACAATAAAAAAAATAATGATGGTACTTGTAACATCCTAAATGTATTTGCATGAACTGAGTGTAAATTTTTCGGACTATAAAAACATCATGTTGTCAATCATTCCTCAATATTTAAAAAGTTATTTAGAATAGTGAATTAAGAGAAATGTTTTTGCACTTATGTTAATGCTTATAATATATTAGTGGAACATTATTTTTTTATTAATTTTATTGATTTTTTTATTATTTAATTTTTTTTTAAAGTCTAGGGTAGTGTTCTACACAATAGCCAAAGTTTCAACATACAAAAATAACAAATTCACCTTCGTAAAAAGTATTAAACTTTTATTGAGTTTACTTGAGTGACAACTTGCAAATCTATTATTACGTACATTGTTGATCTGTAAAAAGACTTCACAGTTGAATTCCACAACGCTGTAGTTGATCATGGGCGTATATATAGTAGGGTTGACCAATAGAGCCGCGTATTTAGGTTTTTGAAATTATAAATTAACATTTTCTACAACAGCTTAATATTAAAAACAAGGAACTGAAAATATTTACGACAATTCACCAGATGGTTAGAAAACAGAAATAAAAGTAATCAGGAACTTCTTTGATTAGTGTCATTTTGTTTGACTTTCCAAATTATGATTTTTCTATTTATAAGCATTTCTAGACATTGGGTGACAAATAAAATCAGGAATCATATAACATAAAATAAATCACAAATTTCCGAAATTAAACGTCAGAAAAATATTGAAATTATTTAAACAGCTGAAAATTTTTAAACGATAAAACTAATATTAACGGTGATTCCTTGGTAGAAGCAGTGGTGTTGTGTTAAATTTTTTTTACCGGAACGCGTACATATAATTATATAGACAGGGCCGATCTTGGGTAGGCGGCCGCTATGTGCGGTCTCATGTCCCAAATTTAACGACGGAGGTGATTTTCCATGATAATCCTGGCGGCGACGTTTTTTTATGTCTCATGTCCCAAATTTGACGACAAAGGGAGATTTCCCACAATTTTCACCCGTCAACAGGATCAGCCCTGTATATAGCATAAAAAGGAAAGGAAACGAAAATTATTACGAAACCCATTTTGTGTATATGTATATATATGTTTATTACAATAATAGGATATATATGTTTATAATAATATATATGTTTATTACAATAATAGGAACGTTTAATAAAAATTAGTTAACAAATTATAAAATACGCATATTAGATACTCAAACAATATTGCATAAATATTTTTAACAATACATGAAATCAATACGTCAGCCAATTCTCGTTATCAGAAATCATCTTTAGTTCCGGAACGCGTTCCTGTCCAAAAAGGAAGTACCGGAACGACGTTCCGGCTCGACAACACCAGTGGGTAGAAGCATAAATTAATATATCAGATAATAATCAGCGAAGTAATAATTATATTGTTGAAAAAAGTTTCGATTAATAATAATTATTAAAAATAATGTTTGTACAATATTTATTCTAATGACAAATCTCCAACACATTTTTCTATATGTCTTCAGTGCGTAACATCTTAAAAGAGAGTTTAATGGTTTACTATTTATTGATACAGAACACAAAAGATACAAACACTCTAACACAATCAGTTAGCATCATAAATTACCTCTTATCTTGAAATTACAATTTTGAAATATTATTACATGGTTAGGTTAATCAAATTAATTATACAATATTCAAACTTCTTTTAAAAAATATATTTATGAAAAATAATTTGTCATTTCCAAAAGAATGTGCAAATTAATATTTGTACTTATTTCAACGACGTTTAGATCTAGATCTGTTAAAACAGCTTTCAAATCTTGGACGATTCCTTGTATATCTGTTTTACTCTTTTCAATTTCGACACAGTCATTTTTATTAACGAATTCTCTGTCGACAATTTCCACTTCTAAATTTCGTAATTTCAGAATTACCGAACTGACTATTGAATAGTAAGAATCTTGAAGTTCATTAAGGAAATCTTTATAAATCCGGAGTTCTTGCTGCATTGACTTTATGAGTTGAAGATTTTCAATAAATAACTGAAAAATGAATTTCAGGTAAATTTCAACGGAATTCAAAGTGTTAAAATGAAACCTAAATCCTTTATCAAAAGTTTGATTCGAAAGATTTACAAATCTAATATCCACCGGCTCATGCAAATCAGACAGATTAGTTTTGATTAATTCTAAGCAATTTATAATTAATTCTATTATAATTCCCATTAAACTAACAATTTCTGATTTAATAAATTCTAATACCGATTTATCAGTAACAGTTAATGATAAATCGTTGTTAAAAATCAGCTTTCTGATGGAATATTTTGATATGCAATCGCAACACACAAATTCTCTCAGTGTTGATTGGTTCTCCTTATCGCATATTTTGCATTTATTCAGCAAATCAGATTCAATATTTCCCTCTACTTTATGAGACAGACTTTGAATAAACGTATAGATTATATCAATGTTGAATTTGATAATTGGAATCCCACTTACCATGTTTTCAATTGCCTCACCAATGTATTTCAAATAATAGTTGTCAATCAAGCTACCAAAGTAATTAAGACTCAATTTATTATTAAAAAACCTAAAGGATTTTGAATTTTCGAGAAAAATTCTATTCATTGTATTGAAGCATTCATGGCAAAATATGAAACGACCAATCAATTTAAAGTACTCTTCGAATTCTGATCTGTTTTCTAAGTATTTCTCAAACCGTTTATCAAGACCACCTAAAATTTCATTGACGGCTTTAGTTTGATTTTCCAGCTGCTTATTGATGTTTTGCGCGTCATATTTGTATTCTTTCGTAATGCGCAAATAGTTGTCGGAAAACAATTGGAATAGTTGTATACTTTCGAACGAAGTCAAAAACGAGTCGGAGAATAAAATTTTCTGAAAATTACAGTCTCTAAATTTGTCTTTAAATTCTTTTAATAATTGAATAATAGAAATTAATTGTCCTGAATTGATTTCAAATTCTTTGAATAAATTAATAATTAACGGTAAATGATTTTCGAGCAATATTTGTTTGTTTTTTGAAATTTGGTCAACGAGAATGTCTGAGACTGTTACAGATTGAACATGATCAAAGGAATTATTATGAATTAATATATTTGTTATGTCAGAACGATCCAATGGACAGCAGGGATTCTCCGTTACCCATGACCTAATGCACGACAAACAAAATCTATGTTGACACGGTAAAACAATCGCATATTCATTGTCTGAATTGTAATCAAGGCAAATGCTGCAAATTGCAAAAGATTTGTCCATTTTAAATTGATTTATTATTTGAAAAAAAGGAATTTGCAATTCAAATTTATTGATTTTTCTATATTTCTATTGGATAAAATATTTCAATGTTAAATTTCAATATTATAATTTAAAAAAAAATTCGATTAGCTTATAACTTATTTTATTCCATTTTCACATTCTTATCAGAATACTTACAATATTTTAATATTGAAATTAATAGTAAATTGTGAAAATTTTAATTTTAATTAAATAATTCCATTTAAATATAACTATCAATTTTAAATAAAATTTGTTTGGTTCCTTTGATAATGAATTCAAAAATTGAAATTGTAAAAAAAATTTATTTAGACATTTTTTATTATACGTAAGATATTTAAATTATTTTGAGTTTAAATAATTTATTATTTGGCATGTTTTATGAAATAAATTTTATTTTGGAAATTTATTCGCTTAAAAATGAGTTGCATGTAACGGGCGACCATGTCCAAAATGAGAATATCAACACATTTTCAAAAACAACGGAATAGTTAATGGAATGTTTACCAAAATCATGTCAAGATATGCTCACACTAAACATCCGACTTTATGATTGACGAAGATCAAAAGAAGCCGAAGAATGGATAGGAATCAGAAAAATGGATTTTGACAAATAAGCAGCAATTGACAAACACATTCGATGTGTTATTAATAACAGAAGTTAAGACATACTTTGGTAACGCCAAAGAATCAGATACCAAAGCCAAAACTTGGTTCTTAAATACTTTCACAATTACGAAATCAATGACAGACAAAATCAGAGAATTGGAAGATTTGGAGTAAGGTGGTAAAACTAGAAACAAAAACTGAAAAAATGATAACACTGTCAAAGATTTTGGAGAGTAAAAATAACATATGCTAACGTGACTAAGAAAGCTTTGGAAGTCTATAAGACTGAAACTTGGTTCATTGTCTGGCAAAATTTCTGCCAAGATACCCTTCTCTAAAAACATAATATTTAGTGCGTTACATACCAAAATAGAGTCTTTACAAGCCAAGGGCAAATCCAGACTATCTATTAAGAGGGGTAGATATTTAGGTAATAACGTCATATATTGGTATCCCAATAGTCCGATTTAAAATTCTCACCAGATAATTTTATTAAATTTCATATCTCCTTTAATCAATCTATTTAATAAGCCTAATCTACTTCCATTTTCAAACAACATGCTGTGTTAGCTAAAAAAACAATAAATAGTAAATACAAATTACTTTTAAAATTAAAATTTTTAAATAATTGTGTATTAATAATTTAATATTAGTTTATTATAAAAAATATTAAAGATTGTTGCTATAATCAATAATATTATAAATTAAGCATTAATGTTTTAGAAACACTATGAAGAGAACAAATCCTTTTTGATCACAGAATAGTTTGGATTCAATTTTTGTGACAACGAAGAAAGAAATGTTTGATGAAACACCTACAACTAATCATACTGTTGAGGTCTGTAAATTAAAATTAAAAATTTAAATAAAATTTAGGATAATAATTCAAATGGAAAGTAAGCGAAGAAAAAAGGCAAATAAAAGCGGGATCGTGCACAGAATTAATAGTAAATGAAAGTGCGATGGAAACAGTATTAGAAAATGCAAAAAGCAATTACGAAAGGCGAGAATCCGGAAATCCGAGAAAAATCAATAAATGGAAAAATCATCGAAATCGAATGGGAAAAACGGGACAGTTATAGATTAGCTAATGGTCAACAAGATGACGGTTAGGGATTTATCAGAAAAGGGTTAGAAAGGGTTGAAAAACATTCAAATGTATGAAAACAGAAAACGTTAATTAATTAATTAATTGGCTAATGGAAAACCCGAGCTAATGGGAAACCCGAGCCAATGGAGAACCCGAGAGATGAAGGAAACCCGAGCTGGGTAAACAAGAAGAAAGGCAAACAAAAGGAAGATTTGGGCCCATTAGCTTGACACAATGATTAATGGGAAAAGAGTAAGGAGAAGATAGCGCGCGTAGGAAGACCGGTAGGGCCATTAATTATCTGGATTCGTTGGACCATTATGGATGACAGCCGAAGCAAACACGTAGGAGAAAATGTCAAACGAAAGATTGGCTCGGCAATAACCATTTGTCATCCTGATTTCGAGGAGTATATAAGCAAAGGGAAAATCAGAGAAAATCGGCATTCTGCCTCAGCTAGGGTTCGAAGAATCAGACTGTAGGAAAAGTGATAAACGAATTAGGGAAGTAGGGAAAAGAAGAAATAGAATTAAGAATACGGAAAGGCGAAAAGGGATCAAACCAAACAGAAACCGAGGAAAACGAGAGTCAACAGAACTAAAGGATCAAAAGGTGAATATTGTTTGTTTGCAAAGCATCAACGCCGAGCAGAGAATCGTATAAACTTTGATTGGTCATTGTAGCGTGATAATAAATTGTGAACCTGTTGTTTCAATATACGTTGGGTCGTTCATTGTTTTAATTTAAAGAACACCAGGAGTCAGAGAGAACCGACTTGAAATAATCCAAAACCCAACATATATTCTGGTGAGCCGACGTGATTGAAAGTCGGCGGAAAATTATTGAAAGTTAGTGAAAAAATAATTATTGAAAAAATAGTACCGACGTGATTGAAAGTCGGCGGAAAATTATTGAAAGTTAGTGAAAAAATAATTATTGAAAAAAATAGTACCGACGTGATTGAAAGTCGGAGGGAAATTATTGGAAGCTAGTGAAAAAGGAATTATAAAAAGAATTAGTACTGACGTGAGTGAAAGTCGGCTTAGAAGTTTGAAAATAGTGTTAACGAGATTATAAAAGGCTATTATTGGGAGATTTAAAAGAAGTTGAAAAGTAATTTTAAATTATTGTTTAACGCTTGAAGTTTAGCTCAAAGTGAACCGATACAACCTCAGAAGTCAGAAACAAGTCCAAATGGCAAATGATAATGCTGTTATGCCTCTCAATAGAGAGATGATTGATTTCGCAAGTTGTCAGAAATTACCCGTCAATCAATATGGGGGAGACCCTGTTGAATTTGCAGATTTCATGGGAGATTATTATATGTACGCCTCAGCATACGGATGGACACAAGCCATTATGGTTCAGAGATTCCCACTCTATCTGAAGGGTACGGCAAGAGAAGCCTGGCAGCAAGTCGACAAACGAAATGTTGGCAATGATTGGACAAAATTGAAGGATGCAATGGCACTGAAACTGGTTGGTGGAGATATCAAAAGAATCATGCGACAGAAATTTTATAATCGAGTTCAAGGTCCAGATGAATCGGTCAGTGAGTTTGCTTATCATCTGACCACTTTAGCAGATAAAGCCTTCGAAGTCAAACCCGATCAAGCAGATATGGCCAAGCAGGTTAAAGAACTGTTAGAAGATCAGTTTATAACCGGAGTCCACTCCGAAATCAAAAAGGCCCTATGTTATGTGGCTTTTTCCAATTTCGATGAGCTCGTGAAGAAAGCCATGAAGATAGAGCTGAATTTAAAAAGTGCAAAAAGATCAGATGCTTTTGGAGTTAATGTGGAGAGACGTGAGCGGTCAATTACGCCTGTGAGAGCACCATGGGATGAAAAGAAAATAAATCAAATCAGTAGTCCAATTTTAAGACCAAATACTAGATTTCAAGCCGGTAGATCAGCGATGAGTGTACAATCAAATGGACAGGTAAATAATCCTCAATGCGAACATTGCAAAAAGTCTGGACACTACTCAAATCAATGTTGGTTCAAATATGGGAAAAATCCCAGCCCTAACAAGAGATTCACAGAAAACAAAAGGATCAGCAGTGATGTCGAATGCTATCGATGCGGAAAGAAAGGGCATATTAGCAGAAACTGCTTTACCAGATCAAGATCATCGTCAGCGTCACCTTCACCACAAAGGGACAAAGTGAATACAAATGGACAGATACAATGTCATTTGTGCAAGGGATACGGCCACATGGCGCGATCATGCCCAAGGAACTCAGAGAGATTCAGCAGACCTATTTTAAAGAAATCAATCAGATTCCAAGAAGATATGCCAAACACCAGTAACATGACATATGCTCAGAGAGAGGAATTTCAAGACAAAATGGAAAAGGAATTTCGAGAAATGCGACAGAAGCTGAACAAACTAGTGGCTAAATTCGAATCAGATGAAGAAACTGAATCTCATATGATAATTGGAACCGTGTCAGAAGGTGAGGGAAAACCTGCCCGAAAGTGCGAAAGATCGCATCAGATGAGAATCCGACTGCACTGTTAGCCCGAGTTGAAAAATTGCTTGAGAAAATGGAAACTGACAACTCCCAGTTGAAACGATGGATCGCAGAACTCAGTGTGATGTCACTAACCCAAAGCGAACTAAAGAGAGCCATAAATTTATGTGCAAGTTATTCAAAGGAAACAGAGATGATGAGATACTTAAGCAAATGCAAAAGTTTGGCAAGGCTTTGCGGTCAACAAGGGATTTAGATGATATCATAGTGGAAACGACGGGACTTGATAATGTGAAGTGCCAATTCCGTGTAAAGGCCCACGGACAAATCAAAGACCTAAAGGAGCGAATACTGCGTCAATACAGTGGATGGCAAGTGCAACTAAAATTTGAGAATCGATGTCTGGAAGACGAGGAGTACTTAGTAGATTGCGGTCTGATACCAGGCTGGAAAAATAAAGTAAAAGTTGTTAATGCTGTTAATACTTCGAATTCAGACAGACAAAATTGGGAAAAGATTCTAGCAGATTTACAGGATACCCTGTATGCAGGAATAGAGATAAAATTAATGCGAGTATCGACTTCATAATGAGCATCGAAATGGATCGAGACATGAAAGAAGGGTTGTTTGAATGCATCGTACCGTATACGAATAAACCGACGAGTTATCAGGCAAAGTTAAAAGAAGTAATTCGAAAACTAGGACATGATTATGAGGCGGCAGACGATAGTGCGAAGTCTTTGATAATAGCGTTAAATATTGCGGATCAAAGGATTGAATATTATCAGGAACATTGGAGTGTAAAAGCAAAGAAAATACGACAAAAAGCAGCGGAGATATCAGGTAATGACGGAATTATCGTGTTGACGTTCAAAGGACGAGAATTGGATGATGACGAATATTTGTTAAACTACGGATGTAACCCAAATTGTATTAATAATATGTACGCAACAAAACAAAGTGGTGAAATGGAAGAAGATGCAGTAATAGTACCGTTTTGGCCTCTGTATGAGGAAGTGGACAATGATAATGTAGAGATTAAAACTGAAGTTGTAGATGACCAGGAGAAATTGATCAAGAAATTAATGAATTGCAGAGATTAGAAACAATGGAAAATGAGGAAATGAGATCAGAAAATGAAGTTACAAGGGATGTTGAGGAAAGGAGCACCGATAATAGGATACTACCGAGCATAGATGAGATGAAAAGTGAAGAGAACTTTGTTGAGACGAAAAATGACATTGCGATATGTGGGATAAAACAGAATGATGCGGAAATTGAATCTTTGAGTTTAGAGAATCAAGCGAAACTGAGCGTTTAGATGAATCAAGCGAAACTGAGCGAATATTAAAAGGTTTAGTAACGGAATTGTATTTGTTAGATGAAACTGAAACAGAAGATGATATTTCGGAGGGGGAGAAAAGAGTTGTAAAAAGATTGGCAACGGAATTAAAGAGGAGATTACCGTCGATAATTAAAAGAAATTATGAAGAAAAGGAATTTTGTGAGGAAGCAGTAATTGAGGACTTAACACGAACTGAGTTAGATCGAGATGTAATATTGACAGTGCTAGCCTATATAATATTGGAGATTGGTACTTATGGTTATCTGGAAAGTGACAATTCAAAATCATTGATAAAGAAAGCTACTGAAATGACGAATAAATATTTGATGAAGTGGATCGCAAACAATGGCGGATGGAAGAGTTAATACAAAAGGCTGAGAGCCCAAAAACAGAGACAGTGAGGAAAAAGGGAAAACTTGCATTTCCATGGTTGATGATTTCTATTATTATGTTATTGGGAATAATAAATACGACGAATTCATTGGTGGCATATGACTGCTCCCAAACCGAAATGGGAAGAGTATACTCGTTGGTAAACGTAGCAGAGTGTTCGGATGCATATCCAGTAAAATTTAAAGTGACAAATCCAGTAAAATATCATGTATATCAAGAATCGGGGTTTCGAAGATCAAAGGTGAGAGAGTGTACAGTGAAACGAACTACTTTTGTATTTTATTGTGGAAAATGGAGCCACTCATCGATGGTGAAAATGCAATCGATACCTAGACCGATAGAAATAATTCCGGAGAATTGTTTGGCAGCCTTTCAAACAGGACAGTTGAAAATTAATGCAGATATCAAACTACAAGCAAAGCTTAACCACAAAATCCGTGAGACTGTAACCGTGCGAGGATAATAAAGTCGAATGGTGATTGCCAAGGAGAGCCATACAAAGTAGACGATGCTATAATTGACAAAGCCGTGGTTGTCGAAGAGTACATGTCAGAATTAAGAGAATTTGATGGATCATTTGATGATGATACTGGTAAACTACAAACACATCCATTCTGCAACATGAAACAATCTAGCTGTCAGACAGGAGAATCAATTTTTGTGTACGATGTCGATACCAAAAAGTGCAATTTAGTGCAATTGAAGTCAATGAGTTTTAAAGAAATAACGGGAGAACAGATCAGGGAAAAGCCGAGAAAATAAGAATGGATCCAGCAACGAGTACAACAACAAGAATCACACCTCTACGGATGAAAGATACTCCAACAGTGTTAATGTCAACCTCAGAGGAAGACGGGATGCGATTCCTGAGAAAAGAAACTAAAACAAAGTGTGGACAAAATGTCTATGAGACAAATTATAAAGGTATATATGTATCTCAGAAAATGATTATAGAGGCCCAAACAAACATACATGCCGGAGATATCAAGTTGACAAATTACTTTAATAACAAAATAGATTATTTATTTCACTTTGGTCAAAATACTGTTGAAAATGTGTACCGAGAAGTTATTATAAATGATTGCAATCTCAACAAAGAAATACTCCGAAATCGGATGGCAATGGCTATAACCAATCCTAATTTGGTAGCACCAATGTTAATTGCAGAAAATGGGGTGTTTGCCAGAATTTTCGGTGAAGCACTATATAGCTATAAATGTAAAGCGGTACCAGTTAAACTGACAAAGTATGACCAATGCACCAACGAGTTACCAGTGAATTTAAATGGAAAGTTGCGATTTATGGAGCCTGTAACACGAATCTTACTGGAAGAGGACGTGAAACCGAAAGTATTACAGTGTAATAGATTGTTGGCACCACTATACAGACTAACACCAGAATCTTGGATTGCATTACCAGATCATCGAGAAGTAAAGACACCGGAAAACTTAGAATTGACAGAATTACAATATCTGGTAAATTTTACGTCATTAGAGAAATTATCGCAAAGTGGAATTTACTCGAACGAAGACATTGAGGAAGCCCGCAGAAACTTGTTATTTCCATCAAAGAAAGAAAGAGTAATAATGGAGATGGTAGATACAATTCTCCCAAGCGGAAGTGGGAAGGTAAATTACGAGTATTTGTTAACTCCAGATCATTACAAGAAAGCGACGTATAATACAATGAAAAAGATCTGGGGAAAGTTTATGTTCATTGGACAAGCGTGTGCCGGATTGATTGGAATTTATGTAATATGTGTTGTAATCAAAGTAATAATATCGCAGGTCCTATCAACACACAGATTATACGCGATCACAGGTTGGTCGTGGAAATTAGTGATTGGTTGCATACCATTATTGGCTAGATTCTTCATTACTCATCATCAATATCAGGAGTTGGAGATACTCAAAGCGCGAATATTAAAGACGAAAAAGGTGAGCTACGCTAGTACAACCCCTTCAAGGGACGAGAATAATGACAATGACAACGAGGGTGATAGTGCACCGTTATATGTTGACAATCAAGAACTAAGTGGAATGAATAAAGAAGCGTTGAGAACCTATCAAATCTTAAAAGAGCCACTGTTAAATGCGAGTAGCGTAGACACGTTTACAAAATTGTGTATACCAAAATCGTTTATGCAACCAGCACCAGTATATCCAGTTTGATCGATTACGAGAGATGAAACCAGTAGAAAATATCGCATTACAATGTGAAGGAATGGTAGGAGAGAGAATCGAGCCTTCTAGCGCAGAGATCGAGAGAAAGAATATGTTAGGCTTACCATGCAACTACTCAATGATGACATTAACAAAAAGAGGAAAGCAACCCCGAATATTTATACAAATGAACAAACATAAAGTAGAAGCTTTGGTTGATTCGGGATCTAGTCACACAATAATATCGGAAAATGTATTAAACGTGAAGGAGAAAATGCAAATAAAGCCTACCGACGAAATAGTGAGGTCATTATCAAAAAATGAATTAAATATAATTGGACAACTTAACGTCATATTCCATATTGGAGACCGAATAATAGCGCACAATGCGCTCATAATGAAGGGAAGCCCAGTACGATGTCTGATCGGTATGGATATATTAGAGCAGCTGGACGGAGTCTCACTTGATTTAAAGACAGGTAATTTGATAGCAGGAGAAACAGGAAAAATAATTCACAGGGCAGGTGAAGTGTTTGTGAATCAGATATTGACAATACCACCACAATCGGAGATGGTATATTGTGCAAATACCATGAGTGTGGATAATGGTGATTTTATATTCGAACCAAATCAAACGCTAGTCGAAAAATATGATTTACCGATATGTGACGAAGTTGTCAAAGTGGAAAATCAGATAGTACCAGTCCATATAACGAATAGCAGTAAGAAACCGGTTCAGCTACACCAAAAACAAAATTGGGAAAATTATCGAAAATGTCTGTTGAAACAAATTGTAAAATACCAAGAAACGTCAAGGTGTACAAGGAGCCTGAAGTGGTAAGCAATGATTTAAATGAGATGCAGAAAAAGGAATTCACAAAACTGCTGAGAAAATACCGAGATATCTTTGCCAAACACGAATATGATTTAGGTCTAACCAATGTAATTGAGCATGAAATACCGTTATTAGACGAAACTCCAATAAAAATAAAGCCATACAGAATCCCCTACGTTCATCAAGATGAAAGTGATAGACAGATTACAGCAATGAAGGAATTTGGAATAATTCGAGATAGTGCGTCACCATTCTCCTCATCAATAGTGATAGTTAAGAAAAAAGATGGAGACTTACGATTTTGCGTAGATTATCGGAAGCTAAATCAAGTTACGAGGAAAGACACTTATCCAATTCCAGTACCCCAAGAAATGTTCGATCAAATGGGAGAGGCACGATATTTCACAGTTATTGATTTAAACAAAGGGTACAATCAATTTAGGGTAAAGAGGAAGATAGAGGAAAGACGGCGTTCTCGGATGGCAAAGGACTGTATGAGTTCAATGTGTTACCATTTGGATTAACAGGAGCCCCAGCTACATTCCAACGAGGAATGAATTATGTGTTACGAGGTATTCGACATGCATTGGTATATATCGACGATATAATAATATTTTCAAATGATTTCGAAGAACACTTGAAAGATGTAGAAACTGTATTTAAACGGCTCAAAAGTGCAAAATTAAAAATCAAGCCATCGAAATGTGAATGGGGCAAAGCAGAAGTGATTTATGTAGGACATATAATATCACGGCGAGGGTTACAAACTAATCCAGATAACATCAAAAAAGTGGAAGAGTACCCAGTACCAAAAAATGCCGATGAGGTTAGACAATTTTTAGGTTTGGCGAGCTATTACAGAAAATTTATAAAAGATTTCTCTCACATCGCACAACCATTGAATACGTTACTAAAGAAAACAATAAATTTATTTGGGACAAATGCAACAAAACGCTTTCAATACATTAAAAGAGAAATTAGTAACAACTCCTATATTAAGATGTCCAGATTTTACAAAAACAATTTATCTTGATGACGGATGCAAGCAACGTTGCATTGGGTGCGGTGTTAGGACAAAAATTTGAAGGTGAAAAGGACCACGTAATAGCCTATGCAAGCCGATCACTGAGGCCTCACGAGAAAAACTACTCAACGATTGAAAGGAAACGTTAGCGTTAGTGTATGGAATTACTACTTTTAGACAATATTTATTGGGCAGAAAATTTACTGTTTATACAGATCATAATCCATTACAGTGGTTAATGAAACACAGAGATTCAGCCAGTAAATTAATACGATGGTCGATTGCCCTCCAAGAATACGACTTTGAGATTAAATATCGGACAGGTAAAGCTAACGCGAACGCAGATGCAATGTCAAGAATCCCAGAAAATAATAGTGAGGGACACCTGAAAAAGTGGAAGGTACTATATTCGTTGCAATCAAAGCTGTTAATAATATGTCTGAACTTCAAAATGATCAGGAAAACGATAGTGAATTAAAACAATTTATGGAACAAGCGGTCAAAATAAGAAAAGAACAAGACTGGAAACGACTTACAGATGCAAACAGCAAATATGTAATTCATAATGGAATACTTAAATTTTGGAAAAATGGGAAGCATTAATTATTATACCAGCCAAGCACAGAGACGCATTACTGATGCAGTATCATGATGGAGCGTTGGGAGGTCATTTGTCAACGCGCAAGACGCTATCGAGATTAAAATTGAAATACTTTTGGCCAACAATGGAACAAGACGTGAAAAATTGGTGTAACAGTTGCAAAGTATGCATCACCCGCAGAAATACTGGTAAAAAGATTAAAGTACCATTAAAACGATGCCAGTACCCGCAGCACCAATGGAGATGACGGCAATGGATATTCTGGACCATTACCGGAAACAACAAAAGGAAACAAATACATTGTTGTTTTTTGTGACTATTTTACCAAATGGCCAGAAGCATACGCTATTCCAAACCAAAAAGCAGACACGATTGCTAGAATATTTGTGGAAAACATAATATTTCGCTATGGTACTCCAAAGAAATTGTTAACTGATCAAGGAAAGAACTTTCAAAGCGAAATGTTCAAATCAATCACAGACCTATTTGGAATTTGGAAATTGAATACGTCACCATATCATCCACAAACTGATGGATTAGTGGAACGATTTAATGGGACACTGATAAATATGATCTCGTCATATGTGAATCGAAAACAGAAAGATTGGGACGACTTCATAAAGCCGTGTCTATTTGCCTACAGAAATGCAGTAAATCAAAGTACAGGAGAGACCCCTTTTTACTTGATGTATTTAAGGAAAAATAATATGCCGATTGATCTCAAATTCCAACCACCAATTTCTCAATATATGGAGATACCCGATTATAAAGCATTGATGCAAGAAAAAATGCAGTCAGTATGGACTAAAGCCGGTTTGACAATAAAGCATAACCAAGAGAAATATAAAGAAACCTACGATAAAAAAGCACATGCGCATGGCATAAAGATTGGAGATCTAGTGTATCTGAACAGGCCGGAACCTCTCAAAGGTTTATCGCCTAAATTGCAAAGACCATTTAAAGGACCTACAAAGTGTGCAACACCACCGAAACCAATTTGAAGTTATTACCATTCAGGAGTAAAAAGGCTAACCCGATGATTGTGCATGCAAATCGATGTAAACTAGTGCCAGAGGAAGATGAATCTAGATACCCCTTAAGGTCCAAGCAGAATAAAGTAACGGGTCAAACAAAATTGAAACAGAAATTCACGAAAAATCCAACACCAGTCAGCTACCTCAATAAGATATTATATGTAGCAATAATGCTGATGTTAGTAACAGTTGCGAGCGGCAAAAAGATTGACTTACCATATGCGGTAAGCAAAATCCGAGGAATGGAGAAAATACATATATATTCCACTCTAACAAATATAGTATGGAGCTGTAAATGCGAGATCGCAGACCAAATAGAAATTATTGATTTACTAGACAATACGGCACCAGTGGTAGAACTGAATTATGATAAAGATATATTTGCGGTACGAAAGTTAAAGCCAAATTTCAAATACCAATGGCTGTTGAGACAGAACATGTCAAAGTGGTACACGCAAATTCCGATAGAAGTGCACACAAAAGAGATGCGAAACTTGATCGAAATAGAACCAGAGATAAATGGAATCAATATATATTGGAAGCCAGTGGACTTGGTGAAAGTGCGAATCACATTTCAAGGGTTAAATGTCGACACCCTTAACTCGCGAAAATCAGTTATCCGCTACGAGAAATTGAAAATGAATCAAAATTATTCAGTTAATGCAAACTACTACGAGAACATATGCCTCGAAAATGGAACGGTAGTGAGAAACCAATGGTCACGATTGAAGAGTGAGACCCAGTCTATCTATCTCAGAGACGAGTCAAATCGTATAACCCTGAGTGTTGGAAATGGACCGGTAACGATATATAGAAAATCAGGAAATGATGAAAGAGTTGTTATTATCTACAAACAAAAAACCCTGACTATATTAGATGCCGGTAATCATTTTTTTACACTTTACACTTCTGATTTAGAGACGGCATGGGAATTAACAGTTAAATATCAGCGATGGATAACCGAACCAGGCGGATGGCAAACAGTTTTCGTGGAAGTCAAGACAATCAATGAATCGAAACGAAAATCAGATACAACCACATCACCTTTCCAATTACCGACCCAAGAGACGACAAAACCTAACTCAAATAAACTAATGATGATAAATTCGGATTTGACAGTCAACTATTGTGAATATCTCATTTACATTTTAATAACAGGTTTTCTCATCTTATCAATAACATTCATAATCATCACCATTTTAATATGTGTAAAGGAGAGACAACTAACTATCCTTCAACCACCATCATATTCATATTATGAGACAAGACTATAAATTGTGATCTGCATGAATAGAGTATAAAAATATATTACATTTATATTAACAATGTGCATGTTTTATAAGTACCATAGGATGAACGGTGTAATTTGTTTGAGATTCGAAGCGAGGTGTTGATGCTTTGCGAATAAAGAGTGATACAAAAAAAAATTACTATCATTTAATTTCAGAGAATGCAAGAAGCCTCGGAGATGTCATGCAAAGAGTGTAAAACAAGTACGCAAGAACTAAAGCAAAAGTTTCGTAGCATGCAGGGCAGAATAACAGATTTGGAGGAAGAAAACTTCCGTCTGAAAAGGCGGTTGGACCGTTTGGAAATCTTATTGTTTCAACACGAGGCCGATTTCGCGATGTTTCGAATGAGAGTAGAAGAAATAGAGGAATCGGAAGACGATGGTGAGATAAATCAATTAGACTAAAAAAATAAATTATTTAAACGGACCCAGTTAGTGTTTTTTCGTCCTCGAGAAAAAAAATAGTAAATAAATATAAGTAAATTAACAAATAATCAAATAAATAAACAAATTGATATAAAGAAATAATTGGCAGTGATAAATAATAGTTTAAATAAAAAAATAAGTAAATTACCAAGTAAATAATCAAATGAATAGACAAATTGATATAAATAAATAATTAAAAAAGTGATAAATTAAATAAATGAATAATAGATAAAAAATGAACAAAAGCAAATAGAATAACTCAAATAAATGTTGCAAATAATGAAATGATACCTTAAATGAACATTAGAAATAAATAATATTAAAGGGCTGAGTAGTAATGAATGAATTAGCATAACTATATAACAATGGGTAACCTACTGGGGCGAGAGAACAAAATTATAAATAAATAAGGAATAATTTTACATTAGTAGTAACAAAGACTAATCGCGAAGAGGGACACAATTACCCCACACTTTCGGGCATAAATTAAAAACAAAGGTATGCTGAACATTTATTCAAAGTTTTATTCGTTTTTATTCGTCATCAGAGTCCAACAGAACGGGACTTTGGATGCCACAGTCCCATTCCCTGCGTACATTGCAAGGCGGGCGTCCTTCAAACCTACTGCCTGTATCCACACAGGCAAAGGTACGTTTCAATCCCTTTCGGCGCGGTGGCAAAGGGACCCTGAAAAAGAAATTAAAAAAACCTGGTAGTATGGCAGTCAAATAACCATTGCATAACATCGAGATGCTCAAACTTAGGTTCTGGGACCTAAAATAGTAAGGGTTGAAAAGAAAAATGAAATAAATACTGTGTAAAACTCCGTACCATGGCGCCCTCGACAAATAATTAGTGCAGGCAAGTAATTGATTTTAAGAATTACGTAATAAATTAATAAGTATAAATACGGCTAAAATTGTCAGAAAAATACGAGTAGCTGTAATTAGAGGTTTGCTTTTAGTATAAATACAAAATCAGAAAATCAAAAATATATGACCCAACACATGAGTGTGGTATAGGTAGTTGCATAAACAAATTAACGAACTAAAATTAAACAGTAAATAAGTTAATTTAATAAGCATCAATAAGTTAATTTAATAAGCAACACGAGCACTTGCAATCACCGGGGTTTGGCTACCCTGGACAGCGATTGCAAGTGTTCGGTTACTATGAGGGTAGTTGAGGACAGCATGGTCACAAAAACAAAAAATAACAAAAGACAAGTAATCACTTACGTCCATAGTAATTGAGGGATGGCGTTACTAAAATTCAAAAAAAAATATGAAAAAGAAAAATAAAATATAAAATGCTTACTTCAAGATTGGCAAGACAAAACTAACGAAAAGTGGTAAAGCAGACACTTATATAGAACGCTTATCAGTACAGGCTACGTTAACAAACCACAGGGTAATTAATTAGAAAGCTTATCAGCACGGGCTACGTTAACAAACCAAAGGGTAATTAATTAGAAAGCTTATCAGCACGGGCTACGTTAAGAAACCACAGGGTAATTAATTATAGAGCCTATCAGTATCGGCTACGTCAAAAACCGCAGGATAAGTAAAAATTCATTCGGAATATTAATGTTCATCGCAGATACCTTATCAGGCTGAGTAAACAAAGTGATATCATGAGTCGGTCGGTGCGGCTTATCAGGCTGAGTAAACAAAGTGATATCATGAGTCGGTCGGTGCGGGGGAGATTACCTTTTTACCGTGCTGCGAGCGAAATAAACTAATAAGTTATTAATAAAAAAATAATTTTTAAATCATAATATTAATAATAATGGTAATACCTATCATCGGAGAGGGCGCAAGATCGGTGTTTGCCATAGGCGTCATTTACTCTAGGTATGCCACTAACAACAAAGTAACTGACATTTTCAGTATAAAAGTATTACCGTACAATATACATTGTTTATAAATGTTTTAAATCGTCCAAAAAAAAATATTTAAAAAAACTGAACAAAATCTAAGCTGAAATTTCTAAAAGTAAAGAATTTAAACTAATATTGCAGCGAATAATATTACTCAAGACTTAAATTGTAATTAATACAATAAGTTAGAATCATAAATTAAATTAAATATCTTACTAATGAAACAAGTTCTCCTTTTTCCATTAAGAATCATAAATTAAATTAAATATCTTACTAATGAAACAAGTTCTCCTTTTTCCATTATTTCTTTAAGTTTATTTCCTCTTTCTGAGCCTGATTCTACTTCTTCTCGTAATAAGTCACCGCTGGACAAATGATTAAAACCATATTTATTAACTATTTTTTCACATTGGGTTTGACTTACCTTAAGTTTTAAAAACTTGTAAATTATTAATATTAACAAAAACTATTATTAGCAATGTCGTACAATAAACAGTTTTATTAATAACGATAAAATTTTAACCGTATCATATATCTTCCATAACAAAAAATAATAGCATTCATATGATTCATTCATTTTTATTTTCTTCCCATTCATTTGTTTATTTAAACGAAAATGACTTTGGCTGACTTTAGTTTCGATTTGGCTTCATCTATTTCTAAATTAAATAAATGTTTTAAAAATATAGCTAAAGAAACGATATTACGACTAATCACTTATGTACCAGTTCTTACTTCGTCTAATAAAATATTTTAGTTAGTTTAATACATTTAAGAATAACTTTACCAACTACTGTAGGTTCTAGATCAATGAAAACCGCGCGTGGGACGTGCTTCCCAGTCCCTGTTTCACTGAAGAAAGTGTTAAAAGAATCATCACCTCCTCCAACAGTTTTATCACTAGGCATCTGTCCATCTGGTTGTATACCGTGTTCCAGACAATACAACTCCCAGCAAGCATTACCCATTTGAACTCCAGCTTGACCCAAAAAATTACCCCATTAAAATAAAATTATAAAATTATTCGAATACATTGTTATTCAATATTTTCTGAATGAAACAAATTCAAACTACTTATGTACATATATTATGAAAATATAAATTATAGATACATTTTGTTTATGTTTACACTTACCAAGGGATCTGTCGTTTCTGCGAAAATTAGGTTGATGAGCACAAGAATCATTGAAAAAATAAATAAACTAGTAAAAGATGAGGTGATTTGTTTCATTGGCATTATATCTAGTAATATCCGACAATTGAAGTAAAAAGCAAAATATAATTAAATCTATTCTTTTTATATGAATTCTTTGGCCGATAAGGATAAATTTCTGACAATATCAATTTCATGACATTAATCAAAAATTTCCCAATAATAATAAAAATGATAAAGCTGACGACCAGGTTTCATTCGATAGAAACCACATATAATGAAAACAAGACAACCCCAATCATTTATATTAAACCATGTATAAGAAACACATCAGCTTATTGGGTGAATTCATTAGCAGTTATATCAAACAAATTATTGTCGGTTTCAAAATAGGATTGAAAAACTAAATAAAACATACAAACACAGCACACACAATTCCTATAATAAAACCAACACACAAACAAGCAATAAAATGAATCCGATTCAGAAAATATAATCATTTTATGGAGGAATTTTTATTTAAAAAATAAAAAAATTGATAGGGATGAATTTAATAATATTTTTTTAAAAAATTTTAATTCTATTTATACAATCACTTACATTATTTTGTTGAAATGATTTTCCCATTAAAAATCCAAATCGATAATTAAGGAATGACTTCCAATAAAATTTCCCAGATTTGTAGACAATTAATCATTCTTCTTTGTGAGTAATGATTGCCAGCACACATTATAATAGATTTTATTGACTGATACGCGGCTGCGATAAAACGAGTACTGAAGCTTATCTGTTTCTCTATTTTTGAATAAATTTGTCTCTTTAGATAAGGTACTACAGAAAATTGATAGCAATTTATTATTAATAAATTCGTTTTTATTTTTCCTTATTTTAAGTTTTTCTTGATTTTGAAAATTAATAACACTAATATATAATTTAAATGAAACAATATATTATTAAATGGTATATTTTATTTAAATTATTTGAGTTTTAATTTAATTTTAGAATGTTTAAATTATTTTTGATTTTTAAAGCAAAATAAAATATTTCAACGTGTTTCCAAATATAAATTAGTTAAAAATTAAAAAAAAGAATTAAATTCGCATAGAATTAAAATATCGATTAATCAACAAGTGGAACTTTTAGAAATTTGAGTTCAAAAAGAATACTAACAGTTTCATAATAAGGGGCAAATTATAGTCGACACCATAAATAAGTCTTTTGAAAACTGCATTACTAAAAATGAAATGAAACTGTGATAGTACATTTTTATTTCAGTGAAACAAAAATAAAATAAAAACAATTGCGCAAATAAGAATTGGACCGTGGATCCATTTCAGAGTGACGTTTTGGCTACGGGAATATCAACAAATGCAAATGGGAAATTAATAGGTCTTTTGGAAAATGAATTTTGAAAGTCGATTATTGCAATTTATTTAATTTACTATAAATTACCTGAAGATATTGGGGAAATATTTGTTTGGGGAATATTTTTTGAAGTAATAATTCGGATAAATAGTAATAATAATAATAAGGGTAATATTAATAATAATAATAATACATAATCACAGCAAAACATAGATTTCGAGGACGAAAAATTTTTTAAGGGGGAGATATGTTGAGGTCTGTAAATTAAAATTAAAAATTTAAATAAAATTTAGGATAATAATTCAAATGGAAAGTAAGCGAAGAAAAAAGGCAAATAAAAGCGGGATCGTGCACAGAATTAATAGTAAAGGAAAGTGCGATGGAAACAGTATTAGAAAATGCAAAAAGCAATTACGAAAGGCGAGAATCCGGAAATCCGAGAAAAATCAATAAATGGAAAAATCATCGAAATCGAATGGGAAAAACGGGACAGTTATAGATTAGCTAATGGTCAACAAGATGACGGTTAGGGATTTATCAGAAAAGGGTTAGAAAGGGTTGAAAAACATTCAAATGTATGAAAACAGAAAACGTTAATTAATTAATTAATTGGCTAATGGAAAACCCGAGCTAATGGGAAACCCGAGCCAATGGAGAACCCGAGAGATGAAGGAAACCCGAGCTGGGTAAACAAGAAGAAAGGCAAACAAAAGGAAGATTTGGGCCATTAGCTTGACACAATGATTAATGGGAAAAGAGTAAGGAGAAGATAGCGCGCGTAGGAAGACCGGTAGGGCCATTAATTATCTGGATTCGTTGGACCATTATGGATGACAGCCGAAGCAAACACGTAGGAGAAAATGTCAAACGAAAGATTGGCTCGGCAATAACCATTTGTCATCCTGATTTCGAGGAGTATATAAGCAAAGGGAAAATCAGAGAAAATCGGCATTCTGCCTCAGCTAGGGTTCGAAGAATCAGACTGTAGGAAAAGTGATAAACGAATTAGGGAAGTAGGGAAAAGAAGAAATAGAATTAAGAATACGGAAAGGCGAAAAGGGATCAAACCAAACAGAAACCGAGGAAAACGAGAGTCAACAGAACTAAAGGATCAAAAGGTGAATATTGTTTGTTTGCAAAGCATCAACGCCGAGCAGAGAATCGTATAAACTTTGATTGGTCATTGTAGCGTGATAATAAATTGTGAACCTGTTGTTTCAATATACGTTGGGTCGTTCATTGTTTTAATTTAAAGAACACCAGGAGTCAGAGAGAACCGACTTGAAATAATCCAAAACCCAACAATACTGCTACTGTTGAGGTTATTACTGGAACTACTGAAGTCGAAACCACATCAGCGACAACATTGGCAAGTAATAGTATTGCTACTCAACATAAGAAAATAGACACACAGACAGCGAAAAACAGAACAGGAATGACAGCTCAATAGACATAGTTGTGCATTTTTCCGAAAATGGAAATATTTTAAATGTGCTGAACCGGCGAACACTAAAATAATCCGAATATATCCAAGTTAGATTTCAAATTCTGGGTTAACCAATGACATTGGAAATTTTGTTGGAACAATTATTGATGATTTCACTAAATATCGCCATGGCAACTATCAGCTGACTACAAAATGCTGCATTTAGTTCACAAGAATAAAAATAATCAAGAAAAGCTATATCTTAATCAATCTTTTCTAGAAAAGTACGAATGGTTGGTGTATTCAGATAGTAAAAAGGGACTTTACTGCAAATATTGTGCATTATTTTCATACCACCCGACTGCAGGATCTCACAAACAAGTAACATTTCAGAAGCTAGTTAAACAACCATTAGAGGTGTT
The DNA here is from genome assembly GCA_022537955.1 of Schmidtea mediterranea. Classification (NCBI taxonomy): domain Eukaryota; kingdom Metazoa; phylum Platyhelminthes; order Tricladida; family Dugesiidae; genus Schmidtea; species Schmidtea mediterranea. The sequence continues at coordinate 252,307,368 of CM039679.1, read as the reverse complement.
TGCTAAACTGTTTGGTAAATATGGAGATCTAACAATGCACGAAAAAGCAACATATCACAAGGAAGCTGTTGCAGTAGGAAGGTATTTTTTAAAATGCTACAATGAACAAGCAATGGATATTGCAAACAGAGTAAATTATCAATGATTTCAACAAGTTTTAGAAAATCGTCAACGCTTGATGCCTATTGTGGAAACCGTTATATTTTTAGGAAACAGAATATTCCTTTCGGAGGCCACAGAGATAACGACAACTTATTAAACATAGACAATAAAGATCGTTATGTGATGATAAATGAAGGTAATTTTCAAGAGTTGCTAAAATTTAGAGTAAACTGTGGCGATTAAAATTTAGAAAATCATTTGAAAAAAGCTAGAGCGTCAGCAACAAACATTAGCAAAACCACACAAAATGCATTAATTGAAGGATGTGGAAAAAAACTACGTGAACAAATTTTGAATCGTGTTAGAGAATCAAATTACTATGCTATTCTGTTTGACGAAACAACAGATGCATCACAAAAGTCCTAAATGACTACAATATTGCGTTATGTGTGTTAGAAGACTTTGGAGACACAATGTTTATTATCTAAAACAAGTGAGAAAATTATTATATTGTAAGTATCTTGAGCAAGATACACCCATGCATGCATAAGTCATACCTTTGACATTCAGACATACATAACATAATCTTCAGTCATACAAATCCAATAAACACATACATACATATTATATTATTTAGAATATCTAGTATTTACTGTTATCTTACATCCCTTCTCATTTTAAAATCTTTGATCCATTCAACATTTCTAATTTTCCATTTTCCATTCTGAAATTCAATCATGAAACTTCTGTCATTCAGTTTCTTTACTAGTTCTCCTGGACACTCAAATCTATCTTCCACAGGCTCACAATCTACAATTGATAAATAAAAATCTTCGTCTACTTCCAATGTACCAATTTCCCCATGTTATTGGACCTAGATTAAACATTTTGCATGTGTTGCAGGAGTTGACAGATCTAGTTTCCTGTCCAAGTAAAGGATTCGAATAGTACCCATATGCTACTTCTTATACATTTTAATTTTTAGAGATATATGAGCTCCGGCGACGAGGGTTTACTTTCCTCCAAGTATTAGGCACACGCGTTAAATTATCAGCCAGGTTTTTCTCAGGTCTGACAAGTTCTATGCTCAAATCTAAACCAATCTGCTTGATCATAGCAAGCTGCCGCTTGACCAGCATCTCAGAGTTGCTACTAGTGTTGGTTTTCTTGTAATCCTGAAAGGATATTGTACACCCATTTGAAATCCGTAGCCAAATCTGTGATAATGACCAATCTTTTATAGATTCCATCTGACTGCGAGATCCTACCCCTAAAGAAGACCTCCAACTCGACAATGTTAATGTGTAGGTGATTGTTCAATCTTGAGTTTGGAATGTAAAAAAAATTATTTTTTTTTGATTTCTTACTTAATTTCTTATCAGAAAAAAAATTGTTTTGTGGAGCTTTTTTTATTTAGGGTTTTATGTAGATTTAAAAAGGGACGATAGGAAAAACCCACTAATGAAAAATTAAATATTGAGGAATTTAAGATAAAATTTTGCGTTTTAAGAGCAAATTTTACAGATCTCTAATTACAAAACTGGTGGATAAGAAGACTTTGTAAAGAAACGTTCAAATGTGGACACCCAAGACGTAGTAACCTGCAATATGTATGTGTCGGGGTAAACAGGGCAGGCTGTGAGTTTTTCAGGAAAATGTTGAATGCGGGGTCCCTTCCCAAAAATGAAGAAATAATATATAAACAAAATTTTATCAATTTATTTATTGAAATATTTATTCCTTCAACATATACAATAATATACTTACATAAGCGTAATATATTGTATTACTATTTCGTACAATCTTTTTTTACTACTAATTCCTCCATAATATCATCAAAATTTATTTGTTTATGTTTCGATTTATGATTTATGATTTAAGTTCGAATTGGAAGGCCACGCACCAGAAAAAATGACGATGTCCCAGGTGAAGGGCTCCCCAATATTATCCAGCCTAACCACACAATAGATCTAACTATATTTTATTATCGTAATAAATATTTGTCATGAAAAGACGGTAACTATCAAATATCAAACAGCAAAGAGAATAATTCTTCAACCAGAGCTACGTGTTTTGAATTTACTGCATCTTAAAGTTCACCGCCTTCCATTTAGTCTGTCATGAAAAATGAACTAATACAATCAATGGAGATCTGTAATTCATGTATGTTTTATAATATTCTGTGTAAATGTGTAATTAACATCCTCCCCTGCACAAGATTTAAAATCGATTTGTGGTCTGGGTTTCCCTTGGATTATTTGTTATTAAAAACTCGGATTGAATTGAAGACAAAGTGTTGCCATGGTCTCCAGCACTCTTTTAGAAATGGACAAATACTTATAAAAACATTATAGAAGAAAACGATAGCGTTACAGGTGAAATCAAGTGATACTATTAAAGATTTTAAGGCTAAATCCAGGAAAAAGAAGGAATTAAGTTTCGCAGGAAAATAATTGCACAATGTGTGTACGTTGAAGAAGTATGGAATACAGAAGGGGTCAACTATAAAGTTATTAATTAGTTTGAATAGAGTGAGTGAAGCAAATGGAAAGGAGCTGGAAGAAACTTTGATGAACAAATGATCGACGAAGTATCGACTACAAAGCTTATAAACAAGTGGTTAAACGAAATTAGCGCTCTAGATTCATTACAGGTTTATCAGGATGAGATGAAGAAAGTTGTCGAGTGTTCCGAACGAATGATTCTGCACGGGAACTTACTCAAAAGACATGAAGCAGTCTTCTGTTTTAAAGCTGATCTAAAGGATATCAAAGCAAAAAATGAGAAAGTGTAGGAGCTTATGATCTCAAAAGCAAATTAATCGATCAGATTTGAGGAAAGTATTGGAAGCAGGAGATTGGAGCGGGCAAAACAGAAAAAGAAGTTGAATAATGTTAAGCCGCTTCCCATTGAAACCTTTAATGGGAGACAGAGTGACTATGAGTCATGGAAAGCAGCATCCAATGTGTGCTTTGACGAGACGGCGGAAGATGAAAAAAAAATGCTGCATTTGAAAAGTTGCTTCAATGGGGAACCACTCAAGTTTATTCAAAACCTTGGATATTCAGCAGAAGCCTACAGAACATACAAAGTAAAACTGGAAAGACGTTATGGAGGAGATGAACGAAATTATCTTGCGATCATAGATCATATTGATAGTTTCCGACCAGTTCGTGATGGGGATTTGAGAGACTTAGAAGTATTGATAAGTGTGTTAGAAACGGTTGAGAAACGCTTTGAAGGCTATAAATCGAGAAGAAAAATTAAAAATTGGATACCTTCTTCAAAGATGCTTGAAGAAGTTATCAAGTCCGCTTTTACTTAGCTGGAAGGAGAAAGCGAGACTGAATTAATTAAGTGGTTGTTTGGCCAAGTTTCGAGAATGGTTGCAAATAAAAGTGAAATTGCTACGATCTACGAAAGAGATGTTATTTGGCATGGATAGAAATTGGAATAACAATTATAAGCAAACAGTATGGGAGGATAATAGGTCAAAGGGAAATAAATGGTTGGTCAGAAAAAGCCGAAACGATCTTTTAATGCAGAAAAAGTGGCAAATCCATTACATGCCAGTAGAGAATCAGCAAGCAACAATGGAAAAATGCTTCCTTTGAGAACACGGATCTTTATCATTGAATTCAGCGAGTTTATTTTTTCTTATCCACCTTAACTCTTTGCTTTTCGATTGAAAGATGGAAAGCTCCATTGCTGCCAAGTCTATCTTTGAGGTATCTACTGCGATATCATTGATGTAACTTAAGGTGGCTTCTCGAATGACGGTATTGGATGAAAGCCTTTTCCCAAAATCTTTGACATTATTCTGTGCACACAGTTTAGACCAAATATTAACCAAGTTAAACTATAGGTTTTTCTGCTTATTGAACCACCTGATAGCACCCATTTTCACAATTGCCTCCATTTCAATGATCATGTCTATGTCCAATGGGAATTCATCGACCACTAAACATGATCCTGCAGTTGGAATCCCCTGAATATCAAAATCAATCAATGAAGACTAGTTGCACTCCAACTCAAGCTGGGCCTTGGAATCGAAGGGGAAGTATCTCATCCAGATAGCTAAATGCACTTAAAAAGTTGAGTCTTGAGTTTGAATTCCTCAGCCCTTTTGACGATTTCTACTGCTCCAGAATATTTTGGAAAAATATCGATTTTTTCAATACGGCCAGGATAGCTTACAAATCCATAAGAATGTTAGAAGCAACTCAAAAGTTTTATCAATATGTATTATATATATATATATATATATATATATATATATATATATATATATATAAGCTTAAAATACCTCAACGTAATAAGTCGGAAACAATCACCACGCCTCCTGTGTTAGGCTTAATATAAATCATGATCTGCCCTCCCGCGTGTATTACATAATACCACTACATTTATATAAGTAAAATGTATATATTGTTGGGGTATTACGAAAAAAGCACAGTAAAATCAATAAAACACCAAAATGATTAAAGTGCAAAATTAATTAAAAAATTTACAAAAATTCGAAAGTAGTATTGATCGGGGGAAATTGGTATGGTTGAACGCCAAATTGAGAGAGGAGTCAGAAATAATAATAAAAATTTAGTGAGAGGTCCCTAGAAAATAATCTAAGACAAAAAACAAATTAATTAAAAAAAATTAATTACTAATGGAAAGCCCGAGTCAATGGGAAGTCCGAGGCAATGGGAAACCCGAGAGATGAGGAAAATCCGCGAGATGAGGAAAACCCGGAGTGTATACGGAATAATATCACAGGGTAAATTGGCCTAAACAATATTAATGGGCGGCAGTGTGATCATTGCCATATTAATAGTCAATATTGGTTTATAAATGAAGATCAACGAAGTCCAAAGAGGATGTGGCCGAATTGGTCGAAAAGCAAAGGTGGGAAAAGTTTTAGTAAAATGAGCACCAATCACCAGCAAATTAATGATAATATACAAAGCTATAATTGTGGAAAGAGAGGGCATGTATCACGGAACTGTTTCGCAAGATCAAGATCTCCATCAACGTCACCGTCACCTCAAAGAGATAGAGTTAATTTACAAGGCCGAATTCAATGTCATTCAAGTAGAGGTTATGGAGATATGGCGAGGTCATGTTCCAGGAATAATGAGAAATTCCAAAAGCCAATCTTAAAGAAAATTAGATTCCAAAGTGACAAATCACAAGCAGACAACGTGGCTTTTGTGCAGCCAGATAATTTTAATAATAGAATTGAAGACGAAGTGAAACAAATGAGTCGACGTTTGGATCGTTTAATATGCAAGTTTGAATCTGATGAAGAGACGGATAACCACATGATGTATGAGTCGCAATCAAAAGCATCAGGCAGAGTTGACAAGAATGATGATTAAAGATGATCTGCAAAGCGAAAGGCAATAATGATTACGTCGAGAATTAATAAATTAATAGAATCGAAAGCAGCGGAAACATCTAAAATAATGATATCATTACTAGAATTGAGTCAGATGTCACTGAGTGTACAAAGATTGAAAAGTGTAATTGAACTGTGTGGTGATTATTATGAGGTGAATTCAAAAGATAGAGATGAAATAACAAATATGATGAAAATATTTGGGAAAGCGTTCAGATAAAATAAATGGTTAGATTTTATTTTTATTGATATTGTAGATGAAAGTAGAAATAGTGTGATCTGTATTCGTTGTGAAATAGGAGATTATGTTAAAGATTTAAAAGATAAATTAAAAGAGAATAATGGAAGACAGATAATAAAGGTGAAATTTAAGAATAGATATTTAGAAGAGGATGAATTTTTATTAGATTGTGGTTTTATACCTGAAAATAAAAATAAATTGCAGGTTGAGTGTATGATTAGGGAAGAAGTAGCGGAAAAGAGTGATTCACAAGAAATAACAAGAAATAACAAAATAAGGAGAAATTAAAGTTAATTGATAAAATAGAACTAGAGGAAACGGCTAAACTAGAAATAGTAAACATAATACGACCATATTTATATGACAAATCGATGTATGGAAAAAAATTGAAATGTTTGATGCAAAGATTTGGTAGAGAATTAAGAAAAACTGAATGGAAATAAAACCATTTATTATAAAAATAAATTATGAAGATTGCGGAAAAACAGAGTATATAGAGGAACATTGGTGTACAAAGGTTCAGAAGTTACGAAAAAGAGCGGTAAACTGAATAGGAAAAGATGGAATTATTGTATTGATGTTCAAAGATGAAGAGTTAGATGATGATGAATATTTATACGATTGTGGATTTATGCCACAGGAATTAGATGAAAACGGATACCTAGATGCTGATGGAAGGGCAGGGTATTTAGTAAATTGTGTAGTAGCGATAAAACAACAGAAAGTAGATTCAGTGAATAATTCGGAGAATTCAAATACAGATATAGAGGACGACAACGTAAACGGAATAGAACGAGAAAAAGTAGATGAAATTTTCAGTGATAAGGAAGAAAATGAATCGAATAATAAAATTCAGGTAGAACATTCGGAAAAACCAGAAATGTTTAAGGCACCAAGAGGTGAAATAAATAGTGAAATAATTTTTAGGAAACCTAGAACTTTATACGAGATAAAGCAGAGTTTAGTGAGAATTGAACAAAAATAATATTAATGGGCTTGATTAAAGCAGTATATCCGATGTTTGAAATAAAAATGGATGTAGAGTATAAGTTAGGAAACATGATAACTGAAAATGAAAAACAGACTTCCAAATGTTGTGCAAAGATTTGGAGAAAACGATAAATTTTGTAATAAGAAATTTATTGAAAATTTGACTAAAAATGGAATTGACAAAGAAGTAATGTTAACAAGTTTAACTTATATGGTTTTAGAAATTGGAGCTCATGCGATAGCAGAAACGGATAATTTGGAAAATTTGATAGATATAGCGGCACGAATCTCAAATGAATATTTTATAGAGTGGGTTAAAAAGAATGGTTGGAAGAAGTTGAATAATGATCTTACAGTAAATAAAAGTGAGAAAAAAAATTACTATACAAACCGTTATATGGAAAGGATAGCCGGGGCTAAGAAAAAAGATGATATTTCCATGGGCAATAGTTATGCTCTTTATTTTATGTACAATAATTACACAAGCTACAGGTATGACAGTTTACGATTGTTACCAAACAGAAATGGGGAAAATTTATTCGGTTGTGGACATGGCAGAATATCAGGATGCATACCCAAAGAAATGGAAAGTAGAAAATGATGTAAAATATTATGTGTATCAGGAATCTGATCTACAGCGAGCCAAAGTTAGAGAATGTATTGTGAAGCGAACTACTTTTGTATTTTTTTGTGGTAAATGGAGCCACAAATCATTTATAAAAATGCACGCTATTCCACGACCAGTAGAGGTAATGCCAGAAAACTGCTTAGCTGCGTTTCAAACATAGGAGTTAAAAATTATCCGGAAATTAAATTGAAAGCAAAAGTAAATCACAGAATAAGAGAGACATTTGTTGTAAAGGGAGTAATACAACAAGATGGAACGTGCGAAGGAGAACCATATAAAGTAAATGGGAAAATTATTAAACAATCAGTGGTGATTGAAGAATATGTAGCAGAATATAGAGAATTTGAAGGAGTTTTTGATGATGAAACAGGAAAACTTCAAACGCATCCGTTTTGTAATATGAGACAAAGTAATTGCCAAATCGGAGAATCCATTCTAGTATTTGATGTTAAAACTAATGTATGTAATTCAGCGCATTTGAAAACTATGATTTTCAAGAAGTTAAGTGGAGAACAGTTTAGAGAAAGCCCTGATAATTTCAATATAAATTATAAATCAATTGGCACAATCAGGTCGAGTCCAGTATGGACGAGGAAAACAGCACCAGTTTTAATGTCGACATTACCATCAGATAGTATGCGTTTTATAAAAAAGGAGGTTACCAATAAATGTGGGCAAATGGTTTATGCAACAAATTACAGAGGTGTTTACGTATCAAAAATGATGGTGCATGAGGCGAAAACTAAGTAATACTAAAACAAATCAAAAAACAAATCAAAAAGCAAATCCATACCATATGGGTACATGTGGCATAAATATCAACTTTTCCCTCCCAATGGTTACCGATTGCTAGGCAACGTTGGAAGTGCAACCACTGGTTAGGAGACCGCCAAAGATGAGCTCTGCTCTCAGAACTACTTAGACCGGGCCTCATATCAGGTCAAACGAGCTGCCGATAGAAGGCCTGTGTTTGATTTTGATTTTAGGTCCCATTCTTCTTTTATCTCATCGAAAAGTTAATCTTTACTGTTCTATTATTTATCATTGTATCCGCTCCCATAATCATCGTTACCACTGCTCACATTACCGATTCTAATATAATCAGTGCACTCTTCGTGATTTTAAATATCCTCACCCTTATAGTTGTTGTTATCCAAATTAAAATTGTTACTAGCCATTTTATGATTATTTATTGAAATTTTTATTATGACTACTATTATATTATTATCGTCCATTATTATTTTATACAATATTATTACTATCAAAATTATTTTTGCTATCATTTTGATTATTATCATTATTATTAACATCCAAATTATTATTATCATTCTCATTATATATGGTTACTCATGTAAAGATCATTATTATTGCCCCTAATATTCTTATTACTGCTATTTTTATTTTTATTATTATTAAGGTTATTATTATTAATATTATTACCATTATGGTTAATTTTATTAGTATTATTATTATTATTATTAAAATTATCATGATTAATATTATTAGAATTACTATTATTATTATATCATTGTTATGTTGAGTTTCAATGTTATTCTTATTCCAACTATTAATTTTATCTATTCTTATTGCAGCTGCCCCGTGTATTTATGATTGGTTGTTTGTTATTATGATTATTATTGGCGTTCGTTAGGTCATCATTATATGTATCGTCGTTGGTATAGTTATAATAATTTTGTGTTTCATTAACTCCGTCATTATTATTATCATCGATTCGGACATTGTATGTTATTATTACGAGAATTATTATGGTTATATGTCATTACTAAAGGTCTAGATGGTAGTTGTTGCTGTTGTTATTACTGCTTCCGTCCTTGCTATCGCTGACACTACCTCATTAGTGCTGTCGTTGAACTTGGTATTCTACTGTTAAATGAATGTCATCAAAAATATTTCATTGACCAAGCAACCTGAAACTCAAAATCCTATTTTGTCTATTTTAGACGAGGATAAGTTAAATTATTTTATAACCGTTATTTATTTTTATGCTAGATGCGATTCTTGGATCAGCATCCAACCGACTTATATTAAAAGGAAAATTGGACCGATTGTCGCTTATATAAAAGAATTTTTCTCTCTCAAAGACCATACTCTCACCCGCAATGCTTGACCGTGAATTTCTATTGATTGAAATCGACAGTATCTGTCTAGTCACAAGTAATTACAACTTGGTGAAGAAAACGCAATTAAGGTCCTGTATCTCGATTGGATGTCAGGGTCTACACATCTGGAGCATTAATTATGGATTAGATTCTCTCAAGTATTGGGAATTCCTTGCTTATTTTCACAACGGGATAAGCACGTCATAGTGATGGTTAGTTATAAATAAATATTTAAATTTTTTCTTTTGTTTTGGTTTATTGTTGTTTAATGATTGTAAATGGTTTATTAATTCATCAGAGATGTTTTAAGTGTTTTATCAGATTTTCGCAGTATGATGCCAGGGTTCCTGTGATGGTTTCTTGATATTACTATTCTCTTTACAAGTTCCATTTAAATCTACAGATTTAGTTTGTGCTAATTTATCTATCGGCTGAGAGTATATTCGAATCAAAATTTTTTCTTGTCGCTTAATCTTAGTTTCTTAAATCCAAATCAACTCTAACCTATAGTGTTCTAATTTTAATTTTTAGATCATTGAATTTATTCACGTTTTTTACTTTAACCACTCGCTTTATTATTTAACTCGTACAAAACATAACGTCAATTCTAATCGATTACATCTATTCGACCCTGTTTGATTTTTGTTTATAAATTCGAAAGTTTTTAAATGTTAAAATTACTAAATCGTTTATCAAAATTCTATTTTAATGATTAACTACTTTATTACTTCAAACTTTTAGTCGTAATCCTATTTTAATTTATGTTAGAAGCTTCAGTTCTAATCCCTCGACTTACTAATATTCGATTTTAATTAGATTTAGGTTTAATTTATTAGAGGATGAGAAAATTTTGTTGCAATGATTTGAGTTATTCCCCACTTTCCGTACCTTCATTTTGACCTTAGGGTATTGATTATGTTTATATTATATTTAAGAGTGCCCACTAAACTACTCGATTTTTATGATTTTAGCCGTGTGTGAAGTTCAGTTTAGGTCGATTTTTCTGGCGTTGGGCAAAAGATGAACAAGCCAAAAGACCCACTCCTCGATCTCCCTCATCCACTAAAGAATATCATTTTACGTTTAGATTCGCCGTTTACCACCGGCGAACCCTCACGGTCACAGCTCCGTTGCAGATGAACTGAGTTGATACGATCCGTTAATTGTGTGTAGTTACTTTCTCGTGTAAAGTCTTGGCTGTAGGCTGGAAAATTTTCAACATCATCTTTAGATATGATATAATAAATCAATATACCTGCACAAATACATATAATTCATCATCAACAATCATTACATTTATAAGCATATTCGATAATAATTACATTTATAAGCATATTCATCAAAATTCCTCACTTCGTTTAACGTGATTCCTTGCACAAAGTTTGTTCTGTAAAAAGATCTCTCACGCAAGCTTCCTGTATCACACAAAAGCGCTTCTGTTAAAAAATAATCGTATTTTGCTAATAAAAACGGTTTGAGTTTTTCACCAGGAAAAAGTGATTAAATTTATGTAAAAATGAATCGGTATATATACCTATTTTGTGGCCTTAGCCTTGCGTGTTATTTTTAGTGTGATAAAACAAAATTTGACCTTGGGCTTAATTGTAATATTTAATTCTTATTTTATCATTTTCCTACATTAAATGAACAATCTATTTTAAATCACGTGCCTCGCCTATTCTAGGGTTAATTTCCCTCACAGACCACATAATTTACGGATTACATCCTACACCTATGGTTGAAGCCATGTTGGTAATGTGTATGACAGCCGAATGCCACTCAAACAGGTGAGGACTGTTACCAATACTACTCCTCGAATAACCTTCGTTTCAGGTTCAAAGCGGCCGCTAGAAGGTCTTACGCGATAAGTTATGATCCCCCGATTCCTGAATATACCTGGTTCCTATAGCTGGAATAGTAAACATGATTGGGATAGTATCGAACATCAATGACCTTAATCGTTTCATGAATTTTAACTGCTGATTAGAGGACGTTAACTGAATTCAACTGCTATTTTTATTTTTCCAGTTGACGATACGAGGAGATAAGATGCCTATTAATTTACTCTATTCTATTATTAAGGTCTACATAACCCTTATCATAAATTACACTTAGTTTGAAACTAACTCTTTTTAACTCACAAAAGAATTATTTAGCACACAGTTACAAATTCGGTTTAAATGATATTTAATTTAAGGGTTAAACTAATAACATAAAATACTACCTGATTAAAATTTTTAAATGAATTAATATTTAATTTGCGAAATAAGATAACATATCATGTATATTTTAATAACGCAAGTACAACAGCACAGTAAATTAATGACAAACACAGAGTTGTAAGCTTTAGTCAAAAGTCAACAAGCGAAAACTAAAGTCGAGGCATTCACGATCAGGAGGAGGGTAAATCAATCGTCCCCGTCGATGTCTACTCGATGTCTAGGTATACGATAGTCTGATTTTTGTAGATTATGTGGATGGGTTCTGAAATTGCTTTCGTGAACTTCGGCTTGGATAGATAGTTTCTCAGAATACTTGCGAGAAAATAGAAACTGAGTGTGATTTACATGAAGGTAGCTGGGGAAAGAAATGTTCTATAATAGATTTAATTTATTTAAATTTTTGTTATAATATAATTTTGAAGAAACATTTATGCGTGCAATTCAAACATTTTCAGTTAAATTTACATATTATTGACAAAATATTATGTGGCGGTAGAAGGCTCTCGCCATATCAGATTGTATCTATTCACGTTCGGTAAAGATTTAATGTCTAACTTTTCGTTGCATTACCCCGAACCCGTAATTTATGGTAGGATGTCTTTTAGAATAAGAGAAATTCGATTTTACTTGAATAAAAAAATCAATTACTTTAGATCAAACCAATGTCTGAATTTAGAAATCAATTTGCTGTGGGCGTTACGCCAGTATTATGAACCTATGTATTTATTGTACAATAGTTATTACTCTTTGGCTATTTTGGCATTTATAAGGTTGTTATAAACGTCATAGACGTTTTAGATCGTGGGTTAAATTTAAATAAAAATAGATTTTTAATTGCTAATTTTACTTATTGGTTAGTTATCTACATTCAGATTTTGGTGTAATCTCCATTTTTCTCCTTATTAGCTCCTTTCAAAAAAGTGTGAAATTTTTCTGCGTCGCATTGTTAGTGTGGTTTTGTGTCGATTTCATCATCGCAGAATATCCCTACTTAGAGTTATCAATTGTCAATCTACTATAGTGGTATTTCGTGACTGATACTTAGAATTTTGTAAAAGTAAAGGTTTTTTTGTAAAGGTTAAAAATAGTGAATTTGCTTAATGCTTATATAGTATTCTCATGCATGTATGCAACCAATAGGCGATTTTTCGCCATTTTAAGGGCCTTTTATTATTTTTGTTAATTTAAAATTATTTTTATAATTTTTTATATATTTTTCTTTATTTTTTGATATATTAATTTTATGTTATTGAACTCAATTTTTTTATTGTTATTTTTTCTATGATATTCTTTTTAGCCCTTAACATTTTGTTTCTTGGTCGCCACTTCTGCCTGTGTTTTTTCTAAACCTTATGTTTGGGTTGTCGGTGAATTCGAATAGGAATTATCGTCAATATGACTCCAAGCGTGCTTTTAAACAACAGTAACGAACTCCAAACGATATAAATTTATTGATTAATACACTTTATCTCCACTTTAAAATGACACAACGAATTATCAATCAATCACAATTTGGTGCTTATTACGACCCTTCGGGAAGAATATCACTTTTCGGATCAATTGGCTTTACAATCACTTGACAACTGCGGTGGGTTTCTGAGATCAGTAACTCTGATTTAGTTGCTTTGCTTTGATCTTGCTTAATTTCTATTTCAAATTTCTCTTTAATTTCTTTTTTGTCTTTCTTTGTCTTCTGCAATTTTTGTCTTATTTTTTTGTGTGTTGTTTTCAGTTGCTCTTCCTTTTTATACTCCATCATCTAATAATACTGGTGGGTTACTGGGTTTTGCTATTTGTTTTAAACGTTCTTGTGTTCACCTCGGTAACGCCATACAAATATTTTCTAGTTACCACTCGGCACCCGTTGCTAGGCAACGTTGGAAATGTGTTCGAGTGGGTGGATTGCCCGCAAAAAGTGAGCGTTATTACTAATGCTGTAATGGCTCGGACAATCTCTGGGTCCAACGAGCTGTCGTTAGAAGACTTGTGCTCACTTTAATCTGTTGGGTCCCTGTGTAGGTCTCTGAACTTTTTATAGGTGCAACCTTGTTTTGCTCATCAAGAAAATTATAATTGGAAGTAAAAAATAAGAACATGTATATTTACATCACATCGTAAACTCAATTCATGTATTGGTTAGATCTTTGTTCAATAGTCGAGCAGCCCGGCGCTTTGCTCGTTCTTTTCGTCCGGGTCTGTAGCTGTTGGTTGTTGTCGTGGTGGGAGTTGCGATGGTGGTTGGAGTCGCCGCCGGTTTACGATATGCCAATTGAGCCGGGGCAAACACGAGGGGGTAGGTTACCGCTGCCCCTTCTTGACAGGCGGACAGGGGAACCTCCAACCCTTTTATCTGGATCTTCAGACTCTGAGACAATTGTTTCTCTTCGGCCCACACTTTTTGGGCTGTCGTAAGCCGTTGGTATAGGTATTTGACCTTCCTGGGGTCTATCCAGGTGGTTTTAACTTGCTGGACTTCTCGAGTTAGCTGTAGGATCTGTTCGAGAAGGTTCTTATTGGCTAGTTTTGCGTGAGACAATTCCATCTTCAAAATTTGTGAAGGCTCCATTACTACAATTGGGAATATTAAAGTTCTCATTTATTTATTAGAAATTTTCAGACATATGATTAATTTAAACACATGGTGTAAAAGTAGGTTACAAAATAATAATAGTAAACACATATTTTCAGAGGTTACATATTTTATTTAAAATTACATAGCTGAATTTCAGGAGTCACTGGAATTCGGAATCCCGAAAAAACTTTTCTATTCCTTCTTCGGGAGAATAGCCCGGAACGATAAACACGGGTCGTTTCGTGTTGCGGGTCGGTCTCGGATTGAGATGGGTAGACATCCGCGAATCGTTCGCAGGCGAGATCGTCTTCCACGTTTGCTGGCTCGGTCAACTAAGGAGTTGACTCTGCGCTGGTGCTCCTTGAGATGGGTCAGGAGTGCTTGGGCCCTCACAAGGATGTCTTGGGCCGGACTGGGGTCACTTGGTTGTCCGTCCTTCCGGAATTGTTGCATTGTGCTCTTTATTTGGAGCATATCCTCCCATCTACTTCCCCCTGGTTGGTGTACGTCGGGGTACCTCTGCTTATTGGCACGCCTCCATGCCTGACGTCATTGGTCGGCTTCTGATACGGAGATCCGAACAAAAGGTCCTGATCGGTCTGAAATAACAACATGAACGAATGGGGTTACTAATACAGCTTAAAGATCGTCGGGTAACGCTTCGATAGTCATTATAATTTCCGAAAACCGATGTGCCATCGATAAGAGCCTGCACGACAACAATCAAAAGCCGGGATAATGTAGATAAATTTAGCCGATGACAAAGGGGATGTATGACATTGAGAAAATCGACATAATAAAAATTCTCGACGTCCGATAAGAGCTAAATTTAAAACTGAAGTTTTTATTATTTTAGGCGTTAACCATTTCACATAGGAATGTGAATCCGGGTTAAAAATTGTGTAGAGAAAAACCGGTTCTCAACAAAATTCTAGTTCGAAGTAATAAAATATTAATACAGGTTGAAAGAAAACCTAAAATATTCAGCTACCTTTATCATGAATGAGGATCATTATAAATTCAAAAAAAAATAATTTACCCTCGAAATTTAAAGTTTACTATGAAACAGCTAATTATATTTAGAAACAAATTATATTAAAGAATAAATATCCTAAAATTCCTTAGAAATCGAACATTTCATCAGCTCCCGCCTGATGTCGTGAAAACTGTCATCGATTGGGTATTTGCAAAAGAAATTTTCACCTTTCCTTTATGACAAACTAGTTTCAGGGCATTAAAAGGTTTGTATATTCGGCACATGGAACCTACAACCGGTGGGGAATTAAACTTGGTAACACAGTGTAAAAATCCTGATGAGTAGAAATCGGCCTAATATGGTCAAACCTACTTTCCCAATGTCTTAGGATAAGATATGGAAGAAACAAGATTGCCGGTGTATATCCACTCTAAACAGCTGGTCTCATATTGCGATACCTTCAGATTATGTGTCCACAAGCGGCCGCTTTCGTTGGTACATAATGAGCTCCGGTATATAAGCGGGTAATCGTAAGTTTAACTAAAACAAAATAATGCCTTGAAGATGAGATTCTAACTCCAAAATTCTTCCTACACTCCCAATTATCCGGTTGCACGCCTTGTTAAATATTAAGTATGAAATAAAATCCTAACCCAACTTTCTTGGATTTTATTAATGAACAATGAGTATATTCAAACCAATATTTCATGAAAATCTTATTATCATAATTGTTCAAGAATCTGAGAATTTTTACTGCCGGTGGCCAGAACAACGGCGGACAAGGTGGCATTAATGGTTGTAACTCTGGTATAATAAACTTGTAGTTGAACGAAACCTGGTGGGTGCGACATCGATGGGACCTAATTTCCGTCATGGAACAATAAGAAATTCATCGTGATACAGGAAATTGCAGAGGTTCAAGTTGAATGTGTCTACCAGATTCCGCGGAAATCGTTGTTCGGCCGGTCAATTTCTAAGGCTTATACTTTTAAAAGAATTTAATAATAAGTGTTAATCTACCTAGGACGTCTATACGGGAGTCCGACGGCGTAGTTCCTCGAGTGGATTGATCTGAGGCATTTGTATCCGATTCATTCTCATGACATTGCATCGTTTACGGTGTTTATAAGTCTGTTGATTTGGCTTGTGTCAGGCCTTTATATTATCTAGTCAAAAATGCATGTCACCGTCGCGGTGTGCTTGTGTGCACGGTCCTCACCCGCTAGTGTGTCTAGACGGTGAGAGAAAAGTCTGTCGTCCACTCCTGCGCGTGCTACGGTTTAAAATTAGAATGCGACGTCTACCCACGACATTCCGGCACATCGACTTCTCGATTGACCAGCGACAGTTAATTCAGATAAAATCTTTGATTTTTCAAGGCTCACCATTTTTCTCTTTTTATGCAGTGTTATAATGATGGATATTTCGGGTTAAAAACGTGAGTTTAATATCGTTACTATTTTAGTTGACTTTGACTTTATTTTTCGTAGGTAGTAGAGAATATCAGAAAATTTATGGCGAACGCAACGAAATCCAACTCCGGTCCCTTCCAACTCGGTCATCTGGGTTTACTCGAAACTCGAATCATCCTCAATGGAATTGTTTGTTGGAAATTTATGCGAGAAAAAAAATCTTAAATGCCTATTGGAACACCTTTATGTGTTTTATCAGTAAATTGAGGTTCGTTCATTGTAAGGAGTTTTTAATCTTGTTATTTACTTGAAGCGATATTTTAAAGATGATTTAGTTATCAAGCTTATTTAGTTATATTTAAAGATCTTAACCATATTTAAAAGATAATTAAATCATCAAACTTATTCATCTATATTTTGAAATCTCAACATCTAATTAAATGATTTTTTAAAGTTTATTAAGTTATCAAACTTATTCACGTATATTTCAAAAAAACTTAACATCTATTAAACCATAATTCAGAGTTAATTTAGCCATCAACTTATTTATTTATACTTTAAAATTTTTTGCAGAATTGATACCCTTTGAGGAATAGTCATATTTTGGTCAGCCAAATCTCCACATGAATTTCATTAAATTTAAACTATATCATTTCAGTACGGTTTTCGTGACATCGTCCTTGAGGGTCCTTATGGCTTAAATTTTCTTTACTTTTCCTTCCAAAATTTTATCTTTGGAAACGTCCCAATTTTTTATTTATTTTGGACCTTAAATAGACTGTCTGGGTGTTCACTGCTTCAATAGTTTTTCGTTTAATTTGGAGAAACTAATCCTTCTTACTATATCGGTTTATATCAGGTTAACTATGAAATTTTAGCGCGAGATGACGTCTCAGAATTTACGATTTAGTTATCTTAAATCTTTTGTTTAACGTGGCCACATAATCGTGCGTAATACTGACTTGAAATTAGGGTTCCTTTGGGTCTGAAATCTCAGCTTAGGTTGGTTAAATGTTATCGGTTCGTGGTACTCGCTCAATATTTACGATTACTTAGGATCCTCTCAGTAGTTATTTTAAATTTACAGCGATCGTTCGTTTTTAATATTCACAACAACGATTTCATTTTACTAATTCCCCTTCATTTTCCCCTTGATTGACCTTAGGCGCATTATGTTCATATTACAATTAATGAGTGCCCACTGGACTACTCGGTGTGGTGATTTTTAGCCGTGTGTAGAGTAATTTAGGTCAATTTTAAAGAAATCGAGAAACGAGGAAGTAGCTAAAAACCACTTCCTTATTCCTCCTATCTTCTATACGGGATAATATTGACGTTCCAATCCCTGCGTTCCGCACGCCTGGTCTTTACGGGCACAGATCATTGGCGATATTCCACGCACTTACACGAATCTGAATAATATGTTGATTTTAATTACTTGTAATGTGTCTTGGCTGTGGGCCGGAAAAATTTCGACAAATTTTTAAGTGAAAACAAATTTTATATATTAATAATAGTTTATTAAAATCAAAATAAAATTACCAACATGATGCAATCCGAAAACGTTATAACATACCGCTCTCCCCACGCCGACATCCAAGCAGAGCTCTGTCGAGGTTGCGAGAGTGCGACGTGGAGAGAGTTCCAAATAAAACTCTCACTTACGTAGTAATATAGATTTTCAAAAACTGTTAAATGATTTCAAAAATGATTCCTTCTTTATGTGAAAATGCATCGGTATATATACCTATTTTTTGTCCCTAGCCTTGCGTGTTCTTTTTGATTTAGTAAAACAAATTTTGACCTTGGATTTTCTAGTGTATTCTAATCTTAATTTTTATTATTTCGAAATTTTATTTGACAATTTTTTCTTTAGATTTTTAATTGAATTATTTCTAATTCAAATTATTTGATTTTTATTTCATTTTCATGAGACTTGGTATTTTTTAATAAATTGTCAAATTTTGGTCAAAGTCATTGGGTTTTCGTGTTATGTTTATATTTAATTCGTACGGATCTTGGTGCATTTTGTTATTATTTTAATTTTATTTTTATGTTTATTATTTTATATTTTATTACCTTTTTTCCTCATATTTGATAGGGTTTAGTTGATGTTTTAATAGGTTTGAATTTAAATTTGCATGTTATATTAGCATGTGTGTTACCGATTCATTTAAACATTTACAAGGCCGTTAGTGTTCTGGCCCAACAATACTGACTGATGTCAAATAGAATTTCTGATATCTTTGAACGCTAATTCCTCTTGGGCTTCCACTATCACTGACAGCTGTCCAGATAACTAATTTTTTGGAGATGCCCTTTCCCGGATTTCCAAACAATATTTTCCCCTTATATTGAAAGGGCTTTCGAGATAACGTGCAAATTTTGCTTTTGTTTTCTAAAATTTGCACTTGTTAATTCTAAATGACCTTCTTTGATTTAATTGTCTGTTTTTATCGATTTTTTTTATTCCTTTCTCGTTGTTCAACATTTCTTTTTCATTTCTTTTTTATTAAGCTCCAGAACCACATCTTGCTCACTTCTCATTGTTTCCCCCAATCATTTTACATGTTTATTAATCATTTTATTCTATTATTTAGGCATCCACAACACTTATTTTGCAAGGCTTTGGCAGTTTATTTTATTTCATATATGTTTCTTTTTGACTCTGCATGCTTTGATTGATTTTATTAATATCTTTTAATTAATTTTGTTATATTTTAATTTTTTTATTTGATGTTTTTATTTTATTTTTTGTTTCTGCTTGTGGTGCATGTGTATGTACAGTAACCATTTTCCTTATTTTTATTTTATCTTTTGTTTTAATTCGTACTACAATTTTTGTTTTAATTTTGGCTTTAGGTCCAACACAATTGTTGGGCTCAGAGCCACAATTTAAACAAAAAATAAAAAAGATGGAAGGAATCACTGCACATAAACATGCACAGCACCAAGATATTAAAAATCAATAAATAACATAATAAGTAAAACAAAATAAAAACATAACAAAAACTAAATAAAACAAATAATTAATTAAAATTCGAAAATGCCTACAGAAGCAAAAAGAAAACATAAAGAAATAAAATAAACTGCCAAAACCTTGCAAAATAAGGTTTAGAAAAAACACAGGCAGAAGTGGCGACCAGAAAAACAAATAAAGGGCTAAAAATAATATTATCAGAAAATAATAATAAAAATAAAACCCAAACATAAAATAAAGTATATATCAAAAAATTAAGAAAAATATACAAAAAATAATAAAAATAACTTTAAAGTAATTAAATAATTAAAAAGCCTTAAAAATGGCAGAAAATCGCCTATTGGTCGCACACATGCACACAAATAGTATAAATACAGTGATGAATTTCATAACGTTAACGTTAAAAAATTTTTTAAAAATTTTGGTAAAACTTTTATGCTAAATTCTGATCAAGTGTTTATTTTCAAGAAAAACTAGAAAACTCTCTTCAGACGTAAGGAATTTTAATTTTTATGTATATATTTGGTCTAAATTTTTATATGTTTACTTTGTAAAAACTTTGATGGTAATAATAATGTCTCATTCGCTTCGATGTTAATAAATTATGATTTTATCTATTGTCCGACCCTTAAAATCTTTATATATATCGTATAGCAATAGATGGTCCATGGGACGGATCTCGGGCCGGCTAGTGGGTGAAAACCCTTAGTTGAGCTCGTGGGTCATGCCTCGTGGACCCCTCGGCAGTCCGCAGTCGGGTCTGGCGATAATGCACAGGACCGCTACGCAGGGCGCCGTTGTATACTCGGGGCGGCTACTGAAATATGTGGCCGGAACGAGTCGAATTAAAATCAGGGAAGATGCGGCAGCAGAGTTAAGGGGAATTTAGGAATGATCTCAAACGGATCATACGACTCATTTTCCTTTTCGGACCAATGGTAAGGAAATGGGTAGCAGGGTTAAGTATAGGAATAGTAAACTACAATGAGTACCATGTAAAGCAGATCTAAAGGAAGAGAGAACCTAAATTGGTTGAAATCACATGGTATGTCGCAGGAAATGGAAATACAGAAAGTGTAGCCTGTGGGAGTGATAGCACGTACAACGCCGAATACTTAGCTAGTATAGTTAATTCATGTACCCCAAATTGAAAAGATGTCAATAGTCTGAACATAAGTACCACAGTGTTTCAATATCTAAAAATCAAATCGATAATGACGATACTACGCAAGCCGATGATAGTCACGCATGAACGCGCTTTAAATATTCAGCTCTGATATCGATTATCGGTCAGTTGGACCAAATTGAATCCGCCGCAGTGAAGTTCCACTCCGTTCAAATAAGTCGACACACTTAACTCCCCTGGGAATCACCTTTTTAATGTCGACTAAAACCCGAATTTTCGGTCAAATCAAATAAAAACCCTTGGATTCAGTTGAAATACGCCAACCATGATGATAGAAGATAAGCGTAAGCTTTAGTATTAAATAACATTGGGCCTAAATCTAATCTGCCAATTCTAAACCAAAGGAGACGTTGACATTTAAACCCTCGTAATATTTGTATAAACACCCGTCCAGAGATCCACGGAATTACACGTAGAAAATCAATTTGAGTAATAAAATGCATAGAGACGCTAAGGATTTAACCAACTTATGATTATTACTTAAATGATGATGAAAACAAATAAAACAACCATAGCTGACTTAATGATACTTCGTAGACGATTCATAATATCCTACCCAGACGTAATAATAATCTAAAATTTTTAATAATTAAATCAGAATGAAATAAATAAAATAGTATTGGTCAACGAAATAATAATTAATAGTCGATTTTATAACAACATCCATAATTGTTAATGATAGCGGGATCAAATAATGATCATAAAGTGAACGGTGAGGGAATAAATAAAATAATGATAGTAAGGTTACTAATGGGTAATGATTAACTTATAATAAAATATTTAAAACCTAATGTTAGTAGACCCAATAATTATCGACAATTGAATTATAATGGGCGAATGAGGAATACAGTAATCCCGCCTAATAAAAGTGAGTAATTACATCTTAATGAAGTGCAGGGGAAATTAACGAAATCAGGAGCTAATCCATAAGGGTGCCGTTCGACTACTCACCAATGTCCCCACAGTTTATTATCGCACCACCTCTTAGAGGACTTCGTTTCATGTTTTTCTTGTTTCCCTTTTCAGAATGAATAATAATAGTAACTCCGGATTGGATGGATTGCCGAAGATACCCCGACTCCCACCTTCGATCGTGGCCGTTCGCCATCAACATGAGGAGCTGAAGCAGAAGTACGACACTCTCCAGGCCAAGTACGATCGTATAAAGGGTACCTGGCCCCGCCCGAGGCCATCAAAGTACTGAGGCGGAAGATAGAACGACTCACTCGAGCGTGGGATGAACTGATCACGGAATCCCGTGCTCAGCGTCTGCTAATCAAGGAACAGTCGACAGCATTACGACGTGCGTTCACGGACGGGGAGCTCCGGGCTCACGTCCCGGGGAGTGTCAGGGCCAGTCATCTAGAGATAATCCCAGCTCACCATCTCTTTGTTTCTGACATTCTCCCGTCACTTCCTGTCGCTAATTCACTAGCCCAAGGAGTCCGAGCTCCTTCGGAAATGCCGGCATCTCCTCAACGGCCAGCCGAGGTCAGGGAGACCCCTATAATAAATGCCACTCGTAGACGACCAAACCGGAACCGGCGACGTCGCGACCGACGTCGTCGGGAGGAGGAGCTTATCAGGGGAGGAGGAGACACCGCAATCTCGTGCCGCGTCGAGGGTCCACCACCTCCCTATGAAGAATTCGAATTTCCGGAACTCGACCCGGACATATGCTACGCTCCCAACGTAGTATTCCGATCTCCCGTCCCATCCATCCACATAAATCTGGTGGATGATGATCCGAACCTCTTTCCGGTTTCCCAAATCCTCGATGGACTTGGGCTCGAAACTGAAGACATCGCCGATCTCACGGGCGAAGTGCCTAACGATATCGTCGCGCCTGAGGTCGCTGGCCCCTCGACAAGGAGAGAGGAGAATCAATTAGCAAGCCCTCCGCCCTACAGGCCAATGAAGAGGAAGTATTTCCCGACCGATATCGATGAAGGAGATTAACCAAACGTTGAAATTGACCTTAGTGTGATTGAATAGCCGCGTGAAATTCTCTCTTCTCGACAACTTGGCATGACAAACATTAAAAGATATTTTGCTCTTGTCGGTTTGTTAGATTAATTCGGTGTTAATAAAATGTTTTCCTTTTATTTGTTTTCACGTTGAATTAAGCGATTTTGATCCATGTGAGGTGTAGTGTGAATAAAGGAGATAAACTATGGTGCACTATTACCGAGGTTTGACGATCACTTATAATTTTCTCTTCGAGGGGGTGAAACGTAATGGAAACCCATATACGAAAGCGTAAGCCCTTCTAACGGCAGCTGACAGCTCGGGAAAGACGAAGGTCCTTCGAGGAGTAGTGCTAGAAATGGCGCTCACCTGCTCGAATGGCATTCGGCCATTGTGTACGGTACCAACGTGATTTCGGTCACGGGTACATGATGGTTACTAAAATCGTGCGGCGCATCAGGTGATTCTCCCTAGTCATTAATGGCGAAAGTCACATCAGTATAACAAGTAAAACTTTGAATTTGATAACTCCTGTGCGTCCAACACAATGTTGAACTGGAATTGTTAAACTTTGGTTAATTTTTAAATTTGTTTTATCATATTTTAAATTTAAAATATTGTATAGGACTCATTGAACGATTTTTTTATTTATAAATATGTCCTGCGCCAAAACGTAACGCGCCGAATCGGCATCTTATTCATGTCCCTCAGTAGGTAGATGTGTGCCATCTGGCGCACTTTTTGGTACCCCCCCCCTTAACAAAAACAAAACAAACTAAAATATAATGTAAACACAAAAAAAAAATACAAAATAATGAATAAGAACAAGAACGTATATAGGTATACATTTATTAATTTAATGAACAGTTGACTGAGCTGTTGGATGATCTGTTTGATAGGCTGTTGGATGTGCTGTTGGATGTGCTGTTGGATGTGCTGTTGGATGTGCTGTTGGATAATCATGTGGAAAATTATTATTATTTCTATTCATTGTCAGTCTCAATCATATAATGACCGTATGCCAGGCTTACATTCTTTTCTACCCAAACCCTTTTATCCTCTTTGTTTGTTAGTGCAACCTTTGAAGTTTTAAAACTATAAAGTTGGTGATTGTTTGTACCAATACGAAATTGAGGTACAGAAAATGTGGAGTTTTTCTCGTAACAGTCCTTATAAGATTTATGAGTTAACGTTGTGTCCTTCAATATGACTCCCTTAGCTTTTAGGCATTTTGATTTTCCTAGTAAACTATAGCATTTGGGTCTAAGGAATACCCATTCATCATAACCTTCTCCCTTACTTTCGTCCTTAAATTTTCCAATGACCGAATCAAGTTTTTAGAATAAAGTGGATGAGTAGATGGATAATTAGATGTATCCAAAAGATTATCCTTAACCATTTCAGACAAAAGAATATCTAGTTTACAATTTTTAATCTCCAAGAAAAAAGAGTCTGTATCTCCAGCGACTATATTAATCTCACAATTAAATTGTCGTCGGTATTTTTCCAAGTCCTTATACTGTAGCTCGTACATTCGAAGTTTGGACAAATCAAGTACCGATTGTCCTATATAACTTGGTCGATCTAAACATACTGAGTCTGGATTTAACAAAGCAGCAATTAGATCATCAGCAATTTTGATACTTCTTTGAAAAGTTGGTTTAGAAGCATATGTAATCATCTTCTTTTCTGTATTACATAATCTTAAATTCATTCTTTTTTTTCAGGTTTTCGACAGTTTTACCATACAAACTATTATTTAAGAGCTTATAATAATTTTTATCTAGCGTGTTTGTACTTTTTGCTCTTAACTCTGTATTGGTATCAATGTAGTTTTTTAAAAATAGGAGACTGTTTGAATCTTACAGCTCGATTCACATGAGTAACCTCAACACCAAGAGACAAGTATAATTTTAGTAAACGCCAATGAATCACATAATTTCTTTTTTTGGGTAATGATCAATAACAATTTTTCAACCTTTGAACCCTCAGGTTTCATTTTCTCAGCAGCAATAGGAAAGTCGTCTAACTTATCGTGAAGATCAGAAGGAATTTCAAGATTTACTTCAAGAGTATACCCATACGACAAAGATTCAAGATTCAAAGTCAAACAATCAAATATATTGTATCAAATCCATCAAATATCCAATTAAATTCACTACAAGGTAATGGTTGACTTAAAGCCAACCGTATAAATTTATTAATATCAATATAAAGCAACTCAGTGGTTTTGTCAGTTTTTACAAAGTGTTTATTAACAAAAGTAAGACCTCCACGAATACCACCCTCATAAAAATTATAAATTTCCATGTCTTGCAATAGTTCAATGGGTTTATCTAAAGTTTTAACGCAGAACTCCAAGACATTCCAGGAATACCAAAATAATTTAAAGGCTCTAAACTATTATGAGCTATAGATTTCGCCCGAAATTGTTGGAAAAAGTCAGCTAAAAGAAAGCAATCGAGTTTCAAGTATATCATCATATAGTCAAGTAAATTTACACATTTAGTTTCAGTCCAAATTAATTGAGCTTTTCTCATATTCAACTTCACTCACTCCTTCCCAGATTGGAGACAGTTCATAAGTATTTTCAAGGACCTCTAAACTAGTGGCAAAGTTGTACGGAAAAATACCTTTTTCATTAACAATGGTACCAAGTAAAAACAGATTTTTGTTAATGGTAAACTAGTCAAAGTTTTCACAGCCCTAGCTAATGAGTCATTAACAAACTGGTAAGAGTCGATAAAACGTATTCTAAGCTTACAACATATACCATAAAGGGATAAGAATTTTTCACTGCTAATTGGAATACATGATAAGTTCCAATTGGGAAGATTGATTTATCCATACTTAAGGATATGATGTAAGTCATACCCACGTAAATTATGAAAACACTACAGGTAATAATTCTTTGATGCTCCTATTAACATTACAACTTTTACATGCTGGGCCAATATACTTTCCTGTAAAATGGTCATGGTCTCTAACCTTATCTACTATGTTCTTATTACACAATAACAATATTCACAATTATCAAATGAATATTCTTCGTCAAAAAGTAAGTGGTAACTTAGCTTTTTCCCATTTTCTTTATAATATGGTAGCACAAATGTTTGTTCCTATATTCTGAAACCTTCTTCAAAAATTCATAAACACAGTTTTGACCAATGAATGATGGTAACTTGTCATACCAGTGAAGTTGTTGATTAATAAGAGTACAGCAGAAATTGGCAATGTTTTTTAGAAAATAAATGTCATCTTTTGGTAAAATAGATTCAAATCTGC
Organism: Schmidtea mediterranea; assembly: GCA_022537955.1. Taxonomy (NCBI): domain Eukaryota; kingdom Metazoa; phylum Platyhelminthes; order Tricladida; family Dugesiidae; genus Schmidtea; species Schmidtea mediterranea. The sequence goes on along the minus strand of CM039679.1, from coordinate 252,281,294 downwards.
ATAGATAACGAAAGGAGGTGTTATCGTTTTTGACCAGTTTTTGAACTCCAATATTTATCTTTATCTTTTGGTAATGTATATAGCGTAGTACCCAACTGATTTTTTCTTACATAACTCTTGGTGTTTTTCAAAGGATTTTGGGCTTACGAAATCCATTTAAACAATTTCACACCCATTTGCAACAAATTCGAACATTACAATCATTGTTTTTATGACAATTCATCAAGGATTGTAATTAGTTACTGCTGTATAATGATATTTTTCACCCTCCTTTATCAATAATAAAATAAATTGGATCCACTCCAGTTACTTTTGTTCGGTGAATTATATTTAAATATGGATGCTTCATTATAAGTTTCTTCTCTATCCTCAAAATTTTCGTTATTATAAATCATTACATTAATTGCTAAACCAGGATTTTTCTTCTCAAAAGTTTGGAATATCACACAGTTTCATTGGCATATCGTTAGGATCGTATACCAAGTCATTCATATACGGGTAAATATTTTCCTTGCGGTCATATTTTCTATCTTCCTTGATTTTATCAGATTTCATACAGCCAAACACTTTATATTTATGAAACATAATTATCGGTATTTTGTACGTTAACTATTGCCTTTTTTTCCCATTAGAGCTTTAGGTGTTTGAATATAAACGTCATGCTCCAGATAACTAGGATATATTTTCGAAACTTTTGCGTTACTTGAAATTTACTTCTATTTTCGTTTATTTTCCAATACTTCCTAATTCTGCTTCGTTCAACAATCTTTTCATTTATTTTCTTACATACCCTCATCAAGAAAAGTTGTTAGTCACTGAAGCAGCGCGATTTGATATACTAACTACTTTTGGGATTCCCATCTTTTTCAAATTTTCTACTTGCGACTCCAAATTGAACTTTTTGAATGTTTCTTTCATTTAATGTAATTTTTAATTTTCCAAAAAGAAAATGAAGAAAGAACATTCCTCACATTATATCTTTCCGATGTTCACTTTTTATTCGATCGTGAGCGTAGTAAATCAGTATTCAATTTCTGGGGTTCAACATAATTGCTCACTTAACCTTGGTCCAATTTGTAATTCATCTTTAATAATATTTTTCAAGTATCAGATTTTATGGTGCTTTTTTCGTTTCAAACTGTGTTTAAACAATGATTTTTTTTATCTGCTATAAATTGGGAGTCAAGGTGATTTTTTATGGTCATTATAAAATTTAAGGTACGGGGGTCAGAAGGTTTTTTGGGTTCTGGCATTACAGGACATATATAATAATTTATTACTTGATAATATCGATTCATTTTTTATTGTGGCATTGTTATCATGGCTTGTTAGAGGCTTGGACAATACTTCGGATAAAGATTAACCTGAAACATGAAAAAGTTTAAATAATTTTCTGATTTGTAATAACAAAAACTCAATTTAACATTTTACAGGTTAGAGATATTTTTCAAGTTTGGGCAAAATTTGTTTCGCAAATATATTCTATCATCTAATGTTTCAATCGTGAACATTTAAATCATCTAATTAAAATAATTATAATTAAATAAAAGTAAAAAATTACCGATTTTTTTATATTCATTTCTTTCATTACTCGGCATCTTGAAAATTCGTGATTGAATATTTAAAAGTATTCTAACAGTTAATAATTTAAAAAATCATTAAAATTTATCAAAAGATTTACTTGTATCAATATTTATCAATATGCAAATGGTCTTAGAAGGGTTGTCCTCTTTGACAATACTAAAAAAAGAAAATTAATAGTTAGTTAATTATACATTACACGACTTTTTGGGCAACAATACTACTTTCGATTCTTCCGAATTGGGGTCTGAGGTGATGCCCGTGTTGTAAAAACCATTGGAACCATCTACCAGCATGTTATTGTGGAGACATTTCTGGACAGCCACATAACCAGGAACCAGCATCATTATCTTGCAAATTATGATTGATGTAAGCAAGTTCACAGTAGTGAACATCTTCGTACTGATACGATACGCCAAAATTTTATGGTATAGCATAATTCACTAAAAACAAATAGTTAATAAGATATATATAAAAAGTTATAAACTTACTTATGATAATATTTTAATAATAATTTAATTAATAATTGATTGTTTATTACCTCAAAATCATTCGTTTATACTAATTTAAAATCAATTGTTTTTACTAAAATTTACATCAAATTGAAATTTTAATAAATTTAATTGAATAAATTTAATATGTTTGAAATGAAATTTATAACATTTTTAGTTGCTATAGTTTCCATTGAAATATTTAATGGTTCAAGAAAATTACAGAATGAAAAATACTTATTGATTTATATCACTCGATTAATTTTCAAAATATATATATATATATAAATATATATATTATTTATGCATAAATTTATTTAGTTTTGATTTCCTTTCAACAGAGAAATAAATATAACTAATTAGGTTTGGAAAACCATTTAATAACACAGGTTGCCTATAATTAGATGGAAAGAATTAATATCATTGATAAATCAATAATATATGATGGTCACATCGGGGAAATTAACTTTTTAATAAATATTTTTTGAGTGTAAAGTCAAAATGAAAATACTTATTGCATTTTATTTTCTCATCGATTAATTTTTTCAAAAAACATACATATTGCAATAAGCTTATTTGTTGATTCCCTTTACAAAGAAATTTTAATTGAAATTAACATGCTAACTAAGATATTTGAAAACTAAATTTTTAAAATAAAATTTAATTAACATAGGGTTTTCTATTTAGTTACGTGGAAAAAGATTATATCAAGGTTAAATCGAATCAGATATGATTAGTCCACATCAATAAAAGTTATTATTATTATCTATTTATTTTTTTTTTTTTAATAAATTAGTTTGGAGCTAAGTATACCAAAATGAAAAATATAATTATTGTCATTAATTTGTGTAAAGAATTTATAATTATATTTAATTAAGTATTATATTAATAATTTTTATCACCACTAAAAATTTAATTGATAAAAATTGAAATTTTCTTTGAAAAAAATAATAATTAAAAATTGTGTTACAAAGAATTAAAAGTAAAATAAACAATTATCCTTTTTGGAAGTTTTATTACTATATTATTATAAAAGAATTAATAATTTAAATCTGGTCAATAACTATATTTGTATTTTTCAATTTATAATGAAATAACTTTGATAATTACCTTATGCAAAAAGATAACCTTTATTGATACACAGAATAAAATTCGAAAGTCAAGTACTAATGTAAATATATTACTTACGTAATTGCTTTATAAAATTTTAATTTGAGAAATTTGAAAAATATTAATTATTGTCTATTAATTTTGTAAAGATTTATAATTTATATTAATATAAGGTATTATATTATAATTTGTATCACCACTAAAAATTAATTGATAAAATAAATTGAAATTTCTTTGAAAAATAATAATAATTAAATTTGTGTTACAAAAGAAGTTAAAAGTAAAATAAACAATTATCCTTTTGAAGTTTAATTACTATATTATTATAAAAGAATTAATAATTAAATCCTGTCAATAACTATATTTGATATTTCAATTATAATGAAAATTAACTTTGAATAATTACCTTATGCAAAAATAACCTTATTATACACAGAATAAAATTCGGAAAGTACAAAGTACTAATGTTAAATATATTTATTACGTAATTGCTTATTAAAAATTTTTTTAATTGAGAAATTGGAAAAATATAATTATTGTCTATTAATTTGTGTAAAGAATTTATAATTTATATTTAATTAAGATTATATATTAATAATTTGTAATCACCACTAAAAATTAATTGATAAATAAATTGAATTCTTTGAAAAATAATAATAATTAAAAATTGTGTTACAAAGAAGTTAAAAGTAAATAAACAATTATCCTTTTGAAGTTTAATTGACTATATTTTTATAAAAATAATTAATAATTAAATCCTGTCAAATAACTATATTGATATTCAATTTATAATGAAAATAACTTTGAATAATACTTATGCCAAAAAAATAACCTTATTATACACAGAATAAAATTCGAAAGTACAAGACTAATGTAAATATATATTACGTAATTGCTTAAAAAATTTTTTAATTTGAGAAAGTTCTTCATGACAATAAATAAGATGAATTCAGACTGATTTGGAATTAAATAAATCACTTGGTGTTACAACTACGAAAATTCAAATTTTCAATGCATATACAATATTATATTTAATTGTAAATTTAGGTAATTTTATTTAAGAATCTTAACAGTTTTTAAGTTAAACACTGGTTCATGTGTAGAAATATGTTTACATGAAAATGTCTGTTAATTTTAATCTGATACATTTTTCTTTCACGATGTCAATCAAATTTTTTAATTTTGCCCTATAACTCATGTATTTATTACTTAATGGCTTCAATAAAATAATAATATTACGACTTAAGTAAAATGCAGATTTATATTTGTTTGACCCCCCCCTATATCTATTACATTATTTTGAATACTTTAAAACTCTGATAAAAAAAATGTTAAATTTAGAAGTCATTGTTATTTAATTTCATTTTCAAAAGTTTATTTAATTTCAAGTCATTAAAATCTACTTTAAAATAAAGTTTTCCAGTGTTAAACGTCTGGGGTCAATTTTAATAATTCTGTTCTAAAAATAATATACGAGGCTAAATTTTAATTTAAAAATAAATCATTATTTACAACATTATCAAAAATCTCTCTCT